>BSBK01000353.1:0-600000 GCA_027943335.1 Chamaecyparis obtusa | reverse complement strand
AAAGAGGACGTGGTCTCTAATGATGCTTCTCGTTCCAAGATTTCACCTAGCATGGGCAAGGGAAAGGCAACCCTGTTGTTGAGGTCTAAGGCTTGTTCTCCTTTTGAGATGCCCATCCTTGTGGACAACCCTCAGCATGTTGTCTATGGTAAGGGTAAGCAATTTTAGTGAGCTTTCTCTTCTCCCTTGGCACATGTTTCTCAGCCTCTAAGGGTACCATATGTTCCTCTAACTATTCTTAGAGAAAAGAAAGGAAGGGAATATGTGGCTAAGCCTACAACTATCATTTCAATAGCACCTACCACTCCATTATTTGGGCCTTCTTATCTATCGGTTGTAGAAAAAATGACCTCTCATATATAGAAGGATGTTATTAATCCTTATTAGCCTTCTCTTCATGGTCCTTATCTATACTAGAGATAGATTTTGTGTAAGCATAAGCATCATCAGCAAGTAAGGGATTTGGAACATGAGGATTCTTTGTAGGCCAAGAGTGAGTCACTAGTCTCTATGTTTACTCTTCCTATATTTGTGCATGTTTCCACTCCTACAGATGTTGCATATGAATCTCATCCTAATATATCCTCTATGTTTCTTCCTATTTCTCTTAGGGATATTGATGGGAAACTCCCTAAATAGGTAAAGGTCTTTATCCCTCCATCCCTTAAGCTACTCCTCATCACATCACTTTTGGATATTCATTCATTTCCAGGCCTATCAACATGCTCAATACACAGGTTGTGTCTTGTGAAGTCATGTTTGTTCAACCTGTCCCATCTCCAAACACTCATCCTAGATTCCTCGGGGTCCTTGGGCCTACTACAAAGGATAAGAAATATTCTCCTCAATCATTCAAGCATAAGTTTGAGTTGGGTCATGTACCTAATTGTTTTCGTTGTAAATCAGTTCCTATGACTTCTCTATTTGCATTAGTGTTTTTACTTGATGAGGCTTGGCCTTATTTAAAGTTTATCATTACCCCTTTTTCCAAAGGTCAAAGTGATTTCACTCCTCTTTCTTTACCTTGGATTGATTTACCTACATCCTTTAAGGCCTACATGTTCAACTCTCTTGATGATATTTTGACATTGTCAACTACCTTTAGAAGATCACTGACTCTTTCCTCAATAGAACTATTGGATGAAAATGTTGATGAAGCTTCATCCTTGGCTTTGGCTACTGATGAGGTACCTATAACTTCTTTACCATGCATTCCTCTTCAACTTTGACATCCTTGTCCCTATGATCAATATCGGGAGGATGATGATCTACTAGTGGAGGATCGCTAACATAGTCCCTCTTCTTATCTTTGGATTAAAGTGTGAATATCTATGTTCTCTTGTTCTTTTCCTTATATGTTATTCTCTCCTCAAGGACCCAATTCACTTTGTTGGTACTTATAAATGGGGAATTTATCTATTGTAAAGTTCATTTTATTGTCTATTTCTTTTATATGTCATATATTAATTTTCAACATTTGATGACAATGTAAAGCATTGGGTGCATTTAGGTCTTCTTCCATGTTGGTCCATTTTTTTATTTTATCTTTGTCTTCGTTTTCTTTTTTTCAAATCTGAACACTTAGGGACCATGATGAGTATCTCATAAGCAGATATACACACTAATTAATTTCACTTCTATGAGTTCTTCCAACACCAAATGATCATATCCCCCTATCTCGTTGTATGTTTTTTTTATGTTTTGGCTACCATGTGTCATTTTTGGTAGGGTGGAATTCCATGGAAACATCTCATTATGTTAGCATGACGTAACATTTTTCATCTCCTTAGAATGACTCGTGTTACTCTTTGTACAATGTGTTCCATTCTAAGGGGTGTCTATTACATCCACAACATCTTCATTTCTAAATTTTCTATTTTATTCAATTTGTTTCTTTTGTGGAGGTCAATCCATTATCTTATGTTATCCACCTTTTTGGGGGCCAATCCACTCTTTTTTTCCTTTGTGGGGGCGATTCCACTATCTTATGTTATATGTTTCCTTTGTAGGGGGAAATCCACTATTTTATTTTATCTCTCTTTATGGGGGCCAATCTACTATCCAAATCAATCAATCATCATTCACCCTATCGCATGGCTATCTAGCATGACACAAATTTCTATCCATAGTAGCATAATCTCAGTGATCAGTATCTGATTGTCGTCATTAAATATTTTGTATCAAATTTAAATTTTTTATCTAATTTTTTTTGTAACTAATATGTTATGATTTAGCTAAACACTATCTCATGAAATTTTATGTCTTTTTCTTTAGGGAAACTCCACATTGACAAAAGATTGTGCTTCCACATCATACCTTGCCAGAATCTTTCTTACCTCTATTATTTTTCTACTTCAACTTTGATCTCACTAATGGTATGCTTGCTAAAGTGATTAGGACAAAATGTATTGTCATAAATTGCATATCGTGCAATTCCATGTTCCATGGTGCCTTCACTTTAGCCAAATAAAAATCTCTACCTAAACCTCCACTTCTCCTGAGTGTCTAGTAACTACTTTTTGTTTAAATTATTGACCATGTAAATTGTTTTGATTCAGGGCACATGTATACCATGGATACATCTATGTGGTATGCACTCATCTTAAAAATATATATATATAAGGTGGTTAATGGAATGTTACATTTGATGTTTCTGGTAGTTTAATGCCTCCTTTGGTAAGCCACCAATTTTGGGAATCCTTTAAGTTGGTTTAAACCTCCATTTTTGGGTCTTCACGACTCCTAGGTCATTAACATACTATTTTGGTCACTCTCATGATCTTTGATTATTCACACAACTTCTTGGTCACTTCCACCATCCTACGTTTTTTCTCATTCATCTATATTCCACATGAGCTTTCTATCTCACATGCATTTTCTTTCATATAGTTTGAATAACCATATCAATATTATCTTGATCTTTGTCTTGTATCCATTATTGTGGTTATCATTCATACCTTCTAACACTTTCTTGATATATGCAATATTTGAACAGTTAGTAGCAGCAACACATACTCTGCTTCAAATGTAGACTAAGAAATGCAAGCATGTTTCTTACTTATCCATGTAACAAGTCTTTCACCAAAGAAGAATGCTCCTCTGGTGGTACTCTTTCTATCATCCATATTTCTAGCCCAATCAGCATCAGTGTATACCTTCAGTTCAAACTTTCCTTTCTTAGGATACCATAGTCCATAATCTTTAGTTTTCTTTAGGTATCTTAAGATTCTCTTGGTAGCAACCATGTGTGACTCTCTAGGGTTTGCAAAAAATATAGCAACTATTCCAACATGTGTTATATCAGGTCTACTGTGAACTACATACATTAACTTACCAATCATGGATTGGTACAGTGTCTGGTTTACCTCAGTATTTCCATCTTCTTTATTCATTTTACATCTAGTAGCCATAGGTGTTCCCACAGGTTTAGCATCTTCTATCTCAAATGTCTTCAATACTTCCTTTATATATTTAGATTGTGTGATGAATATACCATCATT
The DNA here is from genome assembly GCA_027943335.1 of Chamaecyparis obtusa. Lineage (NCBI taxonomy): Eukaryota > Viridiplantae > Streptophyta > Pinopsida > Cupressales > Cupressaceae > Chamaecyparis > Chamaecyparis obtusa. The sequence goes on along the minus strand of BSBK01000353.1, from coordinate 596,500 downwards.
CTGCTGAATCACTTGTAAGCCTAGAAAGAACTTAATCTCTCCAAACATAGAAATTTCAAATTCACTTTTCATTTCATCAATAAATGACTTACAGATTTGATCTTGTCCTCCAAATATTATGTCATCCACAAATATCTCAGCAATCAAGATAGTATCATCAAAATTTCCTTTCATTTACAGATTACTGTTCTCACTTGTTCTAACAAATCCAATACTCAGCAAATAGTTATGCAGCCTCTCATACCAGGCTCTCGGTGCTTGCTTCAAACCATATAAAGCTTTATGTAATCTACATACCATATCTTTATTTTCTGGATCAACGAACCCTTCAGGTTGTTCTATGTAGACTTCTTCTTCAAGTATCTCATTCAGAAAAGCTGATTTAACATCCATTTGGTAAACTTTGAACTTTTTGTGTGCAACATATGCAAGTAACATTCTGACTCCTTCTAATCTAGCAACAGGTGTGAAAGTCTCACCATAATCTATTCCTTCCTCCCATGCATATCCCTTGCATACTAACTTAGCTTTGTTCCTTGTTACCTCACCATTCTCATTAAGCTTGTTTCTGAATATCCACTTAGTACCGATAACATTATTGTCCTTAGGTCTGGGTACTAAACTCCAAGTTTTGTTCTTCTCTATCTGTTCTATTTCCTCTTTCATTTCATTAACCCATTCATCATTTTCTAATGCAAATTTTACATTCTTCAGTTCATATTCACAAACTAGACATGTACCTTGTCTTTCTTTACTTATTGTTTGCATGCCAGCTTGTCTGTCTCCAATGATTTGTGTCTCAAGATGATGTCTTCTAACAAATCTTGCCAGTATCCAATCTCTTCTTTCTTATTCATCCTGTGCAGGTTCATTTTCTTGCTCGATAGGTGCTTCCTGCTCATCGGTTTCTTTTTCCTGTTCCTTGGTATTGTTTTCTTGCTGACCAGTTGTCACTGTCTGCGACATCGGTAGTTACTCTGGTTGTTCAATGTAACTGAATCTACTGTAGTCTTTCGGTTCCTTTGTGCTTTCCTCTGAATTCTTATCATCAAACTCATCAACTTGAACATTAGTACTTTCAATCATTTTATTAGTTACTTTGTTAAGACACTTGTATGCTTTACTTTTAGTGCAATATCCTAGAAATATCCCTTCATCACCTTTTGAGTCAAACTTCCCATTTATTTCATCTTTTAGAATAAAGCATTTACTCCAAAAATCCTAAAATAACTTACAGTGGGTTTGTGACCAAACCATAACTCATAGGGTGTCTTATTAGTGTCCTTCTTTAGTTGTACTTAGTTTAGAACATAAACAATTGTGCTAACAGCTTCCCTCTAGTATGTCTGAGCAACATTTATTTGTAACATCAGTGTCCTTACACAGTCAACGATTGACCCATTCCTCCTTTTAGCTATTCCATTTTGTTGTGGTGTCCTCGGTGCAGAGACTTGTCTTTTAATACCATGCTCATTACAAAAGTTAGTAAATTCATCAGAAATAAATTCACCACCTCGGTCAGATCTTAAGCATTTCAATTCTTTACCAGTCTCTTTCTCAACTTTTGCTTTATAGCACTTGAACATCTTAAATGCCTCTGATTTTTCCTTCAAGAACATGATTGCCATTAATCTAGTATAATCATCAACAAAAAGAATAAAATATCTGTCTCCATAGTAACTTTGAGTTCTCATAGGACCACATAGGTCGGTATGCACTAACTCAAGTAATTTCTTTGTTGAATAATCTTTGCTTTTGAAACTAGATTTTGTTATTTTACCTTTTTGACATTCATGACACATAAGATGATCAGGCTTAGATAAGTTAGGCAGACCTCTAACCTTTTTCTGTTTACTGATCTTAATCATGTTATCAAAATTTACATGACATAACCTTTTATGCCACAACCATGCATCTTCATCTTTCATCATTAAACAAGAAGACTAATCATTATCAAGATAAAACAAATTACCTCTCAATTGTGTTCCAAATCCAATAAGTCTTCCTCCATCATCAAATATCTTCACTTTCTTGCTCTCAAAAGAAACTTGGTGGCTTGAATTGTTCAGTTGTGCCACACTTAGAAAATTATAGTTTAGACCTTTTACCCAATAAGCATTGTCACATCTAATTTTATCATTTATCATCAGGGATCCTTTTCCTCTAACCATACAAAGTGCATCATTACCCATTCTAATAGATCCTCCATTGTGTTCTTCAAGATGATCAAATTTCTCTTCATCACCAGTCATGTGATGTGTACAGCCACTATCTATGATCCATGTATCATTCTTATTAACCTTAGAGATAAGTGTTGTCTCTACATACCTTTCATCTTCCTCTGAGTCATCCTCCATTGCAACAAATACTACCTCCACATTTTCATCAGTGTCGGTATCGGTGACATCTTCTTCTGCAATGTAGAACACCTTCTTGCCTTTATCATTATTGTCTTGGTTGTCTCTGTTGTAGTGTCGGTAACTTTTGTTGTCTCTTCTCGCATAACTTCCTTCACCAGATCGGTCTTTGTTTCTGTCATCATCTTTCCTATGTGGACATATAGCAGCAATATGACCAACCTCTTTACAATTAAAGCATGCTAAAGGTAATTTACCTCTATATCTTCCTTTACCTTTAGGTAACCTTCTAGCCATAAGAGCTTCAAGTTCATCAAGCTCATCATCAGTATTGTTATCACTATCATCATTCTTATTTCTGCTACTAGACTTACCAATCTTCAAAGAAGACATAAAAGTAGATTCAACAGATGGTACAACACTATTATCAAAGTTATTCAATTCAAAGGTTGTAAGCTTACCAATTAGATTATCAAGAGTAAGGTTGTTACCAGATGCAGACCTAGTTTCATCAATTGCAGATATTCTGATTGCATAAACTGGCAATAAGGTTCTGAGAAGTTTGCTTACCATTGTCTCTTCATCAATAACACCATCAGATGCTCTAATAGCATCTACTACCTCTTTTAGTCTATTTGTGTACTGCACAATATTTTCTCCTTCCTTCATCTTCATATCATCGAATTTACCCCTTAAGCTTTCAACTCTGGCTCTTTTGACATTCACATCACCACTATAAACTTGAGCAAGTTTATCCCACATATCTTTAGAAGTAGTGCAATTTTTAATATCTTCAAATTCGGCATCGGTACAGGAAGCAACAATCTCCATCATAGTAACATTATGTTCATGCCTATCTCTTAGTTGATCAAGGGTCAAGGGACCAGTGGGCGGTGCAATGTAGCCATTCTCCATTAGTGTAAGGGCAGATTTCCTAATTCCAGATATATGCAGCTTCATTTGGCTTTGCCATACTGTGAAGTTATCCTTGTTTAGCTTTGGCACTTCCCTCTTATACATTTTGAGATCTTTTTTCTAAAGTCCTTAAAACTCTGTTCCAAATAACCAATGCTCTAATACCAATTTTTAGAATAACTGAGAGGGGGTTGAATCAATTATCCACGGTCCCAATCACAAAATGTATATCCAAAAACAATTTACTAAAACTTATGCAGCTCGGTAAAGTAAAATAGTATTCTGTCTGTGTTTTTGTTGATTACCAGTTAATAACATATAATGATTACCGATCAAATCCAATATGCAACATGTAAACTATGATAACAAACAATCATCACAATCAACACATAACACAAGAGATTTAACATGGAAACCCTGTGAAGGGAAAAAACACGTGGGACCGACAACCCAAAAATTGTTCACTCTTCTAAGGTGAGGTCAGTGAAGACCCAACACTGTTAAAGGTTACAAACACACTGTGAGGTGTGACCTTGTTAGAGGATTTTAGACCAACCATTATCATCCAACCAGCATTCACTATGGGGTTGACAAGATAGCAAATGTACTCTATGAATGACATTACAAGACTTTCTAGTCCACTCTGTTAAGAGATTTATCTGTTTACAATAGTGAAAATGTAATAGCAGTTGATGTAATTACAACACAATTTCAATTGCAGATTATCAGATCTATGTTAAGCTCATTCAAATCCTCTGATCAATATATCAATTATGTTTCAATCAATATTCAGTAACTTACTATCGCTCGGTAATAACTTTCTAATGCTCAGTAATCTCTGCAGTTCAGTTCTCCTTAACCAGTCTGATCAGGCATGCATGAAGATTGTTCATGCGATATCTCTGCAATCTCCTTCTTTCGGCATGATTTCATCATGAAATCCTAGTCTCTTAAATAGATGAGTAAACTATTTTAATTCCATCCATCAGATTTTGCGGCTTAATCTTCTTTGTTGATTTTGCCGCTTAAACCTTCCTCGGCTGATGTGTTAGTAACACGTTTTGTTTCAATCCCTTAGATCTTCTTCAAATTATGTTATCCATCAATCTTTATAACAAACATTATCTTCATCTCTGATTTCGAGGTACTTTACAGCTCATCAACTTACATCGGCTAAAATAGTCATTTTGTTCCTTTCTCCTGCTCGATTAACAAAGAAATGTGTCGATGAACACAAGCTCAGTTTACAGTGTGCTCGGTATACACTACACTGTGTCGATGTATACTAGAATGCTTCTTTAACCGACAACACTACTTTGTGCATTTTTCTCTTATCCTTCATCATAGATGAATGCAACATAATCAAGTCAATAACATAAGGTCATAGACTCATTCATAAGTTACCCAATGTATTCCTTATCCTTATCTGTCATATCCAACTTCCTCATGTAGATATATCTGTTCTTCATCTCTTCTCTTCTTCTTTCTATAGATGTTTGGGTATAGTAACTTACAAGATAAGTACTGTCAAAACTAGTTGACATCAATGACAACCATATTACTAATTTAATCATCTTACATATCTAATCAATAGGTCAGTGATCTTGAATCACAGATCTTTAAGTTATATAGTTTATTCAAATCAGTTGTAGTTCATCAATATATATATATATATATATATATATATATATATATATATATATATATATATATATATATATATATATATATATATATATATATATATATATATATATATATATATATATATATATATATATATATATATATATATATATATATATATATATATATATATATATATATATAACAAGTTTTTTAGAACCTTCATTTCCACTAGATATGAAATCTTGTACACCCTTCTATAGCAATACCATAGTCATTGAAGATATACTTAGCTTTCTTATTTTCCAACTTTGACCTATTCTCGGTCAACATATGTGCATATGGCTCACAACCAAGTACTATGAGATATCTCAATGTGAGATTTTTTCCTGACTACACTTTCATTGGTGTCCTCTCAACAAGTATTGATTTAGGATATCTGGTAACCAAATAGTATGTAGTGGAAAAAATAGTAGCCCAAAATATTTGTTCAAAGCCAACTCCAGTCAACATACCCCTAGTCCTCTCCATCAACATCTTATTAATTCTCCTTGCAACTCTATTCTATAATGAAGGGTGTCTAAATTTATTTTATGTCTTTCAATTTTGTGATCTTTTGCCAAAACTTATTAAAATATATTGAACAAAACACACTACTATTATCATTCCTAAAATACTTAATCTCTTTACCAATATGGTTTTCTACAAAGGTTGTAAACTCCTTAAACTAATTCAAGATTTCAGATCAAAATATATAGATCTAGAAATTGAAGTAATATTAACTATACCAAACACATCAAAATGAATTGAATTCAACTCTCAAAAGATTTGTGAGAACTAGAATAAAACTAAACATAGTTTTTCTTCCCATAAACACAAAGAAAAAATCAAACTCAAGAAATTACAATAATCAAACACCTCTATAAGGCATTTAATTTACAAGGGTCTAAAACCCTTCTCACCAATGTGGCTAAATTTGTTAAAAAAAAATTTGAATAGATAACTTCAATATCTAGTACATGGGGGAAAATATGGATATTTTTCTCATAATAACATTTTATAGTCAAACCTACCAGAATATAATAGTTTTCATATAGCATCAAATTTTGTCTAAATTTTTTCACTTTTAAAAAATAAATTATACTCTTTTGGAGAGGATTCCCTCCTTTAGTGCACAATATATTTTTTTTTAAATGATTTTTTTAATTTCCAATTATTCTCAATTTTGATTTAAAAACCTCCTTGCAATATTTTTTAAAATCAGACTAAAACTAATCAAAATATATAAAAATATTAATATATTCTTAGATTCTTGATAGTGAGCTCTATAAAAGGATATTTATGGATTTTCACAAAAGCTACCCTAGTTGGAGAGATTATGAGTTAAAGTTGAAGTATTTTTTTTATCCCAAAAGAGCGGTTAAGCTACCTCATGGGCAGCCACATAGACAATTTTTCTCAAAGGATTTTGACTTAAATACTTTCAGTCAAAACCCTTTCACCCCTGTACATGATGTTAATGTAATCGTGATCAAAATTTTAAAAGAAAAAAATTAATTTTAAAGTTTCAGGAAAAAGGATTTTGTGCAAAACCTTAGTGCCATGTATATAATATGTGGTTTTGGGCAAAATCCTTACACTCAAAATTGTTATGGCCAAAATTGTTCTCTAGAAACTCTTTTGTTGGTTGAAAGTGTGACATAGCTTTGATCTTTTATCCAACTCTTTTCTTTGACTTGTAAGAAAAATTATTGCAATGAATGGTAAGTGTCTAGCTTAAACAAAGTGCCTATCTAAATACCCTTAGCAAGCACTGTAGCTCCTCCATTGTCTTAAATTACCATTCAAGAAAATAAATTTCACACCCACATTATTCAATTTACTCACAAATAGTAGGTTTCCTATCACACCTAAGATATAGAACATCATCGATCCCCTTCACTCTACCATTAAAGAATATCATCCAAGACTCTGCCATTACCAACAACACTCAAATGAGATTCATCACTCAAGTACACTTTCCCATCATCAAACTCTTCATACTTTTAGAACCAACCTTGATGTGAGGTCATCCAAAAATATGCACCAAAACCAATCAACCACACATATTCATATTCATGTGTTGTCAACACTACAACAAAAGCATCACCATTATCCTAAGAGGATTTTTCAAAAGTAAAATTAGACGTATTATTATCTTTCTTCTTTTTCTCCTCCTTAAACTCCTTCAAAGATGTCATAATTTTCCATAGTTCTAACACTCATCTTGGAATTTCTAGGAGACTAAGATTTCCCATAGGATTTTGAATCAAACCATTTTGAAATAGTTTCTCTATATCTCTTCAAAAAGTAATGACAATTATTTCACCCATCTTGAAGGTGGTAGTGGTACTCCTAATTGCCATGACAAGGTGGTCCCATGAGTCTAGTAATGATTAAATGAAAGTCACGCAATGATCCTCCTCCATTTTCACACTAACAAAACAAAACTAAGAAACAAGCATATTAATGGAACTCAAATGATCAGCCACAAATCTCCCTCCTTCCATCATTACAGAATATAACATCTTTCTCAAGAATAACTTATTTACCATGGATTTAGCTTAATAAATATCACCAAACTTCTTCCATAGGGTTTCTACATTCTTCCCTTCATGATCATTCAACATAATGGAGTATACCAAATAGATTGTTATCAAACCCTTGACTTTATGATCCATTAGCTCCCAATTTTCTTGAGTCGTGTTTTCAATCTTGGTAGCAAGTATTGTAACCCATGGATCTTTGTGTATGTGCATAACCTCCATCTTAAGCTTCCATAACTCATAATTATCACCATTAAACTTATCTATTTTTATTCTTTCATATGTGTTACCCATAACTTCTTACAACAAGATCGCAAAAAAAAAATCTACAACAAGCTCCCACTCAAACAAAAATTAGGTCAAAAAACTATCTATCTAAAAACTAGAATCAAAGGTGGTTAATCCCTAAGATTAACTATAAGGAAGAAAGGTAAGCATTATCAACTTCATAAACTTATATATTGAGAATAGTTGTGCAAAAAAAAAATTGAAAATCTTAAACAGATAGAATAAAAATGCACAATAAGAAACTTAAACATGCCAAACAAAAATCTACAACCATAATAGAGTGTCACATGTGTAAAACCCTTTCAAGGGTATAAACTTCTCAATCCAAAGGCACAACTCATGTAACATCGACAAAAAATGGTTACAATAGAATTTTGAAGAAAATATCCTTTGTGATCCTTCACACAACACTAGGATTCTAGAGAATTCTTTAGCATAACTATACCTAAAAAAGTCTTTATTACAAATCACTCTACAAGCTTTTAATTTATAGACAACATTAAAAATAGGAAGTTGCAAGAAGATGGACGCCCGAGATTGCCACTTTGAAGAACATCAATGCATGCATGATTGCAACTTATTTCCTCAACATGCAAGGAACATTCATGTATGCAAAGGCACCTACATATCTTATATGCTAGTTATTCATAATATCTTATCATAGTTTGTCATTAACTCTTACATTTCATGACACATGGCAAAACAAATTCTACAAATCATGTTTCATGGTGGGGTCCACAAAATGGGATGCCTATCTCTACAAATTTAGCTTGCATATTATCATAATAACTTTCCATTTAGTTTGTCAACACATCAATATATGTCCCATAAAGTGACATCACAGGATGAGCATAAAATAATAATTGGCGTAAAATAATTAATTAAATAACCAAATCAATGTTAGGATTACAAATTTTACAATAGTTGGTACCAAGTGTATGTGGTGCATGATTCTTGAGTTGAAAAAGATATTATATCTTACATCCAAGGAAATCCAAAGATATTGTGGTTTTGGAGAGTGACCTCGCTATAAGAATTCATGTTGTGGCTACAAGGTACAAATGAAAGGTGCTAAGTTGTATTGTTGCATTAAACTGAAAATGTGCATCTATGCACAAGACATCATATGTTTTTCCATTATTTTAGTAGCGCAAAATAGGGATAGGTATAAAGCATATGTGGTGCATGATTCTCAAGGAGATGGAAAGCCTACTAAATATTGTGTGCAAACAACTCCAAAGATAATGTAGTTTTGGGAAATGACATGGTTATAAGATTGCATTATGTGGCTATAAGGTACAATGATATCTACTAAGTTGTATTGTTTCATAGAAATACAAATGTGCATCTATGCACAAGAAATAGTATATGTTGTTTGAACAGAGAAGGAAATGGTGCATGAGATGTAATGTAGTGTTGCATTAAGTCAATGTGTGAGACTGGGCTCAAAGAATTCACCCTTTCTCAAAGCATAATAGTCCCTATTGAGTTAGTGTTATGATTAGAAAAAATCACTTCAATTATTTTACCTATCTTGAAGAGAAAGCTAACCTTATGTTAGTGTTCCACTCAAATCATGCACCCATCCTTAAAGAGAAAAGGTCATCATTATGTTGGTTATTCTAAATAGTTTAGGTGTGCTGGTATTATGTTGTGGAAATGATGTTCCTACTATGATTCTTGTAGATACCAAGGGATGTATATCCATTTTCCTTAATGCTAAGAGGGGGTGTGGATGGAACGATGCTTCCTTGTCAAGGAAAACATGGAAAATTATTGTACATAAGAATGACTCGTGCAAGTAAGTTTAGCAAAGTTTCTATGGTGTATATTTTGAAGTGTAATTTGTAGAATTGTGTAGGTTCTAACTTTAAGGTTAAAAAAAATTAAGTAGCACATGTAGATGTAATTTATCAAAATGATGCAATTTTGTTGGTGTATAATAGAGGCTTAACCATATCAAATTTAAGTTGACAAATTCTATGTGCTCTATTTTTCAAAATAAATATGAAGATTTTCTTTTGGTGTGACTTATTGTGGACATCGTGCCACAAATATGATGAGGCTCTATTTGGATGGTAGCATATGTATGAATGTATTTGCATCATCCAACATAAAAAATTTCTTCAATGGGTCCACACTCTCTTGTGTTTGACAAAACTCTTCAACTATATGATGTGTATGTTGACAATGGTTGTAGAAAGATAAGTTAAAATCATTTCAAGGTTATCATTGTAATTGGGGTGGATGATCTAGGTGATGTTTTAGCATAGGTCATGAGGCATTCTTTCTCTAGCATTGTGGTTGCACGAGTTGAAATTGAGAATTTAATTCTTTGAGGATGTAATTGGAAAAGTTGCCTTTGTGAATTGTGTGTCAATATAATAGTGTTTGTATTCATGATGGCATGTATGTTGTGGTTGGTGTAGTTGTGTCACAAGGTTCATTTAAGTAGTTTTTTTGCCTACTTAAAATTCTATCTATTTGGAGTGTTATTGAAAAATCACAATCCTAAAAGTGCATAATATGTCATTGGTTTCCTATTTGTGTCCTTGTCATACCAAATTTGTTAGATGTAGGGTACATACAAATACTTCATCAATGTTAGACTATGGAAAAGAGATTATAAGACCACCTATATTAGCACAAGTACTAGTGTATTCCAAATCCTTACACTACCTCATCTTCATTTGGATGGGATTAACAATGTATTGCTTGTGACTTAGGAATGACCATTATAACCTATTTGTTTGGCTAATTTTGATCCAAAATAACCCTCAGTGTACTTCTCAAAAGATAAATGAGATTGTAGTGAATAATAGAAACTCTTAAAGAGTCATAATCTATCATTGTTTGCACATTGTAGGTCATGATTGGTGTTTATACAGTGATATTTATTATAGGGAGTATGAGGACTACATGAAATCAACTTGGACTAGTGTAATTGTGTTTCTTTTATAGATAAATTATTTTGTATCTTCTATATGGTGTTATTAGTTGTATCATTTCCGAGAATGAATCTTTTAAGGACAATATCAATGAGCCAATAGTTATGCAACATAAGATCTATACTCCATAATGAAGCTAAATATTTCCTTCCTTGACTCAAAAGAAGCTTATAACTACTAATTATACCATCAAAGAAGTTAGATCCCTTGGAAAACATGAGTATTTTCCTTCATAAAGAATAGTGAGAATCCTTTACTCTGGGGACTATTTGGCTCTATAATTTCTTTATCTCTATAGAAAACAAAATGAATGTCCTAAAATACTAAACCCTAACCAAGATAATGGCAAGTGGAAAGTAACTTGTAGGAGCATCCATTAAGCTTTGATACAAATTTGATTTGACTTTTGGTTGGATCCAAAAGATATTATTGTGCATTAGCTAGTAAAGAACATGATTGTACGTGGATGTATTAATGATAACTAGGGTAATTCTAGGTAGTGTGCCCATAGTGAAAAATAATGATAAAGACATGAAAAAAATATAGTAAATTATCTCCTATTAGTAATTGGAATAGGTTGAAAAGAATGTACATCTATGCATGAGACAACTTGACAATATGAAAGAACACAAGGGAATGGAAAGATGCAACAAATTGTTTTATTGATACAAGGGATGAGACCACATTCAAATCAAAAAAATATTCCTTGTGTTGTAAAATTTGTCTTATATTGATATTAGGGACTAATCAAGATCTAATTGTATCTCTTGAATTCATCTATTAAAGAAATAAGCTTATAACTAGTAGTGCAATCAACAATCCTATCCATGTGACAAATAGAATAATCTTTATGAGAAGCCTTGTTAAAATCTCAAAGTTCCATGTGAATGAAAATATAAAATTTGGCTAGAGATCCAAGGTGAATAATCAATGGGATGAATGAAAGTTTCTTTAAGATATTTTTTAACTTCAACATTGACTAGTAAAGCCATTTTAGGATGCATATTAGTGTCTTTTTCTTTTCTATCTTTGTATCATGATATGGGACTATATTGGGAACCATAAAGTTTTTATGTATGTCAAATACATGATCATATGTCCAAGAAAATAAATCAATTATCTCATGAAGAAGAATAGAATGAGAATCTTGTTGAAAAGGAGAAAGATTAGTTTGTATAAGGGAAACCACAATCATATATAAGGGTGACTCACCAAATGAAAGAACAAAAAATAAAGTAGTGTGTTTGATTAATTTTTTTTGTACATATTAAACACTAACTTTTATTCTATCTTCCACACACTAGTTAAGATTATCTACAAGAATGTAAATAATATTCAATAGAAACACAAATAATTTTAGATTTATAACTTAAACAACTAACGTATAGAGTTTGGGAAGGAAAACTAGAAAATAGAAAAAGGAAAGTGAATAATATGTATCCTTGGGTGTCCTAAAGACTAAAATTGATCAAAAATATGAAACAAACCAAAAGGAACAAAGGAACCACAAAATTTAAACATTTTTCTAACTTCCAAGACATGAACATTGGACCCAAACACTTGTACAAATCACCAATGTTGGAGGTGGGTGCTCCTAGTAGATAGACACCACTTGAGCATAATGTGTTGGCATTGGCCACTTTTGCAATCCAACACTAGTGTCTATCTCAAGAGTCTTTAATTATTTTATGGATGTTATTTTGTGTGTCCAGATCCAAAATTTATTAACTGAAGACCTAATATTATTCCCAATATGTAGATACTTGATCAAAATCTATGAGGAAGAGAAAATGGGTTATATTGTTTTGGAGAATAGATTAATCAATCCTCTAAGTGGTTTATTTAAAACTCAACAAAGCCTTGGGGATGTTTGAATAGTATGATGCACTAGTGTAGTGCTACAAAGTGATGTGTTTAATTTTTTTAGTCCTAAAATATCTTATGGAAAATCTACCTATTGTGGTGTAAGTGGGATGAAAATATTGGCCTATGGAAGAAAGAGTATTGGTTTGAGGAATAATCTAGGGAGAAAGTATTTATATGTGTGGGATGGATGGATTATTTAACACCTCCAAATGTTGTGGGGGTGAATCAACATGTACAAAAACTTATCTATTCTATCACAATCTCTTAATGATTAACTTTAATCCAAATAGCCATTAGTAAAATATATTGAAATGATATCACACACACACAAGAACACTAGATTTAAATGAAAACCCCAATGCAGGAAAAACCACAGTGAGAATCTTACTCACAATATGAATAACAGTATTGCAATGTTTTTTTTATGCTCACTGTCATGGAAGCACATTGCTCCCTAAAGAAATACTTGCAAGCTAAGACACACTACCTTGCAAGATATAATTTTTTTCAAGTTGTCAAAAGAGAAAATAATCTTCTAGCAGGCACTAGGAAATGATGAAATGAAAAGATATAGTATTTCTTGATCAAACATTGCAACAACAATGTCAAACTCACTCTCTTCCACCTTTTCTCTTTCACATTCACATTACACTAACTTCACATTTGGTCCCAAACCAATCCATACACATCCACCATTATTCCATGTTCATCCTCTATCAACTCTTCCAATCAAACACACACATAGATATGTATGTCTATGTGTCAATTTAATCAATCAAAATTACAACTAAGTCAGTCACGATAGAGATAAGCATTATTTACACAAAGTTTTCCACCTCGAGCATTCAAATCCAACGCGGTCCAAACCAAAAGATAAAGGGGACCCAAATACATCATAATACACCACCAATAAATAATTTCATTTAAGCACAAGCATTGCAACAATCTCCAAGGTCATACCCAAATGTAATGTGTAGTAAATCATTAAAGTGTGTTAATTAGTCAACCCAAAAGTACTCTCCAATGCACATGACACCATGAGAAGCACACCATGCCACAAAAAGACCTATTGCAACCTCTAAACTCTTCCTCCAAAGAATATCTGGACCAATAATCCATAAATCAATTCACCTCAATCAGCTGAGCCAACCAAAGACCAATGCAGAAATTCATTTTGCACTCAAAACAACATAACTTCACTTAGGGAGAAAACCAATATAATATATTTGAATTGGAACACTACATAGACGTTAGGAACATGTCTAAAAAGAAAAACTTGGATTACCAATGTGGGACATTCTTTGAACCTATCCTAATTATTTTTGACATCTAGCCTTACTGTCAACAAACAATAAAACACCACTTTTGTCTCTAAACTTTTGTGGACCTGGAAATAGGATAGTGCAACATTCATAGGCCATACATTACAACACCAAAATGCAAGCTATCATCATCTTATGTGGAATAATATAGAGCATTTTCCAATAATGACTTCAAATACTCTTCCCTATATATTCTAGCTTATCATACTTTAATCTTATGAATATACCTCATACTAACTTATTATCACCACCAAACATTCAATATATCACTTTAGATACTCTTTCCTACATATCAACCATCGAATATTCTTACTGGAAAACACAAATCTCCATCAAATGCAATAGTGAACACTACTTTTAAACTTTTTTGCATCAGGTACACTACTGGCCCCATACACTTTTTATACTAATGACAACAATGAACTCATAATTCTAAAATGGACAATGTTGTGAAAAGAAAAATGTAGGTCATTATAAGGGATTTGGAGTAGAGATGAATAAATAAACAAAGATAAATAAAAACCCTAAAGGGTTCAAAAAATTCAATAGTAAAGACTTGGAGGAGGTCCAACAAGTATCTCTTACACAAATGTCTTTTATCATATTGGCTTCAAAACTATTTTATATAATAGAAATAAAAAAACCTTGGTATTATCCAGAAAAAGTGAATGTAGAATATGAGTTGTTTATTTACCTTCCAAACAGGCCTGGAAATTGATGGTCATATTGGCCTTTTTTCACTTTTGGACCATTTATGATAGCTTGAAAATTTATTGGATCATATAGATTGATAGTCTATATTTTTATGAAACCCTAAATATGACACTTCAATTATTAATAAAGTGTAATAATTTATTATAATAAATATAGTATTTTACTTTATAATGTAAATATATGTTATTTTATAATATTTGTGATAAAATATAAATTTATTTAAAGTATTATAAAATGGTAAGATATGAATGGCTTCATAACCTGACAACACCAAAAGAGCTCTCATAATTTGATGTCTTTTATTTGCTAACAATTTGAAGGATGGAATAAGGGATAAATCTTGAGTTTGGTTTTATCTCTGGGCTACTTCTCTCAGTGTTTATTCTTTGGTAGCGTTCTTTTACGTAATTTGTGGTGGGACTGGACTTTTGTTCTAGCTAGTTTCTTGTGTTTTTTGGGAACTTGTAAAGATTTATCTTAAGTTTTTTCTTTGTACATGGTTTCGTGCCCCTTCAAAACCTATTTTTACCTTATTCAAAAACAATTTGAAGGATGCATATGTAAGATATCCAAGGATAATTATATGTAGAACTTTTTTGAACAAACCCTTTCCTACTTGAAGCCTTTACAAAAGTGATGTCTCTTGAAAAAAACTCATTTTTCTTTACTTCTTGTGATATTTTTGGAGCCCCAAGAGACTCATACATTGAGGACAATGAGTCCAAGGGTATTTTAAGATTTGAAGGGTTAGGATACCATGCAAATTTAATCTTTATAGAACTTTTTTAAATAACTCATTCAATAGAAGGTTGTTAGGAATAAAGGTTTCATGATGTGCACATATTGCATGTGTCCACTGCTTCTATAAGATGGGAGATTTAGAATTTTTTTCCCTAATCATTCTTTTATAGATGAATGAGATTCAATCCAATGCTTTATAAAACTCCTTTAAACCAAACAAAAATCCTACTTTTACTACATGATTACCCCTTATCTAGTCCAACAACAAATTTCACTAGTCCCAATCCTGGGATGTAGAGACTTACCAAGATATCTATAAAAAGAGGTAGTAGTGTTTCTTCATAAAAAATTCAAGATTCATACAACCAGACATAGAATAGACCATTTTCATCATGGACTGTACACATTTTTTAATCCTTCCACTCACCTACAAGCCCATCACCATGTGGAATCCAAATTTTGAGAGAGTTCAAGTTGATGTGTTGCCAATGGAAATGGTGAAGATATTTGTAAAGCCTTGTTATGACTTTGAGATCTATGTGCATTTTGACTATTTTGGTAATTATTTTGCATCCCTTTCCAAACTCAAAAAACCACCACAATCTATTGGAGGAAAATCTAATATTCATTTGTGTTCCTCTTACACTAGAAACTAAAACCTATAAAAGGAAGGCTTTTTTATCTTTATGTTGGATGAGCATTTAGTATTGTATTAGGCCAGATAAATTTAGAAACTCGTACCCTTAGTGGGTCCTTATCCATGATACTAGTTTGAAATCATTTGGGTAGGATTCATTATAGACTATAGTCAAATAATGAATCCACTCTAAAAGTAGAACAATTTGATCTTCTCTTATTACCCTTGTTGAATATATGTAGCTTTGATCAGATAAATGACAAAGATATTATCTATCATCGATCGATAAAAAATGATTGAATAAACAATGAGTATTATGATTTGTATGATCATATTCAGAACTGTGTCAAATTTTATATCGATCAATATATGATTGATCAGGCATCATACTTAATCCATGATTATTCTTGGTATGATCATATTTGTTAATAGCCTTAACAATATCGTTAAGTATTGCCATTATTCCATGCCATAACTGTCAATGATAATTGGTATGTTTTACTAAGACATTAGCATCGTTTAGTGAAAAGACATGATTGGCTAATGAGAGGTCACGCCTTGAATGGACATGCCTCCACTTTGTGGAGTCATGTCTATTCAAGATGTGACTACTGCTCATATATATAATAATATTCGATGAGGCATAGAAAAGTATCAAAATCAATTAATACCCAGGCCTATCAAAGATCTGCAAATTAAAATATTGTTAATTATAAATACTTATCATTCTGAAATTGGAAAATTGGACAGAATTACTATTAGAACTGAGATAAGTCCGATCTGCATTTACATGGTATCAGAGCCATGTTAAGGAGGATCCAAGCAGCGATCGAACTTGAGATGTTCAGATTTAAAATCAAAGAACATCACATTCCTCTATGGCGAGTGTAATCAGATTTGAAGATAGGCTAGAAGGAGGAAATAACTTCTCATCATGGAAGTTCGGGATTATGATATTAAAAGAGAATAAAGTTGAGTCATTTGTAAAAGAAAACAAAGAAGAACTAGAGAATCATCCCGAGAAGACAACATGGATTCAAGGAAATGAAAAAGCCATGAAGATCATAGTTGATGGAGTTAGAGATCGTATCGTGCCAATTTTGACAAACCATGAGACTGCATATCATATGTTTAAGTCACTAGAAAACACATATGAAATAAATAATGCCAGCAAGACCTTAGCTTTAAAAAGAAAAATAAATCATATAAGTATGAATAAAGGAGAATCTATCAACACATACTTTATGAGAGTATCTGCACTAAGGGATCATCTATCAACATGACTTGGATATGAGATTGAAAGTAAGGAGCTAACACTTATTGTCTTAGATGGTCTACCAAATTCCTGGGAGACATTTGTTCAAGGCATTAGTGCAAGGTCTAAATTTCCAAAGTTTGACCAACTAAGATCAAACTGTCTTCAAGAGGAATCAAGACTAACAAAGAAAGGACTCAAACAAAAAAATGTAGATGAAGATCTCCATGTCTTGAATGTGAACTCTCACAAGATCTTCATTAGTTTATTCTACCATGAAGTCTAGGAGTTCCCTAAACCTAGTGATGTGTCTTGATCAACCACTATCTATAACCAAAGTGCTGGATTTATTTGATACTTGATTTGGAAGTGTAGAGTAGAATACATATTTCTTAGATTCATTGTCTATTTTTTACTTTCCTACTTTGGCATATGATGCTTGTTGCTTGGTTCTATCAGGATATTTGACTGAAATATCTGACAACCCCAAAAGTCTAAAAGTCTGAAATTACCTTTGTGGCCCCTTTTCAGCTTAAAATTGGTAATATACTTTGCTTTTTGATTTTTTTTTCTCCTACCATGTTGTCAATTCATGTCTTGTCCTCTCTGTAGATATGGACAAAAAGGTAGTAGCATCACCGGCAATGAAATATCAATTTAAAGGCTATCATCCACCTTCCAAAGTGACCAACTTGCACGCAAGCATAACAGACACCGATATTGGGAATGTAAGCTGGAATGACTATTTGAACAAATGTGCCCAGCCAGAAGGATGTTTAGAGGATTGCACTTCATTAGTCCACTACTCTCTAGTGAATGTAGTAGCTAACCCAGTTTCCATCCAATCGGCAGACCTAATCAACATATTGGCCAGCAACTATGTGCCCAATGAGCGCATGGTAAAGAGTAGCGTTGGTGAAGTGGTCTTGGACCTGAGGCCCGACAACATTGAGGATATTTTCCATCTGCCTAAATGGGTTGACAAGCTCATTAATTTTAACGTCAATAAGGGGATGGAGTTCTACAATAAATACATACAAAGGGCTCACAACATTGTCAATAATGAGTGCTTGATGTAGTCGTTGCCCAAGAAAAAACTGGATAAGATTGATATGAGAAGAGGGTATATGCAAGAAGATATCCAGGCATCCATAAAAATGATCAGTAGGGTGTATGGGTTGCCTAAGTCTTCTCAACTAGAGCCATGGATGATCTTTTTGATCCAAAAAATAATAAAAAGACAAGCAACGTTCGATTGGGCCTCTATTCTAAGTGACCATCTTGATGAGCAATTGGTTCAGGTTAAGACAGACCCTCATTTCTACATGACCTCTTATGTCATGTACCTGCTAGCCGCTAGAGAAAATTACCCTAGATTGATCAAAGTTGGGACGATAGGAGAACAAAACACCTGGTCGTTCACTCTATAGCCTCAATTCATGAGGAAGGACTTCTATACGCATAATAGCCCGAAGTTCAGAATAGTCAATGATGCCTTAATCTTCATGATCATATGCTCCATTAAGGGAGACTATGCTAAAAGACTGTCCACTGAAGCAACAACTAAAGTAAAGGCCCTAGGGGCATTCTATATACAATTCCTAACCTTCACTTACATTCAAGTGGAAAGAAGCACCCTGGCACCAAAGAAGTTACCAAGGTACCCTTCTGCTAGAGTAGTCCTCCTAGAGGTCGCAAGGCAGCTATCTGATGCACACGAACACATTAAGCACAAGAAGAAGCATTGATGGGATTTTCCCATTTCCATTAGCCCCCATTGCATGCCAGATATGAAGGTCTGCAAGTCTTTGACTTGGGAGTGGGATGAATTCCAACTGTTAACTTACAACCTAGTGAGGCCTCACTTTGATCCCATTGGTACATATAGCCACATAATGGGGAGGCACTATGTTCATGAGCTACACGTGGAAGACCATTGGGAAAACTATGTTGATGATTATGAAGTAAGGGTCTGTGATTATTGCCAGATGAGTCTAGAGCTGGCACAGGGCACCCTTTTGTTGAAGATTCCAAAGAAGGTGGTAGATGCTGACTCAAATAAAATTTTGGATTCTATATATAATATAGACAAGGTGTTCACAAGGGCCATCTTGAATGCAAAAGTAGATATAGATGAGAATGATAGTATGGAATTCAGAGCCTGAGATGTGATTAAATTGACTAGGTCATGGATCGCTCATCCCTTCCAAATGCAGTCAGTTCTGATGAAACAACTCCTAGAGTAGCCCTCTTGAGAAAAGAAGGAGAAGGGAGAAAAGGTGTTGAAACCATAGTTCAAAGAGGATGCTCCCCTAA
The DNA here is from genome assembly GCA_027943335.1 of Chamaecyparis obtusa. Lineage (NCBI taxonomy): Eukaryota > Viridiplantae > Streptophyta > Pinopsida > Cupressales > Cupressaceae > Chamaecyparis > Chamaecyparis obtusa. The sequence continues at coordinate 576,930 of BSBK01000353.1, read as the reverse complement.
AGCTAGAAACTATATATCAGCATGAGTGCCCCACTGCATATGGTCCAGCCACGCACTCCAAAAAGGTCAAAACCAAAATGATAGGGAGCATAGTGCCACTAGATATGTTGTCATCCAACAGCCATGATTCTCCCAACACGGCCAAGAAAACAAAGTTCAAGATCATAGGACCTAAGCCATCCGGAGTAATCAAGGGTCATTTATACAAGAGAAAGAGAGGCTCAACACCCACACAAATGGATACTCTGATAGAGGATGATGAAGATGAATCAGATGAAATCCCTCTCAGTAGGAGAACTCAGTCTATGGGATTCATGAAGAAGAGAAGATTAATGGACAATGATCCTGAGAACAAGGGAGGGGCTACTCAGGATGAGCCAGTGAATCTAGATGCTCTCAGTGATGATGAGTTCAACCTCACAGATTTTGCAGGGCTACATGGTTTTAAAGAGTCTGAGTAGCAAGTTCCTGTGTAGTTTACAAGTCTTTTTAGTGGCATGGGAGAGGACCTACAATAAAGACCTCAAGGACAAGATGATGTTGAGATGGCTAAGGCCCAAAAGGTGACTGTAGAGCTAGAAAAGGACTCTTCTATTGGGGTCACCTCAGAAGAAGATGTAGCTACATAGGTCCCATTGGTCTCATCCATTCCACCTCCACCTCCACCTCAAAACTATCTAAATCCACCTTCAGTTCCACTTCAAACACCTCCTACCACTCCACTTTCCACTCCAGTACAGACCACTCTATTGCCTCAACAACCTTCTTCATCTCATGTTCCCCTTCCAATTCTATCTCCACTAGCTCATTCAACCACTCCCCATGTGTCTCCCATGCCTCCCTCACTTAACATTCCTCCATAAGTCCCTATGCCTTCACCACAGGTTCATGATGAGTCAATGCCACAAAGCTCACAGGAGCTAGAGAAAGAAGTAGAGGTCACTGGTGAAGAAAGGATGGAAGAAGATCATACAGGATCTAAGGAGCCAAATGACAAGGGAGAATCATAGGCAGAAGAAGAGCTACATACTGAGGAAGAAAAATAGCAAATAGATACAGAGGAACAAATGGCTGATGAGCAGCAGATGGCTGACAAGGAAGAACACACATGGGGGGAAGATGAACAAAATATGGGAAATGAATAGGAAACTAGAGGAGAAGAAGAGAGTCAAGAGGAAGTAGAAACAAGGTGCCTGACAACTTCTACATTGGCTACTCCGTATGAACCAATAACTACTTTCTCCAAGCCCACTCGGTTCACTAAAGAGGTACAGCCAAGAGTCAGAGTGTACACAGATGATGAGGCTAATATGACCGTGTTACGGTGTGCCTTCCACCAAAAAACATTAGTTCCTCGAGCAAGAACCATGTCTTATGTGACACAAGACCAAGCAGGGAGGTGGAAAGCATAAGTGGTTGTTCCCATAATGAATGTCAGTGCAAATGAGATCACTCTGGATGACTATGTGTTGGAGGAGGTAGACTAGGGGGAGCCCACCAGAGAAGGTAGAAAAACCTTGGCTACATTGGGATTGAAGCATGCTGTGGGATTCATGGATAAGGATGAAGAGAGGCTAAAGGCTCTGGTAGAGCAGAATGAAACTATGAAGAGATTCATTTTGAAAACAGTGGGTCCAATTGACCCAGATAACCCCAAGGCCTCATTACAAGAAATTTTGGAGAAGAAGGGGGAAATAAATATAGATGTTCCACATTCTTTTGTATAGACTTGTGCTGAGTGGAAGCTTGATTTTGAACAGTTTGCTAGCTTATCCCTTGAGATTGATTCCATCAATCTTCCAAGAGGGTAAGTTGCTCCCCCAAATTCCTAGTCATTGTCTTCATGTAAAAATGACGCTCAACAAAAGTGGTGCTAGAAGGAGGGCCCTCAAAAGGGACACCCTAGAATATTGGATCATTCTCTCCCAAGATATTTCAATGAGTCCTTAGATCTTCACCCAACAAAGGGGATTTCCTTGAACTTACATAGTTTTTCAGACCTTGCAGCAACAAAACAAAGCATGAAGAGGATACTTCAAATCATTTGAATCTTCCTCCAATTCCAACCATTTTTTCCCTGCCTGCTATTCCTCCACCACCAGCCCCAATAGCATTTTTTACAAATGCTCAAAGTTCACCACTGAACTGGAAGGAAGTACCCTGGCACCAAAGAAGTTACCAAGGTACCCTTCTAATAGAGTATTCCTCCTGGAGATCACAAGGTAGCTATCTGACGCACATGAACACATTAAGCACAAGAAGAAGCATTGTTGGGATTTTCCCATTTCCATTGGCCCCCACTGTGTGTCGGATATGAAGGTCTGCAAGTGGAAGACCATTGGGAAAACTATGTTGATGATTATGAAGTAAGGGTCTGTGATTATTTTTGGATGAGTCTAGAGCTAGCATAGGGTGCCCTTTTGTTGAAGATTTTGCAGAAGGTAGTAGATGCTAACTCAGATAAAATTTTGGATTCTATATATAATACAGACAAGGTGTTCACAAAGGCCATCTTGAATGCAGAAGTAAATCAAGATGAGAATGATAGTATGGAATTCAAAGCCTGACATGTGATTAAATTAACTAGGTCATGGATCGCTCGTCCCTTCCAAATGCAGCCAGTTTTGATGAAACAACTCCCGGAGTAGCCCTCTCAAGAAAAGAAGAAGGGAGAAAAGGTGTTGAAACCATAGTTCAAAGAGGTTGCTCCCTTAAAGCCAAAAACTATATAACGGCATGAGCGCCCCACTGCATATGGTCCAGCCACGCACTCCAAAATGGTCAAAACCAAAATGACAGGGAGCATCGCGCTAATAGATATGTCATCATCTAGGATCCATGATTCTCCCAACATGGCCAAGAAAACAAAGTTCAAGATCATAGGACCCAAGCCGTCCAAAGTAATCAAGGGTCATGTCTACAAGAGAAAGAGAGGCTCAACACCCACATAAATGGATACGCTGATAGAGGATGATGAAGATGAATCAAATGAAATCCCTCTCAGTAGGAGAACTCGGTCTATGGGATTCATGAAGAAGAGGTGAGGAATGGACAATGATCCTGAGAACAAGGGAGAGGCTACTCAGGATGAGCCAGTGAATCTAGATGCTCTCGATGATGATGAGTTTGACCTCATAGATTTTGAAGGGCTACATGGTTTTAAAGAGTCTAAGAAGCAAGTTCCTGTGTAGTTTACAAGTCTTTTTAGTGGCATGGGAGAGGACCTACAACAAAGACCTCAAGGACAAGATGATGTTGAGATGGTCGAGGCCCAAAAGGTGACTGCAGAGCCAGAAAAGGACTCTTCTGTTGGGGTCACCTCAGAAGAAGATGTAGCTACACAGGTCTCATTGGTCTCATCCATTCCACCTCCACCTCCACCTCAAAACCATTTGAATCCACCTTCAGTTCCACTTCAAATGCCTCCTACCACTCAGCTTTCCACTCCAGTATAGACCACTCTATTGCCTCAGCAACCTTCTCCATCTCATGTACCCCTTCCAACTCTATCTCCACTAGCTCATTCAACCACTCCCCATGTGTCTCCTATGCCTCCCTTGCTTAACATTCCTCCACAAGTCCCTATGCCTTCACCACAGGTTCATGATGAGTTAATGCCACAAAGCTCGTAGGAGCCAAAGAAAGAAGCAGAGGTCACTGACGAAGAGAGGATGGAAGAAGCTCATATAGGATCTAAGGAGCCAGATGACAAGAGCGAATCATAGGTAGAAAAAGAGCTACATACTAAGGAAGAAAAATAGCAAACAGATACAGAGGAACAAATGGTTGATGAGCATCAGACGGCTGATGAGGAAGATCACACACTGGGGGAAGATGAACAAAATATGGGAAATGAATAGGAAACTGAAGGAGAAGAAGAGAGTCAAGAGGAAGTAGAAACAAGGTGCCTGACAACTTCTTCTACATTGGCTGCTTCATATGAACCAATAACTACTTTCTCCAAGCCCACTTGGTTCACTAAAGAGGTACATCCAAGAGTCAGAGTGTACATAGATGATGAGGCTGATATGACCGCATTAGGGCATGCCTTCCACCAAACAACATCAGTTCCTCGAGCAAGAACCATGTCTTATGTGACACAAGACCAAGCAAGGAGGTGGAAAGCACAAGTGGATGTTCCCACAATGGATGTCAGTGCAAATGAGATCACCCCAGATGACTATGTGTTGGAGGAGGTAGACTTGGGGGAGCCCACCAGAGAAGGTAGAAAAACCTTGGCTATATTGGTATTGAAGCATGCTGTGGGCTTCATGGATAAGGATGAAGAGAGGATAAAGGCTCTGGTAGAGCAGAATGAATCTATGAAGAGATTAATTTTGAAAACAGTGGGTCCAATTGACCCAGATAACCCCGAGGCCTCATTACAGGCAATTTTGGAGAAGAAGGGGGAAATAAATACGGATGTTCCACATTCTTTTGTACAGGCTTGTGCTGAGTGGAAGCTTGATTTTGAACAGTTTTCTAGCTTATCCCTTGGGAGGATCTTAAGGCCCTTTCAAAACATTTTGGCGGGAGTAACTTCCTTAGTGGAAATTATGAGTGAGGAAAATGGTGTAGAAGAAATGATCCTGAATTGGAAAAAGGTGTTGGATGAGCTAACAATGATAAGGAAATAGTGCTTCTAGGTATTGATGAAGATATATGAAGGATCAAAATTGGATAATTTTGAAGAGTGGATCCAAGAGATAGTTGTGGCATTGGCCATATTTGAAAAGGTTCTCAAGAGGTTAAACAAGAGAAGGGATGAAAGTACTCTTTTTGCAAAGGATTTGGAGGAGTTCTTCGAAGGCCTAGACCTGGATCTATTTGATGAGGATGATGAGAAGACCATGTATTTGGTAAATGACATCATCAATTAGTACTTAGGGATATTCTAGGGGGTAAAGACTAAAGAATACCTTCAGCAGATGTTTTACCAGAAGGAGGAAATTCAAAAAGTACTATCTCATGAAGATGAAATAAAAGCTTTTGCAAAGGAGTCGATTGACTTCTGAGATAGGTAGCAAGAGATCCTTCAAGGGATTAAGATGCTAGATTTTGATGAGGTTCTGGAGATAGTGGATAGGTTCAAGAAAGCACATCGAAAAGTGCTTCCTAGCTAGTAAGCCTCCAGTCTAAGATCTGCCAAATTTTGTGTACAGAAAATCTAGTTTTGACACTTAGCCATTTTTGCAGAGCCTGATTTTTGGTATTTTGGCCATGTGGGTTTTTCAGCCTCCAACAAGTCTGCAAGTCCAAAATTTTGGAGATGAAGAACTTGGTACTTAGTCAATTTTGGGTCTTGAGTTTTTCAGACCAACTGTCAGGATTTGGGCATTTTTTGGCACGTCCAAAAGTTAACTCTAGTTATCTCAAAGATCATTTTCCAGTCATCTGGGCTTTCTTTTTGGGATTTTTTGTGCATGATTTTGGGATCTCTTCTAGTTGGGTCCATGTGGAGAAGCCAGAGCCAAGGATCAAGGGTAGAAACATGGAGATTATCAAGTGCATGCACGAGTTCCAACACCATTTTTGAGTTATCTAATGCATAATTTATGAAAATCTGTGTAATGCACGAGGTTTAATTCCATGCTATGATAGTTTAGCTAAGCTTTAGAAGTATTTTCTTTAATGCAAGCTATAGTTAGATTTACTTTCAAGTTTTAGTTGTAGCAAAACCCTAGCTACAAAAATAAGAGCCCACCTCTATAAATTGTAATAAAATGATGTAATGAGGGTCGACTTGATGATTAATACAATAGATACAATTGGTGCTTCATTCATGGTGTGAGTTATCTGTTGTCTATGCAAAATTTATGAATGTGTGAATTTCTCATTCTTTTATTTCAAAGACCCAATTGGTTGTTTAATGATTTTAAGTCTTCGATCTATTAGTTCGGTGTTTGCTAGTATTGCATTGTTGTGTTGTGACGAATCTTTGAGAAGATTATTATTTGGTGCTTGAAGATTAACTTGTCTCACGTGTGCGTACATCCGGGGTGGCTTCATGATCTGATGAGTTTTGGCTTATCATATGTCTACATTTGTTCAATTCCATTGATGATTGCATCTATTCAGGTGAAGATTGTGACATGATCTGATCTCTATTTTGTGGGTTTCTTCATCTTCTCGGTTATTTAATTTTCATGGTGGTGTGATGCTAGCATATGTCCAATAGGTTTTCTTTTCAGAAAATTCATTTAAAATCTCTTGTTACCCTACATCTTCTAACCCTCCTTGCAAGTTTTTTTTAGTATATTAATTAAATTAGCATTTCTTTTATTCTTAAATCTGAAAATCGTATCAAAAAAGAGAGAACTTTTGGTTTTCCTAAAGTTTGTTTTGCAGTTTCCCTTGAGAGAAGAACCAGCAAAGGCCTCCTTGTTAGAAAATTCACATTTGTCTTCCATTAAGCTATCCAAGCGGTTGAGACCCAGCCAGAAGGAACCTTGAGATTGATTCCATTAGTCTTCCAAGAGGGGAAGTTGCTCACACAAATTCCTAGCCGTTGTCTTCGTGTAAAAATGACGCTCAACAAAACTGAAGTCCGGCATCTCTATTCAACTCATTGGAGTATTGTTTGTTCCAGGCATCAAAAGGAACTTGGTCTCCATATTTTCACTTGAAGATAATGGATATAGGGTAACCTTCATGGATGGTAAAGTGTTGGCATGTCCAAAGAACTCTACTATTAAGAAAGCTCAAACTGTAGGTTATAGACAAGGTTATTTGTATGAGATATGTACTAAATCAAATCTAGCCCTAATTTATAAAATTGTAGACTCTAATTAAATACAGTATAGAAGATTAGGTCACCTCAATTTTTGTGCCCTATCTTCCATGGAAAGACTAGTCACAGGTTTACCCAAACTCAAACAATACCATTCAGGGGCATGCAAGGGGTGTGCCTTAGGGAAGAACACTAAGGGGTCTTTTCAAAATAGCTCTAGAAAAATAAATGATGTATTAGAATTAGTCCACTCAAATTTATGTAGGCCCATTTTTGTACCTTCTTTAGGAAGGTTTCTATACTGTGTAATTTTTATTGATGACATTGCTAGAAAGACCTGGATCTATTTCCTCTAATGTAAAGAATTGGAGGACATCCTTAGAAAGTTTAAGGAATTCAAATCCCTTAATGAAAACTCTTCTAAAAGAAAAGTAAAAACCTTAAGGAAAGATAATGGGAGGGAATATACATCAAATATTTTTATAGAATTTTGTAAAAATGTTGGGATTAAGAGGGAGTTCATTGTACCCTACAACCCTCAACAAAATGGGGTTGGTGAAAGGAAAAATAGAACCATTGTAGAAGCTACTATAGAAATGTTACTTGATCAAAACATAGAAACATCACTTTGGGCAGAAGCCTCTAGTACTATTGTCTACATAGATAATAGATGTCCTCACTCTCATATTGATGACAAAACTCTTGAAGAAGCTTTCACTGGTGTAAAACTAGACATTAGTCACTTGAGGATATTTGGATGTCATGTCTACATTCATGTGCCCAAAGAGAAAATAATTAAGCTAGAACCTTCTAAGAGAAGGTATTTTTGTAGGCTATAGTGAAACTTCAAAATCTTATAGAATATACGTGTCTGGTTAGAGATAGATTGAACTAAGAAGAGATGTGATTTTTAAGGAAGACATAGCAAAATAGCTAGAAATTCAAACTTCCCCATAGACCTAGAAGAGGATCCTACTCCTGAGATTCAGAGGGAGTATCATGAGGAAGATAGAAATGAATAACAAATCACATCTTTGGAAAATCCTAAAAGAAGACTACTTTGGGCTACTAAAACAATGGAAGAATAAAATACTTATGCAGCTCCATCAGGGACTTTTAGAGAGAGTAAAAGACCTAAGAGATTATCTAGTTATGTAGCCTTGATGAGTGAAATCATAAAATCATAACCTCCTAATGTTACACAAACTCTCTAGCACCAAGTATGGAAGGATTCCATGACAGAGAAGTATCAATCCATTTTGAAGAATGATGTGTGGGAGATAGTACCTAGGCCAAAAGAGAAATATGTTGTTTCTTCCAAGTGACTATTTAAAAATCAAGCATGTTGCAAATGATAGTATAGAAAAATAAAAAGCAAGATTTGTAGCCAGAGGTTTTTCAAAAAAGGAGGGAATCGACTATGAAGAAACATTTGCACCAGTTGCATGATATACCTCAATCAAAGTAGTCCTAGCCATTGCAGCAGCCAAAAGATGGAAAATCCATCAAATGGATGTAAAACCTACATTCTTAAATGAAACTATTAAAGAAGAGGTCTACGTAGAGAAACCTGAAGGATTTGAAATCCACAATGCAGAATCACATGTGTGTAAATTAAAGAGAGCCATGTATGGACTTAAATAGGCTCTGAGAGCTTGGTATGAAATAATTGATAGTTACCTCATGGGATTAGGTTTCTCAAAAATGATGCAAACCCAAATCTCTACTTCAAGAAAATCAAAGGTGATATGTTAATATTGATATTATATGTTGATGATTTGTTGATTAGAGGAGAGGATCACCTTATTGATCAGTGTAAGAAGGATCTAGCCCCATAGTTTGACGTGAAGGACTTAGGTCTATTACACCACTTCCTTGGATTAGAAGTCTGGCATAAATCAGATAGCATTATTTTGAATCAAGGAAAGTACACCATTGATATATTGAAGAGATTTGGAATGATGAATTATAGATCTATGTCATCTCCAATGGAAATAAATCTTCATAAATTGAAGGAAGCAGCAGTAGATTCTTAGTTAGCAGATCCAACTCTCTACAGGCATATAATTGGATCTTTGATGTACTTGGTCAACACCAGACCAAACATCTGTTATGCAGTGAATGTTTTGAGTCAGTTTATGTGTGAGCCCAAGGAGATACATCTTGTTGTTGTGAAGCATATTTTAGTGCCTCCCTCATTTGCCTCTTAGCATGAGCAACCTGATGGTGTGGTTTAAACCTTCACACTTGTTAAGTATGGTCATGTTGGTCCCATTTGAGGGTGAGCCGCCAGAAGGATTATTTTTGGAGAATATTTTTGATGCCCTGTGTGAACTTGGAGACATTGGGTGTGGTCTTGGATCATATTTTAGTGATCCTTAGAGATAGGGATGATTCAATCCTAAGAATGCAATGATTGTTATTCACATTATGTTTTATGATGCCATCGTGAGATGCACCTAGTTCAGCTTTATCTTGTGTTAATCAGTAGGTTATCATTGGGGTCGTGACAGATACCTCGGTCCTATCATTGTATTTCTTCTTTCTGCATTGTAGACTCAATATTTTAAAATGCCATGTTGAAGCTTTATGGATTTATATTCTGTTGGACAAGGATTTGATCTCACAGTTTTGTGATGTACTCTTCTTCATATTGCTTGTGTATTCATGACAATGTTTTTAGGATGGACTATGTTTGTTTAAGGGCTAAATGAATTCAACTAATTTTCTTATTATAAATAAATTGAGTGCATGTTTTGAAGGATATGAATGCTTACATAAATGATCGTTTGAGTTTATATTATGTTGAGATGTGAATTAATAGAAAATTTATTTTAGGTCTTAATGTTAAGAAAGAAATTCTAGATATTATACTTTGGTTACTGATTCAAGAAATGTAATTCAAAGTGATTATGAAATCAATTGAAATGTTAATATTTTATTGATTATGAAAGGGTTTTTGGTATGCTTTTGAATATTGTATTCCTAGAGATTTTGTGGTGAAGGAAATTAACAATGGATAAGTCAAAATTATAGAATGTTGTGAAAATTGCAAGTTGATTATATGATGTAATTTATGTGGATGATGATTTAGGATATATTTCCATGCTTTGATTTTCAGGTCTTGATGTTATGGTATTTGATGGATTATTTAATTTTGAGTTTATGTTTTAGTTTCATGTTGATGCAATAAATGTTTATGTGACATGAACTTGGTTAATGAATTAGGTTATTTGATATATATGTGTTATTGAAATAACTTCTTAGAAATTAAGAAATTCATTTTTGAGATTAAGTGAATGTCATGTGATGTTGTGTAGATACAGTTAGATTATATAATGTATTTTTATGTGATCATGATGCAGGATCATCCTAGGGTAGTTGAAAATCTTGCATGTTGGTGTGTTGTAGTGTTTCTATGTTACTCGGTTGCAGCTTTGATCGAGGGGCTTATTCATTGAAGAGATCAGTTGTTGAAGAAACTTGAAAAAATTCTAGCACTCGGTAGAACCTATGCTTGTTGATGCTTGTGATGCTCGGTTGACGTGCTTTCTCAGTGATGCCTAGCTTGCTCAATTGATTTTACTGGTGCTCGGTAGTTTGGCTTACTGACTGGAGTTCTTGGAGATTTGGTTGGCTGACTTGATGTATTTAATGTGGGTAGCTTATGTTGTATTCTCCTAGGTAGATCTTGAGGCCGTCATGGAGAATTAATTATTTGTAAGCTTATTTGACAGCCGACTAATGTTGCATTTAATAATTTTTTGTTTTAGAAGCCGATTGGGTTTTAGGATTTCTTTCTTTCTTCCAGCCGACTTGTGGTTGAAGAAATGTATTTAAGGAAGGTTTGGGTAGTTTTTTGGAGGGAAGAAGTCATAGGATAGTAATTGGATCCTGCAAGATCTTGAAGATCAGATTGTTTATCTAATATTTGTAATAGCAGAGCTAGTGGTTTTCATGCTTGGAGACAAGGAGATTTCTTGATGGCTTGCAAGCTCAATTTTAGATCTGCCTTAGTGTTTCTACCAGTTTTTGATGTGTTACAGAGCTAGACTAGCTAGAGGATAATTAAATTATGTTTGTATTTGGCCCTAACCTGGAAGGCCTTATAGCCAGGCATGTTGAATGAAAATTCTATTTGAAAATCTCTTGTTGTGTTTCTGCTATATTGTTGTTGCTAGTGTGGATTTGGACTTTCCATTTTTGGAATTCCCATTTTGCACTGCGTCAGGTGGTATTAGAGCTTGAAGTTCTTGAGTGTGTAAATAGATCACCGAGTTGAGGTAGTTTGCACTTGGACCTTGGGTTGGTGATTTTTTGCCTTGGGTTTTTGAAGATCTTGAGGATGCCTCTGAGAAGATTGAACCCTAGGGCGATTGTAGATCTCTCTGATGTTGTGGAAGCAAAAATTTTTGAGGTCAGATCGAATGTCATATTTGAGATGGAATTGATGAAGAATGACATGATTGTTGAGATCGTGAGGGATATTTTTGATATGTCGAGGAATATTAGTACTGAAGATGGCTATGAGGAAGTTGTCGAAGACTTGGAAGCTATTGGATCTCGTGGAGATGATAGAACTGATCGAAGGGATAGATCTAGTGAAGATAGAACTGGTCAGTTGCAGAGATCTAGAGCTCAATTAAGTTCTAGTTACCGAATGGAAGTTTCTAATTTCTTTGGTACTTTGAGACCTAAAAACTTGATTGATTGGATTGGTGAGTTAGAAGACTTCTTTGAGCTTGAAGAAATTGAAGATCCTCTTAGAATAAGGTTGGCATAGACTAATTTGAAAGGACATGCTGCTCTTTGTTGGAAAGAATTGTAGAGAGAAAGAGAAGGTGAAGGTGAAATGAAGATCAATTGGTGGAGGTTGACGGTGGAAAATTTGAAAGCTAAGTTCATACTTTTTGACTATGAACTTGATTTGTTTAAGAAGTTGCAGAACTTGAAGTAGAAAGATTTCACTGCTGAAGACTATATCGAGGAGTTCTATGAATTGACTATTTGGTCTGGACACAAAGAACTTGGTAAGCAAAAGGTAGCTCGATATGAGAATGGTTTGAGATTCAATATTTAGGATGAGCTTAGTATGTTGAAGATTGATTCGGTTGAGGATGCTTATCAGTATTCCCTGAAGGCAGAAGATAAGTTGAAGAGGAGACAACATGGTAATTTCTGAGGGAAGGAGAAACAAGATCAATCGGTGAAGGATAAATCGACTACTGAAGATGCACCAAAACCTATTGAGCTGAGGAAGAGGATAGGTAAGGTTGCCTTTAAGGGTGCTTGTTATAATTGTGGTGAAGAAGGACACTGATCATTTGAATGTTCCCAAAAGAATGGTGATCGAAGAACTGTTATGGTGAATGAAAACATACTAAATGAACCTGAGGTAGAGGAAGAAAAATTGTTGGTTTGAAGAACATTGCTCGGTACTAAGGTAGAATCTTGTCAAAGGAGTAATTTGTTCAGAACTTGGTGCAAGTTAGCAAGTAAACTCTATAATGTGATTGTAGATAGTGGTAGTACTGATAACCTTGTAGCTGAGGAGATGGTTCAAAAACTTGGTTTGAAGAGAGTAAGACATCCTTATCTTTATAGGATCGGTTGGTTGCAAGATGTTCATGCTTTGGAAGTGTGGGAGCAATGTCTTATTGATTTTCAGATTGGCCAGTATAAGGATCAAATGTTGTGTGATATTGTGGACATGAGTAGTTGTCACATATTACTCGGTAGACCTTGGTAGTATGATTGTAGGGTTGTGCATGATTGTGTCAAGAATGTATTTGCTATTGAGAAGAATGGCAGGAAGTTTTCCCTAATGCCTTTGCTGGATACAACACTCGATAGGAGGAACCTGAGTTTTGGGAGCCAAGTTGAGTTGACAGATCATGAAAGGGTTGGAGATCAGTATGGAGAGCAGATGTGTGGATTGTCGTGGAAAAACTTGAAAAGATAGAGAAAGTAGAAGTGGAAAAATGTGCAAGTTGAAGACTTTGAGGACATTTATGTGAAGAACCAGTTCAAGGTTTATGTGTTGAATCCTGGAAGATGTTCTTCCAGCCTTTGAGAACATCTTTTTGCACTTGGAGTGTCTGATGCAGGAGCATCCTAGGGTAGTTGGAAATCCTGCATGTTGGTGTGTTGTATTGTTTCTGTGTTACTTGGTTGTAGCTTTGACCAAGGGGCTTGGTCGTTGAAGAGCTTTTTTGCTGAAGGAACTTGACAAACTTTTGGCACTCAGCAAAACCTGTTCTCAATGATGCTTGTGGTGCTCAGTCAATGTGCTTTCTCGATGATGCCTAGCTTGCTCTATTGATTTTACTATTTCTCGATAGTTTGGCTTGCCAACTGGAGTTATTGAAGATTTGGTTGGCCGACTTGATGTATTTAATGTAGGTAGCTTATGTTGTATTCTCATAAGTAGATATTGATGCCGACATGGAGAATTAATTATTTGTAAGGTTATTTGACAGCTGACTAATGTTGCAATTAATAATTGTTTGTTTTAGAAGTTGACTGGATTTTAGGATTTCTTTCTTTCTTCCAGCCGACTTGTGGTTGAAGAAGTGTATTTAAGGAAGGTTTGGGTAGTTTTTTGGAGGAAAGAAGTCATAGGATAGTAATTGGATCCTATGAGATCTTGAAGATCAAATTGTTTGTCTAATATTTGTAATAGCAGAGCAAGTGGTTTGCATGCTTGGAGATAAGGAGATTGTTTGGTGGCTTGCGAGCTCAAGTTTAGATCTGCCTTAGTGTTTCTACCAGTTACTGATGTGTTACAAAGCTCGACTAGCTAGAGGATAATTGGATTCTATTTGTATTTGGCCCTAACTTGAAAGGCCTTACAGTCAGGCATGTTGAATGAAAATTCTATTTGAGAACCTCTTGTTGTGTTTCCGTTGTATCATTGTTGCTACTATGGATTTGGACTTTCCATTTTTGGAATTCTTATTTTGCACTACGTCAGATCATTAATGTTGTATTTTGATATATATGGTATTTGATCTTTCATGTCCTGCTAATATTTTTACCTAGTGTGTAGGAAATTGACCATGGAATTAAATAAGGGAAAATTAAATATGGATGCTTGTGAAAATCTTGTAAAGCCAAGGTTAACTCCAAAGGGAGAAATAACCTCATTGTTATGTATAAATATTGTAAAGTAATGTTTGAATGTATTATTTAAATTATATTTATTTTATTTTATATTTATGTCTACTTGGCATGTCATAAGTGTAGTAGTGTGTTACGACTTTATGTGGTGTCAATTGACAAATGTGTAAGTGATTTGGCATGGACAAGTAAATTGTTTATTGGTTGTCTCCCACCTTTGATTCACCTTGTAGAATCTCAAAGTTATGTATCTTGGTTGTTGTGCCTTGGGAGGGAATCTTATTTCAATTTTCATGGGTCAACTCTTAGTGAACTTTTGAGGGGTTATATATAGCCCTAGGGGTTAGTTAGGGTTAAAATAAGATAACCCCATAGGTGCACTTTGGGTTGGGGGTCAAATTTTGACCAATGGAATGTTTTTGTCCTATTTTTGCCTCTTCTAAAAATATATTTTTAGAATGTGATGAAATTGGGAAGTGTGCCATGTCTTCCTCTCTTGCAATTTTGAATTTCTCTCTTGTTGGAGAGAGAACCCTTGGATATTGTGTCCAATCACCTTTGAGGTTAGGTAGGATGTTAGGTAGGGTTTTCCTTTTAGTGGGATAGAGAGGAATTTGGTAGGTTGATTGCCCACTCTCCAATTTTTGGAGACTTCTAGTGGACTTAGCAGGATTTTGGTGGACTTAGAAAAGGAAGGCTTGTAGGAAGGGAGTTCTTCTCAACTTTAATTGTCATAGCTTGGAGAAAGGTTGGTGCCCTTTCATGGAAGACTTATTTTCTTTACTTGTATGTGTATGCAGATTTCTGTGAGGTGTTGTAAATGGTTTTGAAAGCTTCAAGTTAGTCTTTCATGGTTTTTTTTTTTTGTATAAGTGTAGTTTGTTGGTTTTGTCTTTGTGTTCTTTGTTGTTGGGGTGTCCAAGGCTAAACTCACCCTTGGGAGGGATGAGAGCCTTGAGGGTGAAAGGCTTTAATTGGTAATTCCCATTTAGTGTAGAGTCATTCCTCATGAAGGAATGAGATGAGGCATGGATGTATGGGCTTCATGTTGTCATTATTTTGTTATCTACACATTTCGGGGTCATAAGGGTGTTTTTACTTGTGTATGAAAAATGGAAGAAATGGTACTTTTTTTATGGCCTTTTGAAGACAATAGTATATGGTTTTGGGCCTTGTTGAAGGCATGGTATTCTATTTTTATCACTTCTCCTACTTAGGTTCATTTTCACCTTCACCCCTCTTATAAGTCCAAGGTGACCCATTATGTAAATCTTTGTGAAGGAAACTTTATGTGAAAAATATATTTTTTGGATTTTGTATGTGTATGTGATGTTTGAGCATGATTGTACCCAGATCCATCTTTATTTTCCCAAGCTTAGGGGTGGTCATGTAATGGTCTAGGTTGGGAGGTGAGTCTCCATGGTCAAGTGGTTTCTTTTTGCAAATTTCTAATTGAAGAAGTTGCTAGGTTTGTTGAAGGAAATGGGATTTTGTCATCTATTACTTGCATATTTCTATATTGTAAAAAGGGCTAAAAATCCATGTGTAAAAGAGTAGTGTAAAAAGGCCATGTAAATGCCTAAATGCATGATGAATGCTTGTAAAATTTTATATTTGTATGTGTAATGTTTCTCCATAAATTATTATGTATTTCTAAATAAAGAGAATGTGAAAAAGATGATTCATTATGCTTTGAATGCAAAAAAAATAGCTTGCTGGTTTGGTTTTCCATTTGCAAGAAAAGTTAGATTTTCTTTATGTTGATAATCTCTTCTCTATGTAGACAAAATTAACTTCAAGTATTTATTTGAAAGAGAAAAGTTAATGTAGATTTGCTTTCCTAATTACCTGTGTAAGAATAGATTTCATTTTGATATCATGTTAGTTTAAAAAAAAATCTTGTATATACACTTATATATATACTTGTATATATACATATATTTATATACCTTATTGGAATACATTGCTATGTTGATGTTTAAAAAAAATAGACTTAATTATTCTTTATCTTTCCTCTTGTTGATTTTGGAAGATTATATATACATAAATATATATATGTATATACACACCTTTGAGGTGTATATACACATGTATACATATGTGTATACAAAACTTGAAAATCTTCATCTCCTTCTTGCTCTTTACCAAACTTGTAATAACCAATTGAGAGATTAGGGTTTTGGTAGATGTTTTATTCTAGTCTAACCCTAATTTTTGAATTAGGGTTAGGACTCGCTTTTTGGAGCCATTTTAAATTTTAATTTTTAATTAACTTATCATTAAATTCTATCTAAATTTTAATCTTTATTTTATTATAATTTAATAACTGTTGACTTTTCACAGTCACTTTATTTTGAATTCTATTTTAATATTATTTTATTAATCATTGATATTTTAAAAAGATTCTTTTTTATTATTTAGTAGGATTCTGTTTAGATTTAAATCCATGTCTTATTTTAATTTAATGACTATTGACTTTTGACAGTCACTTTAATTTGAATTCTAATTTATTTATTATTTTTGTTTTCATTAGCATTCTGAAAGAGATTCTTTATTTATTTAGTGCAGACCTGGAATTTGATGTGATGTTTGAAAGAGATTCTTTATTTATTTCCATTAGCATTCTGAAAGAGATTCTTTATTTATTTAGATTTGCTTTCATAATTACCTATGTAAGAATATATTTCATTTTGATATCATGTTAGTTTTTTTAAAAAGTCTTGTATATACACCTATATGTATACTTGTGTATATATACATAGATGTATATACCTTATTGGAATACATTGCTATGTTGATATTTAAAAAAATAGACTTAGTTATTCTCTATCTTTTCTCTTGTTGATTTTGAAAGAGTATATATACATAAATATATATGTATGTATATACACACCTTTGGTGTGTATATATATTTATGTGTATTCAAAACTTGAAAATCTTCATCTTCTTCTTCCTCTTTTCCAAACTTGCAATAACCAAATGACAGATTAGGGTTTTGGTAGATGTTTTATTCTTAGCCTAAATTAGGGTTAGGGCTTGCTTTTTGGAGCCATTTTAAATTTTAATTTTTAATTAAGTTATCATTAAATTCTATCTAAATTTTAATCTTTGTTTTATTATAATTTAATGACTGTTCACTTTATTTTGAATTCTATTTTAATATTATTATTTTAATCATTGAGATTTTAAAAAGATTCTTTTTTATTATTTAGTAAGATTTTGTTTGGATTTAAATCCATGTCTTATTTTAATTTAATAACTTTTGACTTTTGACAGTCACTTTAATTTAAATTTTAATTTATTTATTATTTTTATTTTCATTAGGATTCTGAAAGAGATTCTTTATTTATTTAGTGGGATTCTGTTTAGATTTTAATCATTGTCTTATTTTAATTTAATGACTATTGACTTTTGACAATCACTTTAATTTGAATTCTTTTTTTTTTTTTCATTCAGATTCTGAAAGAGATTCTTTATTTATCTAGTGAGATTCTGTTTGGATTTTAATCTCTGTCTTATTTTAATTTAATGACTGTTGACTTTAGACAGTCACTTTAATTTGAATTCTAATTTATTTCTTTCTTTTTTTTAGACAAAAGTGGACAAGCCACCAATAATATATTTATAATAACTGGTTCAAAGACTCATCCGTGGAAGAGACCAGAAAGAAACCCCAGAGTCATTGTCAACTACAAGAATAATATTTCTAGAGGTTACAATATTCACTTCCGAGTCCACCCAACCTAAACCTACGAACCATTACATATTTTCTTGGTTGCAAATCTTGGGATACAAAACCAAGAATTCTTCACATGATGAAGAATTAACTAGCAATTGTACATCAGTGGGATATTACATAATCAACAACCAGACTACAATAAAATCAAACAAAAATTCCAAAATATCCATATAGGATCAAAAGTTTACCATCAACTAAAACCCATTCGATCATGTCACAATGATCAGAGGGTCCATGTTGACAATGACCCTGCGAAAAACACCAAGAGTTTTCCCAACCATTGGGTGGAACAGTTGGCACCTGAGAGAACCAGCCATCATCAATTTCACACCAACCGAAATAATCCAGATCTACGGATGGAGAACCAGTAGGCATTGTAGGCAAATTGAGATCAGGAATAGGAGGCGCTCGCAGGGAATATAGTGGTGCCGAAGCAAGAATCAACTTCACGAAAGATGACCGTGATAGTTTATTGGGTGTATCCAGCAAATCAAACAATGCATTAACCATACTTTTAATGTTAGACTCAAGCTCCCTATCAATAGCATGAGAGACCACTAGCAGAGTAGATTTTAGCAACCTAAAATTATGACACTCCATAGCCCGCTTAAGACATTCATAAACCAGCATATATTCATGCTTCATCAGAAGCAAATGGCATGGAAACAAACCCCCTACAAGAGCTTTCCCATGCCATAAATCATATTTATGGACCGTGAGCATTAACTTATTATCAGTGATGAATTCAGGCTGAACCACCTTGTGTGCTATTATAAATCGGAGCTCCAGTGATTGTAGTAGATCAAAGACATTTGACAGAAAAATGGATATCATTTGCAAAGGGAATAAAATGAGTTTTGATCTGGGTTTGAGAATATTCTCACCAATCAACCTCCAAATAGCCCTGCGAAGCACTGGAGAATGGCAAATGAAAGCACTGTCAAAAGAGGCATCATCAACATGAGCTGGTAACGAATGCTCTGTGACCCCAGGGAGGAGATGAATTCTGAAATTACGTGGCATCAATTCCTCATGAAAGGTCTTGCAGGAATCACAGCATGGGCAAAATCCATGCAAGAAATCCGTACTAGAGTGAACTCACAAAGCAGCAATTTTGTGGACGACAAAAAATAATATCACCAACACAACCAAGAAAACCCCAAATTTGCAACGATCTTTAATTCATCTCATATATAATGAATTGGCAGACGTATACAACGCATTCAACTATCATATGGAAATTGTACTTTGCATAAATGTTGGCAAAATCCATGATGTGGCCATGCGTAAGAAAGGTTTTGGCAGCCGCCAAAAAGGAGAATGGAGTCATGTCATTACTGAAGGCATCATGAGAAGAACTGCTACTAAATGTCATGTGGTAACCTCAGCATACCGTAAGAAATCTTTCAAGTCAAGATTTTAAAGCCTCTTTGTCTAAGATGATAACTTTATGAAATTCATCATCAATGGTACTATTTCCAATTGGAATATTTTTTTCTTGGTGAATACCATCACAACCTCGGTTAGCTAAATAGTCTACTAAACTATTTCCTTCACGAAGTGTATGCGAGACCTGGACGTCATCAAATGTATCTAGAAGGATCCATATTTGTTGAAGGATATAGGTCAATTTCCAGTTATGTGAAGCTCTATTTATGCAAGCAGTAATTATAACCATGGAATCTCCCTCTATCAAGATGTTGTGGAAGCCAGCTTGTTTTGCCAGAATGAGCCCAAGAAATAGTGCCTATGCCTCAGCCATATTGTTGGAACCAAATGGAAGGGCGGATGATTTGAAAGATAATACATCACCTTGATGATCTTGAATACAAATGCCTGCACCAAATTCGCCAAGATTACCTCAGGATGCTCCATCAAAGTTCAATTTAATTTGACTAGTTGAAGGTGGAACCCAATGGATTTTATGTCTGTCTAAAGAGGGGGCTGAATTTGAGTGTTGACACCAGCCAATAGGTATATGGATACCTTTCCACTCATGAATAATACCAATATCCCAAGAAGACAATATTGGATTGCATTTGACTTTTGAGTGACTATTGTTTACCACTTCTGAGATGGATTTTTCAAGAGAACTGAGGACATTCTCAATTGGAGAGATTTGCTAACGAAAGATTCTCTTATTCCTCTCCCACCATAAGGCCCAAACCACTAGAGCTGGGATATAGGACCATAGTCCGAAAAAGAGGGAATTGGTATACAGTTCGGACCAGGATTGAAAAAGATCCCATAGCTTATTTGGAAGGGGCATCTGGAACTAGAGTTCTGCAAGAACATATAACTAGCATTGTCAAGCAAATGGACAATTAAGGAAGAGGTGATCTCCGGTTTCAGTATCTTGATTACATAAAAGGCAATTAAAAGGCTAGGAAATGTTGAATCTAGACAATCTATCACTCGTGAGAGCTCTTTTTTTCAATGCAATCCATGCAAAGCAGCTTGCATTAGGTAGAGTGACATTATTCCAACAAAAAGAGATTTTAAGCAGATTATTCCTTGGGATTTATTTCTTATTTTTATATTCCTTGGGATTTTAAGCAGATTATGTCTTTTGTTTTAGTGGGATCTTAATATTCAGCTATTGGTTGTCTTTCTGACTTTTCTTAAATTTTAAAATGTGGACATCATTATTTGCTGGATTTTACTTATTATTTTAATATTATTATTGGGTTTCGTTATTTACAATTGTAAAGTTAATAATAAAGTTTTATTGTACATTATTTTATTAATTTTAAAATGTTGGTGATGAAAATTAAATATTTTATTTAATAGTATTGTATTATTAATTAAATGGACCCCTATGAATTTAATATTATTTTGGAATTTATTTCTTTTAAAATTTAGAGGCAATTTATATTTGATCATTATTTTACCTTTATTATAATGTTGGTGATTAAATTTATTATTTATTTGTTATAATATTTTAATATTATGGGATTTTTAGGGGAAATTATTTAATGTCTTAGGATGAGACTTAGGCAAATATTTCCCCTTATCATTAATGATAAATTTAATATTAAAGCTATATTATGGTTATTTTAATATTTTAAATGTTTAATGTAAATTAATTAATTAACTTTGATAACATTATGTTTGGGGATTAAAATATTCTATTTTAAATTAATTATTATTAATATTATAACTTTAAAATGGGTAATAACTTTGTAATCCTAGGTTTCGCATAGGAATGTTTTTATGATCCTATTTCATCAGTTTAATGTTTTCTTGAGATTTGATATTTTCATATTTAAAATTTAATATTTATTTCTAATTGAACATTATTATTATTATTTTTAATATAACGTTGGTGGTAAAATTTAATATTTAATTTATTTATATTATTTTAATAATTAATAGGTTATTTGGGGAAGATTATTTAATGTCCAAGATAGGACTCAAACAAATATTTCTCCCTTGGCATTAATGTTAAATTTTATATTAATGTTTTATATGGCTATTTTAATGCCCTTAAATTATATAATTGAGATTAATTAATAAAGCTTGGTAACTTTACATGTCTTAAGTAAAAATATAATATTTTATAATAAAATATTTGAACATTATTATTTTAATGGGAATAATTTTATAATCCTAGTTTTCGCGTAGGGTTATTATCTTGGTCTTATTTTATCATTTTATTTGTTGATGTTATTTTTTGTGTTTTCTAACCTAGTTAGTAATCTAGTTCACGATAGGAACCATTAGGGTTACTAATGCTGAGTTCATGAAGACATTGCATGAAGATGTGAAACATAAGTTGGAGAAAAGTAATCAGAAGTACAAAGACAGAGTTGATAGATCAAGAAGACATAAGACTTTTGCAGTTGGTGATGAAGTAATGGTTCATTTGAAGAAAGGCAGATTTCCTATTGGAACATATGGGAAGCTAAAAATGAAGAAGTTTGGTCCTTGCAGGATATTGAGAAGATTTGACAGTGGAAATACTTATGATATTAAGTTACCTAATGACATGGATATATCGCCTATATTCAACATTGTTGATTTATATGAGTACCATGAATCGGATGAAGAAATGACAATATCGAATGATTATCCTAAGAGACAGATAGAAGAAGTGGAGTAGATTTTGGAACAAAGAGTTGGCAGAAGTACAAGAGGAAGAGAGTATATGGAATATCTAGTAAAATGGAAGAATAGACCGATTAAAGATAGTTCATGGATTTCACAATCTAAGTTGGATTCAGCTCAAGTTGTACCTACTACATGATTCAGAGAATCATTTCAAATTACCCCAGGTGTCTGATATAGGAGCATCTCGGATCCATGGCAATCATGTGTCACCAAAAACAAGTTTGAGTTTTTTGTGTTGCTCAGTTCCTTCTTTGACCGAGTTGGCTCGATAGTTGCTCGGTACCTTCATTAACCGAGTTGGTCGGTTAATTCCCTGGCACTCAGTTATCTTTTCCTGGCACTCGGTTATCTTTTCCTAGCGCTCGGTTATCCTTTCTTACCAAGTTATTTATTTTGGTTTTCTATTGAGGCCGACTTGTGCACTTAATTATGGTCACAGATTTAATGTTGGTATCTATCATTGGGAAGCATGTGGACCTAGATCTGGTCGTTCCTTTCAGTAATGGTGGATCTGAAGGCTGACTTGTGTGGTAGCCTCTTGTATATAGTTTAATCTTTGGTTGTAGTTTAGGACAGAAGCTTAGAGCCAAAAGATAGATGGTATCAGATTAGGAGTTGAAGATAGTTTATGAATCCTCGCATGTTGGAGGACTGTTGTAATTTGATTGTAATATCTAGCCCTAACTAGGAAGGCCTTACAGTCCAGCATGTATGAATCTATTTGATGAAATATAAAGGATCTGATATGCATTCTCTCTCTCACTTTGTGTGTTGTTTCTTCTGTGTGTGATCTCTACAAGGTACATCTTGATTAGGGCATGCCTTTGGCCCCTCTTCTTGTCTTGCCTTGCATCACCTAATAAAGTCCATCCTCTCACAAGAAATTTTCATATTAGTACATCTTTTGTGGGCATCATTCCCACTGGGGTTTACTATCTGATCAAGAGGTTCCCTAGTCAACATATCTTATGTTATTTGTGTTATTATGTATGTTTATATTTCTATGGTTGTTGCTTATATTTATTACATGGTTGAAATCTGATAATAGTGGTAAAAGTTGTAGTTATCTTATAACTGATTCACCCCCCCCCCCCTCTCAATTATCTTGGTGGACTTTACTTTCTAACAATAAGTGGCACAAGGCGACATTACATGGACTAAAGCAATCACCGAGAGCATGGTATAAAAGATTGCATTCTTATCTCATAAGAATTGGATTTGTTAGAACAAGTGATAACACCAATTTGTATTTGAAATGTGAAACTGATGGTAAGATTCTTATTGCTGAAATTTTTGTTGATGATATAATATTTGGAAGTCATGATACTTTATGTAAGTATTTTGCTAATGAAATGAGAAAAGAGTTTTAAATGTTGATGTTTGGAGAGATCAAATTCTTTCTTGGTTTTCAAATACAACAACTGAAGGAAGAAATATATATCACATAAGCAAAGTACATTAAAGAAGTCTTGAAGACATTCATTATGGAAGATTCAAAACCAATTGGTACACCTATGGTAACCAGATGCAAGCTGACCAAAGATGACAAGTCAATAGAGGTAAATAAAACCTTAAATAGATTAATGATTGGCAAGTTGATGTATGTTGTGCATAGTAGACCAGATATTGCACATGTTGTTGGAATTGTGGCTAGATTTTATGCTAATCCTAAAGAGTCACACATGACTGTTGTGAAAAGAATTTTGAGATATTTGAAGAACAGTAAAAATTATAGATTGTGGTATAAGAAAGAAGGCAATTTTGAACTCAGATTTTACACTGATGTTGATTGGGCTACAAACACTGATGATAGAAAAAGAACTACAGGTGGAGAATTTTTCTTAGGAGAAAGATTAGTAACATGGATAAGTAAGAAACAAGGATGCATTTCTCAGTCCACTACTGAAGAAGAATGTGTAGTTGTTAATTGTTCAAATATTGCATGGATAAAGAAATTGTTGGAAGGTATGAATGAAGAGATCACTGATACAGTGATAATACAAGTGCTATTAACATTTCAAATAATCCAGTGATGCATGCAAAGACAAATCATATATCTATTAAGTATCACTACTTGAGGGATCAAGCTCAAGAAAAATAAGTCAAATTGAAATATGTAAAGTCACATGAGCAACTTGCTTATATATTTACAAAACCCTTACCGAAGGATACATTTGAATACTTGAGAAGTAGGCTAAGGGTCCATCCCCTGTCTAATAGTCATTAAGGTGATATGGGGTTGCATCAACCTGTACTTTATCAGAAGATCTAATGATGTTGATGCATGATGTTCACACTTTGGGATTCCTGAGGTTGTGAAGAAGAAGAAGAAGATGAAAGACAAAGTGAAATTGCATATCTATGCATGCAAGGTACAAGAATATGAACTAAAGAACAAAGATATTGATTTGGCTACTAAAGAGCTTATTATATTTGGTATTGTTTTCAAAGGGAGAGATGATTATGTGAAATATTTAGATTAAGATTTACAAGGAGAGATAATCATGAAATATTCAGAAAGGGAGAGATGATTACATGATAATATGGAGAGATGATCATGATATATCAGTTAGAAATGAAGCTAACTAAAAGAGAGAGTCTATTGATGATGTTGTGTAGTGATTAAACATATTAAATTCATTATCGAGTCATAACATATATATATAGTTGTAGACACTTAAAATGTTCCGTATTCTATGGCATATTTCATATTGTGTTTCCATCAATGCCAAAGGGAGAGAGTGACATACTACAACTGATTGAATACTTGAAGAACAAAATATTGAATGTGAAGATGATCACTGAGATACAAAGTTATATGTGAGACATTAGATCAGTTATTATGTTTCCATTGACGTCAACTAGTTTTGACAGTACTTATCATGATAGTTGCAAACATCTAAAGAAGGTAATAATGGTGAAGGGATGAAATATTAACATGAAGATGAGATTTATGAGCAAGATATGAGTATGGTATTGATTGGATAACTTATTGATGAGTCTATGACATTATGATAGTGATTTGATTGTATTACATGATTATGTTAAGAATTGAAGATAAGTACAAGTTTATGTAGTCGGTATATGAACCTAGTATACACCGAGTAGATACAATGTACACCGAGAAAGTGTAGTGTATAATGAGTACAATATTAACTGAGTATGAAGTCACCAACACATCATGGTATTGACCGAGTGAAAGAAATAATATGGAATATGTGGTTGTCGACTTGAGATGATGAACTAGACAAATTGGGATGATTTCTAGGTTAAAGATAAAGTTTGTTATGAAGATCTACGACTGACAAAATTCAAGAAGAATCAAATGATGAAGATTGAAACATATTTAAGGCACAAGTTCTGAGGAAGGTTAAAGCATAAAAATCAATGATGGAGATTAAGAGGCAAAATCTATGGTTGAGAAGAAAATAGTTTATCATGTCTATTTAAGGAATGAATAATGCACATGAGAAGAAGATTCCATTCATGGAAAGATGGTCAGATAGGTTGAAGTGAGAACCGAGAAAATTTTGCAAACTACACTAAGCTTCAGAAAGGAGATTAACCGAGCAGAACAGAGTTGGAGGTTAAAAATAATCTGAAGAGATTATGATGGATGGAGTTATATGAGCTTAGAATAGATCTAAATATCTGCAAAAGAGGATGTATTTGAATAAGATCATTTATTGTTTCATTCTAACCATTGCTACAGACAAATATCTTAACCAAGTGGGACTTAATAGTCTTTATTTATTTCATTATGACATTTAATGAATGTTGATTATTTTCTTGTTGACCCAAGTGAATGTATGGTCACAGAGAAATGTTAGTGATAAATCCTCTAACAATCTCACACCTTACACTATATTTTGTAACCTTTAACAAGGTATGCTTTTAATCGAGCTCACTTTAAAAGAGTGAAATTATTTCAGGTATCGGTCCTAGGTGGTTTTTCCCCTAACAGGCTTTCCACGTTAAAAATCAAGTGTTAAATGTGTATGCATGTGATGATTTTTTGTTTTACTTTATACATTACAATTATTGGTTTGATCAGTATATATACTAGTTAATTTTACTATCAATCGATTAATGAATAGAAAGGCACATACAATTTTTTACCGAGCTATTTAGTTTAATTGTTGAAATTGGTTTTATACATCTGAGAGTATTTGGAACTATAGGATAACTAGAATTAAGTGATTCTCCCCCCCTCTTAGTTATCTAACAAGTAGGAACATAGTCCAGTCTCACCTCTTTCTCATTCACCTTCTCTCTTCGAAAGTGGTACTTGATCGATATGTGCTTTGTCCTTGAGTTTTGCATAGGATTCATAGAGATATTTATGGCACTCAAATTATCACAATATAAAACAATATGCTCATCAAATACAAATCCTATATATGATAACATCTACTTCATCCAAGCTATTTATGTACAATTTATAGCAGAAGCAATGTACTCTTCCTCTATAGTAGATAAGGAAATGAAGTTCTAGTTCTTATTCATCCAAGAGACCAACCCACTTCCTAAAAAGAAAGTGCCACAACTTGTACTTTTCCTATCATAAATATTACCTGCCCAATCTGCATCATTATATGCACACAAATTAATTTCATTGCCTTTAGGATACCACATCCCAAAGTCCAATGTCTCTTTCAGATATTTGAATATCTTCTTTATAGCTACCTCATAGTTTTGTCTCAGATCTACTTGAAATATTTCCACAAGACACATTGCATTCATGTGGATCATAGTAGACCACCAACCATTGACCTATATCTAGCATGATTAACTTTAGGAGACTCATCATCTCTTGAAAACTCAAATCCTATCTGTTGGATATTGCTAATGCATTGAGTAAATGGTTAATATGTTTAATCACTACGTTGAGTGATGTTGGAGTTGCTGATGTTGTCATTAGTGTTTTGTCATTGATGTCAACATATGTTTATGTGAAGAGAACAGGCTGGTTACTACAGCGTACAGACACTGTAAGGATGTTTCAGGATGTGTGAAGATAGATGAGAGTACAGGAAGATGTTTTGATCTTATATATAATATTGCATCATCTAATGTTGCATATTAGATGAGTTACAAATGTTTTGGTGAAGACTGGTTACTAGACTATGATAGTGGAAGCTGATAGAGTGAGTCTCTATGTTTTTGGTGTATCTTACAGAAGGTATGGATTCAGTATATGTGAGCTTAAGGGATGTCAGACAAGGTACTAAAGAATGTTCATTGGTCAACTCAAGGTACAAAATGTTGGATGATGTCAGTTGTGGCATGTGATCTAGAGAAGACTTATTTGGGAGCCAACTTCAAAGATGTAGTGTGCATTTTGTTTGGTGAATGTGAATTAAGGATGTCAATCCATAATTATTATAATGTAATCATTGTATACTTGTTCTAGATTCCATGTGTATCTTAGAAAGGGTTTATGTAATTTTTTGTATATTAGGAAAGCCTAATCGGCTTATCTAATCATGTATAATGTAATAGGGTATATATGTAATATCTTTTCTTTTGAAAATATATGGTGAGAATGTATGTGATGTAAAGGAGATTGTGAAATTTGTGAGCTAGTTGGTTTTTCTTATGGTAGACATTATGATAGGGAGGTTGGTTTTTCTTATCAAACCTTCACAACTAGGTCTCTCTCAAGTACCTTTAAGGGTTCTTCTTCCCACACCCTCTGAGCTATAGGACTATTTCTATGACCTTGATTCCCTAGTCTAGAAACCAACCAAGCTATCATGGAATGCTTTACCAAAATAATTAAGTTCTTGGTGCTCAACTACCTTATCCAAACACTAGCCCTTAATAGATTTTAAGGACATTCCACCACCAATGTTCAAAAATTCCCTTGCATAGGTACGAAGGTGTTCATATACTCCCCAATTTGTTCAATTATATGCTTTGGAATTTTTCCCATTCTTATCTTCCTTACCAATTTTCTTCAATTTATTTGAAAATAGACCTACTAGAAAAGAGCCCCTATTAGGTCTGCTACTCCAAGAAAATAGGCCTTTTCACCACAATCTTGCACAATGATCCTACAACTTTCTTTATGGTTTCAACTTCATTTAACATCACCTCAAGGATTTTTGGGGTTCTAGGGATTCATCTATCTGTACATTGCCCTGACCAAGTTTGAGTGATTTAATGAGGGTTTTGTGAAGAACTAGGAAGTCTCCTATTCTTTGGCTTAATGGGTCTATTAGAGATCACTCCAGACCTTGTCCTACTCATCAATTCCAAGAGGTTGTACAGAGACCACAGTGGAAAGATGAGTTGGGCCCCATTTGCAAACATAGACTATACAAACCAGTGAATTGGCAAAAGACCAAAATATACACACAGAGCTATCTACTAAGAAAGAATGTACAAAACAACTATGAAAGCAACACTAAAAAATCCAAATTAACTATTCACAATGGTAAAATCATGGATTCAATCCATGCACACCATGTAGGTTCTCCACAAACACTAAATACAAAGGAAAAGCTACTATCTATTCACTAGTACATTGAAATTTGTACACACTAACATCCAACCTTTCAAATTAGGTCTAAAAAACCTAAAATATACAAGGTCCATGCCTTGTAATGTCTTTAGGGCATCTCATTTCCATTTTAGGACTTTTAGAGCATTTTGGACAAAGTTGTCCAAGCAACTTTTTAGCAACTTTTCAAAAATGTTGCTTTGCTCACACTTTGGCTTCTCTTAAGCCCTATACTAGGCTCTAGCCTATCACAAGCCTATCCTAGACCTAGTGACATCATGATGATGTCATCTAGGGTCCTTGAACTAGTCTAAAGGCTTATGGACACTTAAGCCTTCTTTGCATCATTCCTAGGACTATAGACCCAATTTTACCCTAACTCCCTAAAAGACTCACACACAATGGTCTACATGACCTTATATATTTACAATGCTCTCAGAGGGTCTTTCAAAACCAAAATGGGAAGGGTGGAAATAGCCAACCCTAAGGTGCTCCTGCACCACATTATGTGACTTAATGTCAGTGCACATACCATAACTAAGATATATGAGGAGAATATAATGTTATCGAGTATATTATATCCTTTAGTATCACGAGATAGGTGGTACTTCATATCACGAGTTAGGTGATACTTCATATCATGAGTTGGGTGATATATCATATCACGAGATATGTGATATATCTCTTATCATAAGTTAGATGATAATCATAGAGATTATTGTGATATGTTCTTGTTATACTCTTTATCTTCCCTAGATAAGAGGGAGTGTTGAATATATTTAGCTTTAATTAGATAAACGATGAAGATATTGTCTATCATCGATTGATCCAAAATGATTGAATAAACAAAGAGTATTATGATTTGTATGATCGTATTCAAACTTGCATCATATTTCATATCGATCAATATATGATTGATCGGGCATCGTACTTGATCCATGATTATTCTTTGTATGATCGTATTTGTTAATAGCCTTAACAATATCGTTAAGTGTTGTCATTATTCCATGCCATAACTATTGATGATAATCGATATGTTTTACTAAGTCATTAGCATCACTTAGTGAAAAGACATGATCGGCTAATGAGAGGTCACGCCTTGAATGGACATGCCTCCACTTTGTGGAGTTATGTCTATTCAAGACATGACTATTGCTCATATATATAATACTATTTGACGAGGGATAGAAAAGTATCAAAATCAATTAATACTCAAGCCTCTCAAAGATCTGCAAATTAAAACATTGTTAATTATAAATACTTATCATTTTGAAATTTGAAATTAAGATAGAATTACTATTAGATCTGAGATAAGTCTGATTTGCATTTACAAACCCCCTCTCTCCCCCTCTCATAAATAGTGAATCCACTCTAAAAGTAGAACAACTTGATATTCTCTTATTACCACTCTCTCTCCCCCTCTCAAATTGTGAATCTACTCTAAAAGTATAACAACTTGATCCTCTCCCTCTCTCCCTCCCTGATTACACATGCTTTGAAGTTGCAATAGCCATAGTATATCAAAGAATAATTGTTTCCTAATTTTTTTCCAATAGGTTCAATTTTAGAAAAAAAAAATTATATGATTTAACATATATAAGTTTAATATATTATTTAAAATATAATATATTTTTTATTAATAATATTTTTTTTTAAAAAAAAAAAATTAATATAAATTTCTTAAACATATCTATCTTAAAATAGTGATTGATATTAATTTGAAACTATTTTAATTACTTTACATTTATTATATTTACTAACACAACCAAACATTATGTGATGCCTTTTTCTTTTTTGAGAATATTTAGTATTTTGATGTCTAAGAGTAAATTGGGATTGGTAATGGCACTTTGTCTACTTTGGATGTGACAGATTACCTAAGTTATTTGGGAGGCTAGTTGACCTTTCACATATATTCAAGTACAACTATTGCAATCGTGACAAGTTTCTGATAGTATTAGGAAGGTTAGTTAATATTTCACACCCTTCCAAATTCAAACCCTTCAACGATGACAAATTACCAATGGTATTAGGGAGCTTATTTAAAGTTTCACACCCTACTAAGTTCAAACTTTGCAGCTGTGACAAATTGCCAATGCTATCAGAGAGCTCATTTAACTCTCAAAACCCCCAAATTCAAGAGTAGAAACTTTGACAGGTTGCTAATGGTGTTAGGGAGGTTAGTTAAACTTTCACACTTTCCCAAATTCAAACCCTATAGCTATGACAGGTTTCAAATGGTATCAGGAATCTTTTTAAACTTTCAGACTACCAAGTCCAAGTGTTGCAATTGTGACAGGTTGTCAATTGTATTAGGGAGCTTGATTAATCTATAACCCTCTCAAGTTCAAGTACTACATCTTCTCTACATTAAGAAGTGAAAATAAAGGGGACATACCCTCTCAAAAAATCTATGAATAGAGATATACCCTTGTCAACATTGTCAACTTCTCCAACATAGCTAGATAAATCTTTGAGAATTTGATTCTGTAATTCTGTAAGGCATGTTGTCTCTGTAGTAGTGGTGGGGATATTAGATACAAAAGAAGTAGCTTCAAAATTGGTATGAACTTGATTGTACACTGCCATGGCAATTGTGGTCTTGTCAATGCCACCAATACCCCATATTCTAAGTTTGACCACCTCATCTTCTAAATTGAAATTTAATTTCTCAACAAGAACACTCTTGATTCTATATATTCCCACTGGATACTTGGGAATTTCTAATGGCACTTTGTCCATTGTGTTAATCAAGTCCTTCACCACTATCTTCACTAGCAGAGCTTCAAAGCTACAATAACCGCAATATGTCAATACATAATTATTTTCTAGTTTATTTTAAATGGTTATAAATATATATATATATATATATATATATATATATATATATATATATATATATATATATATATATATATATATATATATATATATATATATATATATATATATATATATATACACACACACACACACACACACACACATACATATACATACTTCTTATGTTGATGATGGACCTCTCTAAGATGTTGCCTGATCAGATCTACCTACTGCTCCATCTGCATGACCAACTCTGGACCAATAGAAACCCTATCCTCAATCGTGTCCCAACTCAACAGTGTCTGCAAGGCCCGCCATACAAAGCCGGGTAAGGAGGCATACCCAATGATGTATGATGATCATTATTGTAGGAAAACTCAACTAAATGTAGGTACTCCTCCTACCTAACCTGATGATCCATCACATACATATGTAACATGTCCTCTAACACCTGATTGACTCTCTCAGTCTAACCATCTGTCTCTGGGTGATAGGCTATGTTGAAATTGAGCCTGGTGCCCAATAAGGTTTGAAGCTCTCTGCAAAAAGATGAAGTAAATGGGGAATCCCTATCAAATATAATCATACCTGGAAAGCCATGAAGCCTAACAATATCTCTCAATAAAACTTGTGCCACTACAGGTGTTGTGAAGGTAGTACAAATGGGTGAGAAGTGGGCTACCTTGGTCAACCTATCCACTGTCACCATAATAGCATCATCACAACGAGAAGACATAGGAAGACCAACTATAAAGTCCATGGATATAACGTCCCACTTCCACTCATGTATCTCATGTGGCTGAAGAAGTCCACCTAGATGGCGGTGCTCCACCTTAACTCACTGACACTCCAAGCACCTAGCTACAATCTCTACAATGTGTGCCCTCATACCTGGCCAATGATAAAGTTGTCTCAAATCTGCATGTAACTTCTTGACTCTGGGGTGCGCTGCATAAGGTGCTCTATGAGCCTCAAGGATAATGAAGTCACGCAACCCATAGGAAGAAGGTACATAAATGTGTCCTCTATGTTGAAGAAGGCCATAGAACTCTAGGGCATAATCTGATAACTTCCCCTCTAGGGGCCTCTAAGCCTAAACCATCTAACTAACCTCTGAATAGAAACCATCCTCCTATAAGTGTTGCAGTATGCACCCTCTCAAATCTATGCTAGTAGTCATAGCTGAAAGCTCATGATGTCTCCTACTCAAGGCATCTACTACCACATTCTCCTTACCCTTGATGTAGTGAATATTGAAGTCATACTTGCATAGGAACTCCATCCATCTCCTTTGTCTAGCATTAAGATTCAGTTGAGTGAATATGTACTGCAGACTCTGATGATCTAAGTGAAGCTCGAGTCTATGACCCAATAGGAAATGGTGCCACCTCACCAAAGAATGCACCACTACTGCTAGCTCAAGGTCATGGGTAGGGTAGTTAAGCTCATGAGTCTTGAGTTTCCTAGACTTGTAGGCAATAGCTCGACCACCATGCATAAGCACTACTCCAATCCCATCTAAAGATGCATCTATGCATACAACAAAGTTCATTGATGGATCTGGTATTTCAAGTATAGGTGCACTAGTAAGTACTCTCTTGAGCTCCTAAAAATCTCTCGCGCACCTCTCTATCCACTCAAACTTCTTCCCCTTTCTCTAAAGGGAAGTGATAGGATGGGCTACTCTAGAGAATCCCTCAACAAATTGCCTATAATAGCCTGCAAGGCCCATGAAGCTCTTGACCTCTATCACACTAGTAGGTGTTGGCCAATCCATAATCTCCCTAATCTTAGATGGGTCTACTAAGATCTCATCTCCTGATTCACATGGCCTAGGTAATGAACCTCTGACCTGAAGAAATCACACTTCGACAAACTATCAAACAACTGATTATCTCGCAAGCACTGCAAGACCTTTCTCAAATGCTCCTCATGCTCATGCTCTTCTTGTGAGTAGATCAATATTTAATCCAAGAATACCACCACAAATCTATATAAGAATGAATGGAATACTCCATTCATGAGGCTCATGAATACAACAGGAGCATTCGTGAGTCCAAAAGGAACCACAATGAACTCATAATGTCTATATCATGTATGAAATGCAGTATTGTGGATGTCACTCTCCACAATCCTCAGCTAGGGATACCTCAACTTCAAGTCTATCTTTGAGAACACACGGGCACCCTGTAGCTAATCAAAGAAGCCATCAATCCTAGGAAGTGGGTACCAATTCTTGATGGTCACCTTGTTCAACTATCGGTGATCCATACATAACCTAAGAGATTTGTCCTTCTTCTTAACGAAGATGATGGGTGCACCCCATGGAGATACACTAGGAAGAATGTTCCCCTTCTCCAAGAGCTCCTCTAACTAAATCTTGAGCTCGCTGAGCTCGTGGGTAGTCATCCTATAGGGTGCTTGAGAGACAGGCTCTACTCTTAGCACAAGGTCTATATGAAAATCCACTGCTCTAGGTGGTGGCATACTAGGTAGCTGTGACAGGAATACATCTGCAAACTCCTATAAAATAGGGTGGTCATCAAGAGAAGTCTCCTTCTCGACCTCCTCTCTATCACTGATGGTGATAGCAAATAAATGACATCCCTTTCGCATGCACCGCTTAAGCTGCATAGCGGAAATCATACGAAGGGATATAGGTCTCTGAACTCTTGAAACAACTGAGGTCACACCATCATCGTCTAAACACTTGACTATCTTTTGTCTACAATCCATCTTGGCTCTGATACTAGAATGTAATGCCCAAAAATTCAAGGACAAAACACAACAATTTTTTTTTTAAAGAACACTAAATGACAACTACCTAACACACAAAGCTCGCTAAATATGTAGCTCGAGAACATAAAAGCTAGTCACCCAATGTCACATAAGGGAGATCATGGCATGCGCTAGCATTCCATCATCCCCTAGTAGACGCACGACATTAGGCAACATAAAGTTTCTAACTAGGTTAGGCGAGAAAGAATCATTAGGTTAAATTTTAATACAATTTAAATTAAGATATTAGTATATTTTCTTGAGACATTTTCAATGGATTAACTATTTCCTATAAGCCCAATAATTAAAAGGAAATATTTAGGTCATTAATTAAAATAATAACTAATTTAGTAAACCACTTCTTTAATAAATAAATAAAAACATTCCCCTTTCCTAATTTTCCCATTCACCAATTTAATACGTATTAAATAAAGAAAAGAATAAACTAAAATATTATAATTTACTATAGTTTCTTCTGTTAGATTATTGCAATTATTACCCCCTTTTAAAAATAAGACTCCTATAAAAGAATATAAATAAAATAAGAGTTCAAAAGTGTAGATTAAAGATTCAAAAAGATTATGTCAAATTAATTCAACATTATTTGCTTTTCAAATTTCATTTTCTATAATATCTAAAAGACAAATCTAATAAAAGGACATTAGTCCTAAGACAAAAAAAATACATTACAAATCTCTAAATAACATAGTTTCATTTCAACAATAAATAATCAAAATAAAAGTATTACTTTAATCTATGCTTAATCAAGAAAATTATTATTCAAAGAAAGCTTATATGGGGGAATTAAAGTTTAAACAAGGAGACATAAAATAAACTAAGAATATTCAATCTTAAAAGGGAGGGGATTACAAAGTGGGGATACGTAACCCTAATTCGGATTTAGGGTTAGGCCCCACTTTAAATCCCTCCTAAAACCCTAATCTGACCATTTGCAAGTGCAGGGATGAGCCAGAGTCTGAGGGGTAACTATGGGAAGAAGGCTTTTATTGCTCTCACATGAAAACAAGTGAGTATATACACACCTATGGTGTGTGTATACTCACATATTTTCTTGTGAGAATATGAGTATCCCTATACAAGGTTTTATTCATGCCCTACACGGGAAGATTCACAAGGTAAAGATGGATACAAAGAGTGTTATTCACATAGTTGTGTTGTATATTTTTCTTAAGTTTATAGTATACTATAGGAGCATACCATTTCTTTTTATACTGGAGGAATCTATTTTCTTTTAAGTTAATATATATTTAGAGATCTAGGGATTCGAAATGTATAGTATATTTTTTGAAATGAAAAATGTATATTTTTTTTAGATTTAAAAAAAAAAAACAAATAATAAAATGGGGGTTGGACAGCCGGTTGTCGCTCGTGTTGTTTGGTTGCCTATCGTCCCTCTTTGCAGGTTGACGAAGGGGGGGAAAGAACGGGGAGTAGACTGCCTCGTAACCCCACGGTAGGGAGCTACGGTGGAAGCCCTGCCACCATAGCCTTCCCTACGGGGAAGACTATCTAGCGGTGCTGCCATGCACAGCACCTCAGTAATGTTGCGATGGTAGCTCTGCCGCCACCCGTGGGTGCGTGGCTTCGGCCCCCCGCATGTAAGGATATTTAAGGCATCGGTCCTTAGAAATTTTTTTATTGTTATTTTTTTCTTTAAAAAAACTTTATTAAAATAATGTGTATTATATATATATATATATATATATATATATATATATATATAGTATATAAACATGCATTATAATACCCTCTATTTTTTTTAAAATATATATATTATGATGTTTTTCTAAATACATTTAACATATAAATGTTAGTATTAATAATAATATGTTATATATATTATAAATACTAATATATATATACTACTTTATATATATATATATATATATATATATATATATATATATATATATATATATTAATATGTATAGTATATAAACATATAAGATATTACTCTCAGTTTTATTCTTTTTAAAATATTATAATATTTTAACAAAAATATTTGACATATTGAAATGTTATACTTATGTTTAATATATTGTTTTTCTTTTTGAAAGGTAAAAGCATTTATGTGCACTATATTAATATAATTCACATATCATTTTAATATCCAAGTATGTATTTTTTTTGTGCAGCTCATTTAATCTGATGTACTGTAAATGTTCATATGCTAATACATATGTCCAGATTTCTTTCTGTTAGAATAATTAATCATATATTTCTTTTTAAAACTGAATACTTAATTTAAATAGAAGGACAGTAAAAAAAATTTCTATAAGAAGATAAAGTACTGAACTAGTAATCTATAGCAATGAATAAAATGTAAATAAATGTTTTAATCCTGTCTCTAAACATGAAAGCTTAAGCTAAAAATTATGAACTTTACACGGTAGTTTAAGTAATTCTTTTACCTAGGATTTACAAAAAAATCTCATCTATTTTAATAATTTCTTGTTCTACTCACATAACAGAATCATGATTATAATGTTCAATTTAAATAAAGAAAATGACTCACATTCACAAATGACAAATTTATTTTCTTGGCAAGGAAATACATATTTTCAACATAGTTTCAAGTTCATATAGTGGCAACTAAATCTATCTTAAATAATACCAACATTAAAAGGAATAATTATGATACATATACTTTTTCTGTAAGAACCACCAACATAATCATTTTAAAAAAAGAGTATTTTACTCAATCTATTGCTTCTTCCTAGGGTACACTATGCCTTCTCTTTCAAATGAATCAAGCAAAGTTTGTCAATGACTATCTCCTCTTTACAAATGAATCTCATACATGTGATAGGAATATACACAAATATCCTTCTTGTTCTATCTTAACTAACTTTCACCATGAACAAATTTTCAACTTCAAACTTGAAATTTCATCCTCTCACCATCCATACAAACTTGCAATTCAAAGACATTTACCACATGAACATGGAGGCTCACCTTCCAGTCTAGGCCATTACATGGCCACCCCCAAGCTAGGGGAAACAAGGATAGATAGGAGACAATCAATCATCATACACTCAACAACATGAAACATAAAACAACACATTTTTACTCTCATTCCCAAGTTTACATATAGGATCATAATTGATCCAAAAATAGGTGAAGGTGGAATCATCCTTATGGAGAGGCCATACTCAAAATCTATAACAAGTATTTACTTCTCAATAATACATGCCTTCACAAGGCTCAAACCCAACACACTAGCTCATCTCATACAGAAAATTCACATTCCTTACGGCCCCCAATTTATAACACAAGTAGGATACAAGGATGCTCATACATCCATGTTCTACACATAAGGATTTCCCAACTAAGCCCTTCACCCCAAGACACTCTCAAATCCTCCCAAGGATGAGAGTAGTCTTGCACACCCATAACATACTCACAACATACAAGGAGAAGACAAGAGTAAAATTCATGAAAACATAATGAGAACATAACACTACATAATCTCACAATGATTTAACTTCACAATACATTTACATAAATAAACATTTCCATGGTAGATGCACCTACCTTTCCTCAAGCTATGGCAATGGTGAATTTGATGAAGAGCCCAACTTTTCTTCCCCATCTTTCCTTCTCCTTCTCAAGCCTCTAGATCTCTCAAGGTCAATTCTTCTAAAAAACAAGATTGCATAGTCTAGAAGTGTGTCTCTTTTCCTAGTCTCTTTTTCCTAATAGAAAACATTCCTTCACTACTACATTTGACCTCATTTTTCTACCACAATTTTTGACCATCAATTAAAAATGTTTAGGTTGGTCGGATTATAGAAGGAAAACTTCTTATTTTTTAATCCATACCCGTGTTAGTCAAATTTTTGACCAATATAATGTAAGTTGAAATTTCGACCAACACGGGCATAAATTTAAAAAGAAAAAAGATTTTGTATCTCATTTCATTGTTTGGTTTTAACTTGGAGCGCGCAAAGGAGATGGAGCCTACGATTGTTTGAACTATTATTTGGTGAGAGTAAAAGGAGGACCGCCTTCCTGCGAGGGTTGCCACTATGATTTGGTGTAAAAGGAGGACTGTCTATAAGGATTTCCTTACTCTACATTTGTCTGGCATTGTTTTATTGGTTACCTACTTAGGGCCCATGAGCAATGTGCTAGGGCATCATGTATTTGGTATTTGCTGGCACATTTTTTATCATTGTTTATATACATTTGATTCAGAGATGAACTTGCAAAACCCTAAATTTTTTAATCACTGCATCATGTTACACTGTAAATGTACTAGTGTT
The DNA here is from genome assembly GCA_027943335.1 of Chamaecyparis obtusa. Lineage (NCBI taxonomy): Eukaryota > Viridiplantae > Streptophyta > Pinopsida > Cupressales > Cupressaceae > Chamaecyparis > Chamaecyparis obtusa. The sequence goes on along the minus strand of BSBK01000353.1, from coordinate 538,840 downwards.
AGGTTTATGATTGTAAGGTTGGAAGAGGAAATATTGCAAACAAGATTGAGAAAACTATGTTTTTAACATTTTTTTTACTGGTATTTGTTTTCTGTCGACTTCATGTGGATTGGAATGTCAAATCTAACTCCATAGGAAGTCTACCTGGAGTCATAGCTTTCAATTGCGACTAGTTTGAGATCATTTGGTGGAGAAATTCAAAAGAAATCATGTGACAGTCATCTATAGACCATTTTTCACATAAAACTAGGGCAGTCGGCTTTCTACAGTCGACTTTCTATGGACTCTTTTAGACTAGGTGTGACTGTCTACACACTATGGCTTCAAAAGTGCTTTAAAAGACCCCAAATAATAAAGCAACCATAGACTCCTTGCACTCCCAAGACTCCAAACCTTCATCAGTCTTTAATAATGTCTAAAACTAAACAAACCTCAAAGGAATAGGGCTCAGTCCACCGAGAACCCCAAAATCCCCAAATTTAGCACTTATAAACCCTTAATCCAAGGGTTTCTTAAATCTCCTATCTCCAATCACTTCTAGGTCCAATAGGTAGTTGTTCCACCATTAGATGATCATTATAAGATGATCCAAATCATAATCTATGTTCCTCCTTTAGACAAAATGGCTACTGTTGTAGCATACCAAGCAAATTCATTAAGTTTCCTCTATAAATTATGGTGATCACCCAAACATTCTTCCTTCTCATTACATTAATGGATTAGGGAACTATAGTACATGTTAATACTCAGTCATTCCATGTGTTACAGTGGTCAGAGGTCATGGAATGACCATATTCAATTTGAAACTCACAAAATTGTCAAAGGAATGGCTGAAACTACTCTGTCAGTCAGAATTAATTGAGTAAAAATACAAATACAGACCTCACAAATGCATAGATGTGGTCTAGGATCAATATATAACTATTCCAAATGCATTGAAATGTAAGACAATGACAAAATGAATCCAAAATCACTCTAAGAACTCAAGGAAATTGCATTTGAAAGAAGTTTATTTGTCAAAAACTTAGTACAGTCTGTACACCAGGCCTCTTTTGTCGTACAATGAAACTTTGGCATATTTGATGGACTCCTAGAAACTACCCCAACCAATCCCAATCGGTTGGATGCATTAGTTTGCACTAAAACATAACAAAATCCAATTCCCTCCATTTTCTAATAATCGTTGCATTTCAAAATTTTGAATTTGCAACATTACAAATTTGGAGTTTTTGAAACTTTTAAAGATAATGAAGCCTTAAGACTTTGAAATGTGACCCAAATGAACTTATTGAGCATTATTAAAATCAAATATAAACTATTATAAACTTGTAACACCAAATACCATCCTAGGCTCTTATTTTGGTCCTAAGGCCTATTAGGCCTTTTAAGACTTATTACATATTTGTCATTTGCATTGCATGGAATGACCTTATAGGCCATTATAGGTGCCAATAAATTCCAATTGATGTCTTTAGATGTCATTAGGTGCATGGTTGTCATTATGGACTCCTGGTAGTCTTTGGATGTTCTAGGTGCCCCTGCACCATGTTCATCACCTTTGAAAGGATTCTTATCCCAAGAATAAGTCCTGGCATTGGATGTATGAGTCTGAACCAAAAATTTCAAAAAAACATCAGCCAAATCGAGATATGAAAACATGTCTAAATTCATTAAAAAAATTCATATTACATCTCATTAAATAATATTGAAGTCCATGTCTAAATTCATTAAAAAAATTCATATTACATCTCATTAAATAATGTTGAAGTCAGATTGGGAAATAAAAGTGAAAATATTATGCCTTCCAAACGTGTAAAAAACTATTCAAAACTCCAATGAAATGTAACACCATATCTTAGCAATCATTTGAATCCATATCAACCATAAAAATAAACATGTCAACAATATAGTCAGACTGTACCCTCACGTGAAGTGACTGGCAAATTTCAAATGAATTTACATTTTTATTGCTTGAACATAGTTTACATTCATTGTTATGATCTAGAATCGATCATTAACTTGGTCCATTCCCAATACTCATTAACTTAGTTTACATTCACTGTTATGATCTCTATAATCTGGAACAATGGAGTTTTTAATTTCTCATTTCTAGAGTGTATTTATTTTGATGTTATGTAAATTTAATTTAAAAATCAATAATATCAATACAAGTATAAGCATTGTTAAGTGGATTTGTATTATCAATTCAATTCATGCAAGAATATGATGTTCTTTACGTATTATTAAATTTTTGACAAACTTTCACATATTAACTTTTGAAGTAGAACTAAAGGCAATGCATTGTTGTTAACTTGTTATTAATAAAAAAAGTATTCGAAAATTAGAAATCAGTTATTGTTCATGTTGTAAAACTAAACTATTTTAACTAAAGTATACATGCGGTTTTTACGGGAAGAGGTTGAACAAACTATAATCTTTTATCAAACTAAGTGGAATATGTAAACATTTGCTACACTGTATCTTTTCTCTATGATTGATTATAAATATCATGGTGTTTTATGGCACTTTCATTAATTGTATCATGGTTGTGCTCTACTATTGTACTTAACCTTTAACATATCTCCAATGATTACAATGACTTTCACATGCTTGTACCTTGTGGTTGTTCCATCTTCTTATTGTGATTGTTGTCAATTTAAGGCATGATATGTCAATGTCTTATTATTGTATTTATTCTATTAGGACTTCAAATTGAGTGACATTTCCTTTTCACATGAGCATAGAATTCAAAATTACCGCTATAGAAGAAATTTTTCATTAATAGTAGATAAATGTGTTTTTCCCTATGATCTCATGATAATGGCCATATTCAATAACTCTATAATATGATGGTTGTTACTTTTAAGAGAGATGGTTGTTCCATTGTTCTAAAAACTACACTGTGTTGTCCTTTTGACATGATAGCATTATATGTCAGAAACTTTGAGGTTCTCTTACCTTTTGTATGTCATGGCTTCACCTCTATGTAGCTAAATCTCACTCTGAAAATGATCTTTTAGGAAACAATTAAAATCCTCTATGGGTTCATACTTATTGTGACTTCTCATGGTGCACTATCATTGCTTGTACACTGTATTTTTCCAATTCTTCTAAATTGTTACTGTCTTTGAAAATTAATGCCATATGTTTCTTACATTTGATTCAATTTCCATATTAATTACTCTCTTTAGTTGTATTAGGAACTTTTGCCTTAAGCATGTGTGATGCAAACCTATATATAGATGGGCATTAATGCATTAATGCTCAATTGAATGCCTTAATGCAACTCCCAGAGAAAGGTCATCTGGAAGCTTTAGAGGAAATAATTTGTACTAAGTATGGAATCACCTCCACTATAATGCCAAATTCTAATGTGTTATTATCTTCAATTGCAGGTTTCTTTTGCAAAAATATATTGTATATCTTTACAGACTAGATAATGTGACTGTACAACTCCAAAATATATTCTCTATAATTTCTAATTACAAACTGAAGTGTAAATTGAAGTAAAGTCTTCCTTGGATAAAATTCCAACCCTTGTCTACTAATTACAATACTTACCTTTATAGTTCACGTGACTTCCCTAGGGATCTCTTAGAACTAAAATAAATTTGTTATATGCTAGTTGGCCAACTATGCCTAGTCAGCCAACTAGGAGACATGTCTTTTGGGAGGTAAAGACTCATATAAATGAAAGATGAAACTCTTCATCCAATGAAAAAAATAAAATTCAACACAAACATTTGTGAATTATATCCAAACAGTAGCGGACTACATATAGGTAGCAATGAACTAGATGTAATTGCTTCAACTTCACATTCTTGATTTATTTCAACATCAAGAATAATATCCACAGATTCAGTAGTCTAGTGAGGAGATTTGTGTAACTCCCAAAATAATAATAACTCCCAAAATACTTATCCTTTTGAATATTTTGTGGTCTAGTGAGCATGATTTGTGTGTGTATTTGTAAATCTTGTATAATCTTATAATATTTTATTTTTATTATTATATACAAGATACTACTAATGTTTGTATGTTTACATTTTGTATATTTATAGCCTATGAAGAAAGTCCACACCTAGCAATATGAACCCAAAACAAAATAATGAGACAATTGCTAGATTGTGGTCTCAGTTCGAAAGAAAATACATTGAAAAATGTAATTGTCCTTGCAAAAGTGTAAGCGCTTAAAGAATCAAAGAATTCTAATCAAAATAGCCCAGAGTCATTGTAGGAAATATGGTCACATGGAAGGGGGGCACGATTTTCGTCGATTGGTGAATGTGGATTTCCAATTGGAGGAACATGGAGGTGTGAATATCCAAGCTAACGATAATGCTCCCATGGAAGAATATGATCCTGTGGCATAGAAGACAATTGAAGACGATGGTATTGGCATAGCTAATAATGTGCTAGAGGACATGATTGAAGAAGATGGTATTGGCATAGCTGATCAAGATGATCATGATGATGGTACTAGTGCATCAAATAATGATGATGAAGATGGTCTTGATATAGCTATAATTGAGAAGGCATGCGAGCCCCTATACCAAGGCTCTCAAACAACTCTTCTCTCCACTATAGTGTTGTTGGTGAACTTCAAGGTTATGAATGGTTTATCCAATGTAGCAATGTCACGTATGCTAAGGTATGCCATTTTTATCATCTTCAATGTTAGCATACCATTACGATTCATTATATTAACAATTCATATTTGTTTTTGTAGGTTGATAGGTGATTTTTTCTTACCACCATCAAACATTTTGCCTCGTTCGTACCGAGAATTATCTACCATTATGAATCAAATTGGAATAAAGTATCAAACAATACATGCATGTCCCGATGATCACATTCTATATCATAAACAACATGAATTTGCAACAAAATTCCCTATTTATCATACTAGTAGATATCGGTCAGATCAAATAACAAAAAAGGTGTCTCACAAGAGTCTTCGGTATATTCTTGTTATTCCACGTCTTTAACGATTATTCACGTGCACTAGCTTGGCACAATTTATGGATTACCATGCATGCAATAGAAGTCAAGATGACATTATGCGAATGCCTATGGATGGTTCTGCATTTAAAGACATAGAAACAACATGACCACACTTTAAAGAAGAACCTCGTAATCTCAAGATTTCAGTGGCAGCAAATGGTGTCAATCCATTTGGAGATATGAGATCTACTTACTCAGTGTGGCATGTTTTTGTTATTAAAAATAACATTCCTCCTTGGATATCCATAAAGAAGGAGCACATAATATTTTCAATGATTGTACCAGGTATTTTTTCATTTAATAATTATGTAAATTAATTTATAAACACCACATCAAGATGGTCATAATAATTATGTAATATTTTTGTTCATTCAACTAGGCAAGTACCAAGTTAAAGATATGAACGTGTATATTGAGCCCCTTCTTGATGATTTGTTGATTTTATGGAATGGGATCACTATGTATGACATCTCTAGACCAATAGGACAAAGAAAATTTCAATTCCATGTAATGCTTGTATGGACAATACATGATGCCCCTGGGCTAACTCATTTTTGTGGTATGTTATATATTCATGTTAAGGTCACATATTTTTGGTATGTTATAGTGCTTACACATTATTGTTGTATGTTTAAGTTGTGCATGATAATTGTACATGATCCAATTGTATGATATATTTTAGGTCTTCAAACAAAGGGTAAATTCGTATGTTCATTTTGTGGTCTAAAGATGAAATCTCATCATTCAAGAAGTTTAGGAAAGCAGGTGTTCGATGAATTTAGGCACTTTCTCCACAATAATCATAAGTATCAAACTATCGAAAAACATCTTTTTAATGGGAAAGAAGAGACGACATCAAGGCCACGAAGAATGACACCTCATCTATGAAATTTGGAATACAATAGACTAAATCGCCAAGGTAATGCATTCCATCTGATAATTTTTGTTTGAAATTTAGATTTTGATATTGTCTTTTATTTACTAATGATGTTATTGATGCTCGTGAAGGTTGTCAAGGCATCAATGACCAACTTCCTAGAGGAATAAAAAGTTATCCTAGTCAATTTAGTAGGTTTTCATACTACAATGATCTCCCAATCGTGCATTTGTTTGATGCTATGCATATTGGAAAGAATGTAACAAAGGCACTATAGAAAATATTGGATGGAAGGCATGACAAAGAAAAAATGGCCAAAATTTGTAATGGCATTCATGAATCCAATCATGCACTGAAAACTTTCATTGAATCAAATAGCAATGGAGACCGCATAAATATGAGTGCCCTTCCTTGGTTATTAACTGAGCAGTAAAGTGATGCATTAAAAGAAGTCATAAAAAAAACAAAATTTCCAACAGGATTTTTTGCAAATATAAGCAATCTTGTATCAAAGAAAGGTGATTTTGGGCCAGTGTTGAAAACACATGATTGGCATACCTTAGTCAAGGTAAGTCATGTTCTCTATTTACAATATATTTGTAAAATTGCATGTACTTTTTATTGTATTATTTTATAATATATTGAAAAGATCATTTTTTAATCATTGCGGTACATCCTACCTCTATCCCTCCCGAACTAGTTTGACAATAGTGTTAAACAAGTTATATACGATCTTGGAGAGTTCATGAGATTAGAAGTGTTATTATATTTATGACTTGCTTTACTTTTTATGTAATTTATTGTATATTTTTATCTAAAATCTTGTTTATATAATCTTGCGAGTTGAATCTATTTTAGGTGGTTATCATCTAAAGAAATTAATTAAAAAAGATATAAAATATTGGAAGAGAAAAATTTCCTAGCTTATGTGTGAAATGCAAAAGTGTCTACCTCCAAATTTTTTCAATGCTCAAGAACACTACCTCATACATCTAGTTGAAGAGATTGAATTTATGAAGGGCTTCGTTCGACAAAGAGCATGTCCTGAGGGTTCTATGGTGGAGGGATATATGGTATACCAGACCATGGTGTATATTAGTGAATATCTTCTCAAATTTGTAAAAAATATCCATGTAGATCACATTTGAGATTCCAACTCTATTAACAAATTTGAAGGGGAGTACTTGATGGGAAAAGGTAGATTGAGAAAAGTGGGAGGTAATTATACAATGTTATTGTAGTTTATTAATTCTTATAGATCTTCAATATAAGTTGTTTATAAGCGGTCTATTTTCTTTTTTTACAGTTGGTCGTGAGTGGGATGCACTACATTTGTATATTGCAAACAATCTTGATTGGATGACGGTATGGATTAAAAATCTCAAGATAATGGTCGCTCATTAACATGGGATGGTGTTGCATCATTGGTTAAAGAATCTCATCGTAATGGAGATCCCAATGTTACACCAACGGTACTTGATCTAGCATATGGTTTAAGAGGTAGAAAGGTACGTATAAGTTTACTAACCATGACCCATAAGTTTAATATCAACTCATGGATCGATGCAAATAATCTTGACATGTTTGAATAATTGCAGATCAAACACCACAAAGCTATGTACTACCATGGCCGTAAATTTCACATAAAAAAGTTAGACGACACGAAAAAAACTTATGATTTTGGGATAAGTGTAGTCTTTGAGGTCACTAATATTTCATCTAGAAATGACATACATCCTCAACAATTTGAAAATCAATACTATGGCATTTTGGATGATATACTTGAGTGTGACTTTAATTCATTCAAATTAGTTCTATTTGTCGTCAAATGGTACAAGCTATGGCTGAATCAAAATGATCCTGATAGGACTATTTTTGAACATGATAGTGATTTACAATGATTAATACAAGGTCATTTGAGTCAGTTGGAGATGAGCCCTGTGTTCTTCCAAGCCAATGTGAGAAAGTGTTTTACTTTTCCGTTCCACATAAATCGGGTTGGTCATTTGTTATTAGACATGATCCAAGAGGAAGGTTGGTACAGTATAATGTGATGGAAGAAGAAGATATTGAAGAATCAGAAGATGAAGTAAATGATGATCATGGACAACTATTACACAATGAAGAAGAAGAAGAAGAAGAAGAAAATGATGATGATTCTGGTGATGCTGACGATATTGATGGTGATGATCATGATCATGGTGATGAAGATGGTGTTGATCAAGGCGATGATGGTCATGATATGATAGTCATGATGATGGTGATGATGATGATGATGATAGTAGTAGTTGTGATGATGATGATATGGATGAGGAGGATGATCAATAACATGATTAATGAAATGTATGTCAAGGTATGATCAATGTCACGTATGAGGTATTGATTTATTCATAGAAATTTGAATTAAGTTATTATGTGTTGAATTCTATAGTCATAGAGTATATTTTGCATCATGTAAATTTTGTCTTCTATGTAATTTGTAGCTTACATATCATGTAATTTTTGGCTAACTTGAGATAAATGATTTACATATGCAGGAAATTTAATGCCTTTGACATGGATCGACAGGTATAATTTATTATTTGGTTTCCTTCTCTTTAGTCAGCAAAATATATAGATCCTACTATGTCTCTCATTTGATGGATTGCAGGTATCACCAAATAGGTATTTGTCTGATTTGTCTTCCTCAAGTGAGGAAAATGTGGGAATAGAAGACAAAAGTGAGACATCTAGTAGGTCTAAACTAGGGAGATCAACTAGAGGTCAAAAGATTAGAAGAAAATTTGATAAACGAATGCAATTTTTCCTTGTTGAGAGTGGGTCATGTTCTTATGATAATGAGACCAAAGTTGACATGAAAGTTCCCTTAAGGTACACACATCTTCAGAAAGAATGGATACCCAAGGAACTACCTCTAGTTAATACTAATTTTTCTATTAACGAAAGGATATATCACATAGCTCCATCTTCATTACATGGTTTGGGCTTATTTTCCATGGATGGCATAAAGGTCAGTTATAATCAAGTTGTTGAATTGATAGAGTATGTAGGACCTTGTTACAATTACAAGAATTGGATACAAATTGTACAATATAAAAAAATTATGCATAGGTATGCATTGTCAGCAAATTATATACAATGCAAAGTAAATGATCAAACTAAAAGGCTCGCTATGTATATTGATGGAAGGCCAAAAGCAACACGGAATATTGTAAGTTTTATAAATAGTTCTCAACCCGTGTCAACTAATAAGTTGTTGAATTGTATATTTGAGGCACGCAAGGGAAATCATGTATTTGTATGTACGATAAAATCAATAAGTGCAGGGGAAGAGCTTCTAATATATTACAATTTGAATCATGTAGATACAAAAAAATTTCCTATCATGGGACTGGTAAGTATAACATTTAAACCAATTGCCTCCAATTAATATTAACTCCAATCTCTTTTGATTGCTAAGAATTGCTAATCTTTGTCATAGGGCGACATGGATATTCCACCTCAAGATACAGGCAAGGATGTTCCTCACAATACACCTTCTTCATCAAAGGTAAACCTTAATTAGTGTAATTCTACAAATTATATAGAAACAAATATCATATTATTATGTTCTTTTCTTTATGGCTTTGGAGTTATTTTGATAGAATTTTACTGATATTGATGTCACAACTTGATACTTATTAATAGATAAAAGCAAAAAAGGCAGCAGATCAATTCTGATCTGAAGTTGAGGCAGCATTTATAGATGACATAGAATCTAACTCTAACCATGTATTCATGGCTACTCAAATAAAAACTAAATATGGTAAAGAAATTCTTAACCTTATAATGGAAGCAAATGAAACTGAGGAGTCAAAGGAACTCAAAGAAGAATTGACGCGTAGAGTCAATTCTATTAATGTAAGCAGTAATTAATCTTAAGCAATAATTAAAGTTCAATAGATGTTTATATTTTATACTATCTTATGGATCATGATCTAAAATATGATGTGTTCTTCTTACAGGGTTTTTTGACACGTGTGAAATGTCGTCAATATGGTGAGGGTTGTAGCACCGCACCACCTTCATGTAAATAATCCTTAAAGCTTTAACCATTGATTTAACCTTTGTATGCATTATTGACTCAACTTATGTTCGAGATGCTTCTAGTACCCCATTTAATCTTTATCCATTGCAAATGTTTTTGCTAACAATGTATTCTTTAGCTCATGATGAAGTGCAGATGCCTCCTTCGATTAACATTCTGCATTCGATGGATGCATTGTCCGCAACAAGGTGCTTGCAGATATCTTCCTTTGTACCATCTACAACTGGTAAAACCTTATTTTTCTATATTTTGTTATGTGCTAATCATGCATTGATTATTTTTCTTCTGTGAATTTTATACACTGCCTGGACCTATTTTGTGCACTAATAGATACACCTACACTTGGTACAAGAATAGATCAGACCAGTACTAGTGAAGATCAACCATTTCATGGATCAACCCGTGTTACTAGTACTGGTTCATTTGTGGGGACATTGTTGTTGAACAAGAACAATATGGTTCCATTAAAAGTACCAAAGCTTCCAGGTGCTTTAAAATTGTTATTATTTACAGTGTAATTATAGTTTACTTATACATAACTCATTTTGGATTGATAATCCCATGATATTTTTATAGGAAATGATGTTTTTTATGATCATCTTTTTGAAATGACATTGAAGCTATTTGGGCCCACCATACGTAAAAGGTACGTAGCTTCATAATATTGGTACAATATTTTTCTTATCTTCCATTTATTGTACTATATTAAAGTTATGATATCTAATAATTTTGTTTTTTCAAAAAAGGTCGAATGATCAGGATGCTGACTTAAAAAATCAGCTCATTAAATCTTTAGAGGACCTCTTTGGAATTAAAACTTTTGACAGAGTCATGATTCTTAAAAGAGTAGCCAAACATATAAAGACTGTGAGGGACCAATATAGAAGGGCTCTAAAAGATAACCCAAAGTACGAGCATCCTCCTATGATTCCATCGATGGAGTGGAATGAAATAATGGAAGATGCAAAAGAGAAAAGGCTAAAGGGTAGTGGAATTCAACTAGAAGACGGAAAAAGAAGGTATGTTGTGATAGTATTAAGTACAATGTAATCATGCACTAATTAGTGATCTTTGTAAATATATAATCTAACATGTTTCAAACTTTTCATAGACTGTAAGACACATCAAAAGCCACACAAGCAAGATTAACAAAGGTTGGCCAACACAAACTTGGCTCTAGTGGCTATATGAAACTTCACTCTCGACTTGTAAGTAGCAGCATTGGAATTTCATATCAAATTTTTATATATAAGGTTGCAAAAAAATTTGTTTAATCAAATCATACATGTAAAAGTGACAATATTAAATAAAAAATATAGGGCACAGAATTCAATGGAGAGCTCACGGATGAAGACAAAAGAATAGCCTTGAAGGAAGGCTATGTAGTCGTGGTTGCACACCTACGCCAAGAATCCCAAAGCCATAACAAAGAATCTACTGCACTAGATGAGACATAGGTAAATTGGTCAAATGAAAAGTAAATCAAATTGAATAGTTAATTTCAAACATAAATTGACTATTTCATGATAACAATGTGCATGACATTTCACTACAGCCTTCAAATCCTACCACAGAACCTGGGCGTGATGAAGGCCATGATGTGCATCATAGTGTTTGAGGTATTAATTTTCTATTGGAAATAAATTGTGTAATTATTAATAGAATTTAACATCTTTAATTGCAATTGGCTGTGTAACCTTTTTTTGAATATTTTAGAGCATGTTGAGCATGTTGAGCATGTTGAGCATGTTGAGGTGGTGGAAGATCAAAATGTTATTGTACATGATGATGTGGCATTGTCAGGTAAAGAAAAATGCATGTTACATTCTATTGGTTAATGAAATACATGTAACAATAAAAAAAAGTATGTGAATTTAACCCATTTACTTGTTATTGCAGCAAACCCCCCTTTAGTGCAGCAGCGTCGTCCTCCTCGAGACATGAGGAAGCATCATAATTTGAGATCACAACCACAAGAGGAGGAAGATAATATTGATGCTCCTGTCAGCCTTTACCTAAATAAGAAATTTAAGAAAAACTCAAAAAAGAAATGATTTCTTAAAAATGCTCTTTGATAAAACTTGTTTGATTAACTTTGTTGGATAATGAAAGAACATTGTTTTAAGTAATTATCTATGAGTGTTGTGTATTAATATTGAATTATATGTCATGTTAATGAATATTGTTATGTGTTAATGAATTCTTGATTAGTGTTGCATATTAATGAATGTTATATCATATTAATGAATGTTATATGATTGTATTGATTGAATGTTATAGTTCATAAATGGATGAATGAAGTGTGTAATTAGATGTTAATGGGGAATTTAGATTGATGTTAGGGGAGTGGGGGTGAGGCCAGATGAGCTTCCACCTTCACGTGGTTGGCCTTGTTAAGTAGAGAATATTAAAGTATTCTCGAAACCAAGTGAAGCTCAAACTAACATACCTTCATTATTTAATCAATTTCATTCATTCTAGGTCTTTTCTCATAAGTGCATTTTGAATGTGTCAGTGTCAGGAAACTATCAAATAAAAAACTAGAAGGGCCAATAGTCAACTTCTCATTGTCATTGTCTGGCATGATTCGACTTCATTTTGTGTAAGTATTCTCGTATTGAATGCGTCAACCTATCTTGGCCTAATGTGGATTATTTCATTGGTTTGTGTTTTTTATTAGGTAAAGTGTTAAATCAGCTATCAGTTGGATCTATAAGTAGCACAGATATTCTATAGCTAATAGCCTAATACACCCATGTGAATAAATTTAATTGTTGTCCCCTTAGGATTTACTTAAGCAAATAGTCCTTATGTGCTCAAAAATTAATTGTTTTAGTGCTGCAATTGTAGATGATTGTATGCATGAATTCAATGACAAGAACTGAACATTAAGAAATAGAGAAATAACACAAGAAAATACTACAGAGAAGCATGATGTGGTGAAAAATCTTGCACAACAAGGTTGTACATGTTGAAGATTTAAATGCCTATCTGTTTAGGTCTTTACAAATGATGACTTGATGCAGTTAAGTATCAAGCACCTAGTGAAGGGTGGCTAACCCAAGAAGTTATGCATGCACAATGATGATCTCTTAAAAGCAGAATTACAACTCTGAATAATAGCATTCCATTTCTTCATGGGTCAAATCTATTGCAATCATTTTAATGATGGTTCTCTTTATGATGTTTGTAATTTTTTGGATTTTCATTTGACCATCCTCTGTGGTTATTAATTGACTTATCTTGTGCACACTTTTGCTCATCCAATGCCCTGGTGTGCCAAATGTTTAGTTGGATTCCACAAACATTGTATAAAATTTTTCTGTCATTGTTTCTCTAGTAAATCTATTTGTGCCCATTAAGTCCTATTATTCCCTTGAAGGTTTTATTGGGTAATATAAGTTGTGGAACTTTGTTGGTTGAATTTGTTTTTGAAATGGTGTGGGAACTATTTGAAACATGGGCATTGCTCTTGGAAGGGTTTACATTTCTTATAAGTTTTTTTGTAACTTTTAAGCTCTATGATAATGCTTGTCATCCTTGTATGGCAGACAAATGAATCCAAGAAGGAAGCTTTCAAGAAATATTTGGAGTCAAGCGGCGTGCTTGATACCCTCACAAAAGGTCTATGGCAGTTCTTCTTATATGATGAAATGCTGAATCTAGAAAATTAATTTGTGAATTTGCATCTATTTGTGAGATAATATATTAATATTGGCAGTTCCTCTTATATGATGAAATGCTGATTTTAGAAAATTAGTTTGTGAATTTGCATCCATTATTTTTGGATGCCTAAATGTTATGTTTGCCTTGTGAGGATTCAAATTAATTTGATTGATATGATCTTCGAAATGGTGTAGTAGTCTTTTAGATTAATGTGATTTGTATTATCATATAATATCTCTGCTCTTATAAACTACCTTGTTTCCATGTATGATTTACAGTTATTCGTTCCAGTGTTCCAAAGATGAATCTAGATGATATCTTTGAGCAAAAGAACAAGGTTTCTAAAGTTGTTGAAGAACTTGAAAAGGTTGATATATTCATATCAATTTCATTTATTTATTGATGTGTATTGTCAATTGAGTACTGTAAAATATCTCATAAATATCAAACAAGATGAAATTTGAATGCAGTATGATTCAATCGTTCATTTCTATGCTTACAGGCTATGTCAAACTACGGATATGAGATAGTTCAAACACTTATTATGGATATAGAGGTTGATGTGCATGTCAAGAAAGCAATGAATGAAATAAATACAGGCAAGACTTTTACATCCAATACTAAATGTCCTTTTTACCATGATATTGTTGGAGATTGCTAGCGTATACTTTGCATTTTGTAAATGGGTTGATGGTATTCATTTATTTAAGAAAACCCAACTCATTATCCTCAACTTTGTTCATATTTTTGTTCTATATCTGTTTAGTTTATTTACCCAAAATTTCTCTCAATTTCACCATCATTCATTTCATTTTTTTATATCAGCTGCAAGAATGAGGGTGGCAAGAAGAAAAAGAAGAGGCAGAGAAAATTTTACAAATCAAGAGAGCAGAAGGGGAAGCAGAATCAAAGTATCTGTCAAGAGTTGGCATTGTTAGGCAAAGGAAAGCAATTGTGGATGGGCTGAGAGAGAATGTGCTTGCTTTCTCAGGGAATGTGTCTGACACAACTGTAAAGGATGTGATGGATATAGTGTTGGTGACACAGTATTTTGACACCATTAAAGAGATTGGAGCACATTCCAAATCTTCAACAGTGTTCATACCCCATGGACCTGGTGCAGTTCATGATGTTGCTTAGTAGATCAGAGATGGACTGCTTTAGGGATCACATGCATCTCATCAGTAACTACCATCACAATGAAATCAGCAACAACATTCAAGTTAATGGACATGGTGATGATATTGTTTTAGGATTTGAAGCTTTCCTTATTTTATTTATTAGTATGCATCAACACTTCCTTTTATGTTATATATGTATATTTTATAGATTTGTATATTTATAATTTTAAAAGTTGTATGTAATATACATTGGGAGATAATATATTGATATTGGCAATTCTTCTTATTTGATGAAATGCTGAATCTAGAAAATTAATTTATGAATTTGCATCTATTTGTGAGATAATATATTAATATTGGCAGTTCCTCTTATATGATGAAATGTTGATTTTAGAAAATTAGTTTGTGAATTTGCATCCATTATTTTTGGATGCCTAAATGTTATGTTTGCCTTGTGAGGATTCAAATTAATTTGATTGATATGATCTTCGAAATGGTGTAGTAGTCTTTTAGATTAATGTGATTTGTATTATCGTATAATATCTCTTCTCTTATAAGCTTTCAAGAAATATTTGGAGTCAAGCGGCGTGCTCAATACCCTCAAAATAAAAAATCCCTACTCTTATAAACTTTGAATTTACAAAATAAATTCTCCTTGAGACATACTTCTCTAACTTATTACATCTAATTTAGAACAAGTACCCTAAAAAAGTTCATAGGCCCATACAAGACACCCACCAAAATATAGACCATCAATTTACAGAACCCTTGCAAGATATCCCAAGGAACGATAGGTAGTGAAAACCAGATAGATAGAAAAAAGATCATAACCATATGTTGCCTCTTTTGTTTGAGGTAAGCCAAACTCAGTCCAATTCTCTTAACAATGGTACATATTCATCCAAGTGCAGCAACCTTCAAAGATTTGTAGCGGTAAAGAGAATCCCCATATTTTATCAGCCTAACATAGTCTTTGGCCACTTTGGCAATCAAATTGCAAGCAATATTGATTTTCTAGCAGGATTATTTTTTTTAAAAGCAAGATTTTCATAGCATTATCTACCACTTGAGCAAAAGTTTCCATAGCTAAATTTCCTTACCACAGTTAATATTGCTCTAAAGACTTACAAGTTAGTAAGTCCTCGGCTAAAGGGTTGATAAACTAAATATAGTTTCAAACATATGAACGAGTAAAACTCATACAAGCAAAAGCTGGAGCCAAATTGCATAGCATTGGCTATTTGTCAGTGGAAGGTCCCTACTAGAACAGACACATTTGTCACTTCATTAAGATGACAAATACTAAGTTTCCTAACTATATAAGTCATCATCATCTTTATTATTAGTTATAGCAAATACATCTGAAGCACCAGCAGAAGCACTAGGAAATCAAAATTCAGAATCAAAGCCTCGAGATTGTTGTAGTGTTTGTGCAAAGGCTTGATACTTCTGAATATCAGCATCACTGACACTTCTTCGAGCATATTTCATTGACTCCTCAAAATGAGAAGCCTTTGTTTCAACTACCTCATTACTATCATCCTCATCCATTACCTCAGGGTTCTCACTTCTTTTTCTTTCACGTTCAATATTATCCTATAAAGGTGCAAAGGAAAGAGAACATGACAAATTGAAATAATAAGATAC
This sequence comes from Chamaecyparis obtusa, assembly GCA_027943335.1. Taxonomy (NCBI): domain Eukaryota; kingdom Viridiplantae; phylum Streptophyta; class Pinopsida; order Cupressales; family Cupressaceae; genus Chamaecyparis; species Chamaecyparis obtusa. Next base: position 522,438 of record BSBK01000353.1, on the reverse strand, counting down.
AAGTTGAGGAAAATTGAATCAAAAAATGTAAAATTCTAACAAACCAGTTCAAAAAAAACCATTAAGAAATTCATAACCAAATCTAGTTTGCAAAAGCCGCCACAATTGAAACTCACCTTCTCAATATTTTCTCTAATAGCATACTTGCAAGCCCACTGACAAATATCTGTAATATCTCATCAATAAATATAATGGATAGGGCATTCTTCTCAGCCTCCTCAAAATCCTTCTGGAGATTGCTTTCACTTTCTCCAGCCAACTTTGACATGATCTCAGGTCCATTGATACAAAAAAAGAAGGCACCGGTTTCATTTGCCACTGTCGTAGAAATTAAAGTTTTCCTAGAACCAAGAGGCCCATAGAGCAGAATACCCTTTGGGGGCTTCACACCAATAGATTTGAAGAGTTGTGGGCAAAAGCTCTACCAATTCATGGATCACTAGTCAAAGCCTATCTCTCAAATAGTTCAAACAAAATTAAAAAACCCATAGTTTCATGCAGAGCAGAACATATGGATTGCTAGAGCCCAAAGCAATCTAGAAAATAGAACGAGCAGGGACCCGCTGGCAATAAGCAGCAGAATGAGTGTGGACACCTAAAGATAAATATATAGACTAATCACCAATCAAGATGTCATTGGTGATTAGTCTAGATATTTATCTTCAATTATTTTTTAAACACTCTATGTTTCGTCAAAATTTTGACCCACATTTGTCGAAAGTCTAGTCTAAAATCGACCATTCTGTGTCGAAATGTGGCATCGCGGGTTTGGCATCTTGGTCGGAGCTGCTAAATATTTTGACCAAATGTTGTCGAAATATGATCGTCGCAAGTTTGGCATCCTGGTCGGAGCAACCAAAGTTTTCGACCAATATTAATTTATATTGGTCAAAAGATTGACCAATTCCTCAACACTTGCCAATGTTAATTTCAGCCTAGATTGCCCTCATTTTCAACCAATATTGGCGTCGATCATTCGACGGTTTCAGCAATGGGTCGATATTTCAACGTAGATAATAGCGATGAACTAGTTGGTCGACTATTCGACCATGTTGGGTAGAAACTTCGACCAATAGTGCGTCGAAAAATGGTGCAAAATGTACTAGTGCTTCTCTCCTACCCTCGTCCCAAAGCAAAGTAGGTTTCTTGGTTCTTTCTAACTTGCCACATGCCCCTAGCTAAGGAATGGAAGGTAATTCAAAACATAGGGGGAGGAACAAACCTTGGAAGCATACCCAATTTCATCACTCTCAAAGAAGGCACACTTTGAGAGGCATGTCAAAAACCTGGGGTGAAGAAAAGGGTAAAAATTGACCCCCAAACCTATGCACATGCCTTGGGGTACCTAAAACTAACCCTAACCACACCCTAAGGCTCAATTTAACCCCTCAAAAACCCATGTGAAGTTAACTCACGAAAATAGGAAGTGATGACACATGTCTTGGTTTCCTAGCCCACTAACTATACCTAGGGACTCACAAGGTGACCTAAGGTGAGGTAGGGTCCACTTTCCACTTAGGCATGCCAACACATTGTACTAGTGTCAAGTGACACCACAAAAAAAGGAGTACACATCACACCACTAAATTACACACATGGCATGCCTAGTGGATAATCTCATTTACATTTACACATTTGAATTTACATCCAATTATGCACTTATAAACATTTGCAACAACAATCACTCGTGCATTACATTTACAAAATTAAAATCACATAACAATGAGGTCATTTTTTTCCTAGAGTCGACCTTGGCCTTAAACCATTTTCACATAGATCCATCCTTGTTTCTCGCATTTAATACCATGGTCATAATCTTACACACTCGATTCAGATATCATTATCTCATGAAATCAATGCATATATAAATATATCAAAAAAGAAATAGGATCTATAATAACATCCAAATATGAATACATAGAGAAACTGTATTTCATGATTTCAACATAAACATATTACATAATGTACCCTAATTCTATAAGCATCGAAATGTAAGTTCAATTTTACTTAAACAAGTAACCTTGAGTCAATTGTAGAACCATTACATTAGGAATTCACATCACAACTATCACATTTTACTATTCCATATGATAACGTAACCAAATGCAGAATCTAGAATTCATTTGTCTTTCCATATATAAAGCAAGTATGAATCTAACATAAGCATGTGAAAGTACGTATAATATCATCATCTATATAAACATGTAAAATTATCACATAATATCTAATGATAAGAAATCATAACCCAAAATAGGTCTAATATCACAAAATAATGTATCATCTAGATAGTCCAAATGTCAAATCATCCATCGAGCTAAGATGGGTCGGGGTAGGACCTCACATCCTCCCCCCTAGGCATGAACTTTCTCTTGGAGTTCATCGAATAGATGGGGATATTGTGCTCTCATATGTGTTGTGTCCTCCCAAGATGTTGTGACCTCATCATAGCAATCCCACTGAACCCTAACCTGATCGAGCTCTCGGCCTCAAAGGGCTAGGGTCCTGCAAGCCAATATACGTATGGGCTCCAAAGACAATTGTCCGTCTGACTTAACCTGTAAAGCATCCCAATCAATGATATGAGACTCATCATAAATATATTTCCTCAAAACAGATACATAAAACACATCATGGATGTGTGACAGGCTAGGCGAAAAAGCTAAACGGTATGCAACTGGGCCTATCCTCTCCACAAGACTGCATTTCATACTCAATACGAACATTATGAGTTCACTGTGGTTCCTTTTGGACTCACGAATGCTCCAGATATATTCATGAGCCTCATGAATGGAGTATTTTGTTCATTCTTAGACAGATTTGTGGTGGTATTCTTGGATGAAATATTGATCTGCTCATGAGATGAGCACGAGCATGAGGAGCATTTGAGACAAGTCTTGCAGTGCTCGAGAGATAATCAGATGTTTGGTAATTTTTTGAAGTGTTCTTTCTTCAAGTCAGAGGTTCATTACCTAGGCCATGTGATATCAGGAGATGGGATCTCAATAGACCCATCTAAGATTAGGGTGATTATGGATTGGTCGGCACCTACTAGTGTGACAGAGGTCAAGAGCTTCATGGGCCTTGCAAGCTATTATAGGCGATTTGTTGAGAGATTCTCTAGAGTAGCCCATCCTATCACTTCCCTTCAAAGAAAGGGGAAGAAGTTTGAGTGGACAGAGAGGTGCGAGAGATCTTTTCAGGAGCTCAAGAGAGAACTTACTAGTGCACCTATACTTGCAATACCAGATCCATTATCGGACTTTGTTGTATGCACAGATGTGTCTTTAGATGGGATTAGAGCAGTGCTTACGCAGGGTGGTCGAACTATTGCCTACGAGTTTAGGAAACTCAAGACTCATGATCTTAACTACCCTATCCATGACCTTGAGCTAGCAGCAATGGTGCATGATTTGGTGAGGTGGCAACATTTCCTATTGGGTCATAGATTCGAGCTTCACTTAGATCATCAGAGTCTCCAGTACATATTCACTCAGCTGAATCTTAATGTTAGACAGAGGAGGTGGATGGAGTTCCAATGCGAGTATGACTTCAACGTTCACTACATCAAGGGTAAGGAGAATGTGGTAGCAGATTCCTTGAGTAGATGTCATCAACTTTCAGTTATGACTACTAGCATAGATTTGAGAGGGAGCATACTACAGCACTTATAGGAGGATGGTTTCTATTCAGAGGTTAGTCAGATGGTTCATGCTCAGAGGCTCCTGGAGGGGAAGTTCTCAGATTATGCCCTAGAGTTTGATGGCCTTCTTCACCATAGAGGACGTATTTATGTACCTTCTTTTGATGGGTTGCATGACTTCATTATCCTTGAAGCTCATAGAGCACCTTAATGTAGTGCACCCCGAAGTCAAGAAGTTACATGCAGATTTGAGACAGCTTTATCATTGGCTGGGTATGAGGACGCACATTGCAAAGATTGTAGCTAAATGATTGGAGTGTCAGCAAGTTAAGATGAAGCACCGCCATCCAGGTGGACTTCTTCAGCCACATGAGATGCCTCAGTGGAAGTGGGACGTTATATCGATGGACTTTATAGTTGGTCTTCCTATGTCTTCTCGTTGCCACGATGCTATTATGGTGACAGTGGATAGGTTGACCAAGGTAGCCCACTTCTCACCCATTCGTACTACCTTCACAGCAACTGCAGTGGCACAGATTTTCTTGAGAGATATTGTTAGGCTTCATGGCATTCCACGTACGATTATATCTGACAGAGATTCCCTATTTACTTCATCTTTCCGGAGAGAGCTTCAGACTGCATTGGGCACCAGGCTCAAGTTCAGCACAACCTATCACCCAGAGACAGATGGTCAGACTGAGAGAGTCAATCAGGTGTTAGAGGACATGTTACGCATATATGTGATGGATCATCAGGTTAGGTGGGAGGAGTACCTACATTTATTTGAGTTTGCCTACAATAATGGGCATCATACATCATTGAGTATGCCTCCTTACCAGACTTTAAATAGAAGACCTTGCAGGACACCGTTGAGTTGGCAGGATTGAGGACAGGGTTTCTATTGGTCCAAAGTTGGTCAAGCAGATGGAGCAGTAGGTAAATCTGATTAGGCGACATCTTAGAGAGGCCCAGGATTGACATAAGAAGTAAACAGATGTTGGGAGGATTGATAGGGAGTATTTGGTTGGGGACCAAGTCTTTTTGAGAGTGCGGCCGCATAAGAGCCCAATCCGATTTGGTAAGGGTTCTAAGCTAGCCCCTCGTTTTGTTGGACCCTTCGAGATTTTAGAGAGGATAGGCCCAGTTGCATACCATTTAGCTTTTCCACCTAACATGTCACACATCCACGATGTGTTTCATGTATCTATTTTGAAAAAAAATATTTATGATGAGTCTCATATAATTGATTGGGATGCTTTACAGGTGGAGTCGAACGGACAACTGGCTTTGGAGCCCATATGTATACTGGCTCGCAAGACCCTAGCCCTTCAAGGCCGAGAACTGGACCAGGTTAGGGTTCAATGGGATTGCTATGATGAGGTCACAGCATCTTGGGAGGACACAACATAGATGAGAGCATAGTATCCCCATCTATTTGATGAACTCCAGGAGGAAGTTCATGATGAACTACAACTGATTTGAATAAATTGTATAACTTGAAGATCTGTGATTTAAGATCACTGAGTTGTTGATTAGATATATAAGATGGTTAAATCAATAATATGTTGTTATTAATGTCAACTAGTTTTGACAGTACTTATCTTGTAAGTTACTATACCCAAACATCTATAGAAGGAAGAAGAAAAGAGGTGAAGAATAGATATATCTACATGAGGAAGATGGATATGATAGATAAGGATAAGGAATACATTGGGTAACTTATGAATGAGTTTATGCCCTTATGTTATTGACTTGATTATGTTGCATTCATCTATGATGAAGGATAAGAGCAAAATGCACAAAGCAGTGTTGTCGGTTAAAGAACCATTTCAGTATACATCGACGCAGTGTAGTGTATACCGAGCATAGTATAAACTGAGTTTGTGTTCATCGACACATTTCTTTGTTAACCGAGCAGAAGAAAAGAACTAAATGACTAGCTTAGCCGATGGAAGTTGATGAGTTGTAAAGTACCTCAAAATCAAAGATGAAGATAATGTTTGTTACGAAGATCGACGGCTAACATAATTTGAAGAAGATCTAAAGGATTGAAACAAAACGTGTTACTAAAACATCAGCCCAGGAAGGTTTAAGCGGCAAAATCAATAAAGGAGATTAAGCGGCAAAATCTGATGAATGGAATTAAAACGGTTTACTCGTCTATTTAAGACACTAGGATTTCATGATGAAATTATGCTGGAAGAAGAAGACTACAGAGATATCGCAAGAACAAGCTTCATGCATGCCTGATCAAACTGGTTAAGGAGAACCGAACTGCAGAGATTACCGAGCGTCAGAAAGCTATAACCGAGCGACAGTAAGTTACTGAATATTAATTGAAACAAAATTGATATATTGATCAGAAGATTTGAATGAGCTTAACATAGATCTGATAATCTGCAATTGAAGTTGTGTTGTGATCAGATCAACTGATGTTACATTTTAACCATTGTAAACAAATAAATCTCTTAACAGAGTGGACTAGAAAGTCTTGTAACGTCATTCATAAAGTGTATATTTGTTATCCTGTCAACCCCATAGTGAATGCTAGTTGGACGATAATGGTTGGTCTAAAATCCTCTAACAAGGTCACACCTCATAGTGTGTTTGTAACCTTTAACAGGGTTGGGTCTTCACTGACCTCACTTTATAAGAGTGAACAATTTTTGGGTTGCCGGTTCCATGTGGTTTTTCCCTTCACAGGGTTTCCATGTTAAATCTCTTGTGTTATATGTTGATTGTGATGATTGTTTGTTGTCATACTTTGAATGTTGCATATTAGATTTGATTGATAATCATTATATGTTATTAACTGGTAATCAGTAAAAGCACAGACAAAATAGTATTTTATGTTACCGAGCTGTAGAAGTTTTAGTAAATTGTTTTTGGATATACATTTTGTGATTGGGACTGTGGATAACTGATTCACCCCCCTCTCAGTTATTCTAACAATTGGTATCACAGCGTTGGTTGCTTGGAATAGAGTTTTAAGGACTTCAACACAAAAATCTCAAAATGCATAAGAGGGAAGTGCCAAAGCTAAACAAGGATAACTTCACAGTATGGAAAAGCCGAATGAAGCTGCATGTATCTGGAATTGGGAATTCTACCCTTACACTAATGGAGAATTGCTACATTGCACCGCCAACTAGTCCCTTGACCTTTGATCAACTAAGAGACAGGCATGAACATAATGTTACTATGATGGAGATTGTTGTTGCCTATACCGATACTGAATTTAAAGATATTAAAAATTGAACTACTACTAAAGATATGTGGGATAAATTTGCTCAAATTTATAGTGGTGATGTGAATGTCAAAAGAGCCAGAGCTGAAAGCTTAAGGGGAAGATTCGATGATATGAAGATGAAGGAAGGAGAAAATATTGTGCAGTACACAAATAGACTAAAAAAGGTAGTACATGCAATTAGAGCATTTGATGGTGTCATTGATGAAGAGATAGTGGTAAGCAAAGTTCTCAGAACCTTATTGTCGATTTATGCAATCAGAATATCTGCAATTCATGAAACTAGGTCTGCATCTGGTAAGAACCTTACTCTTGATAATCTGATTGGTAAGCTTACAACCTTTGAACTAAATAACTTTGATAACAGTGTTGTACCGTTTATTGAATCTTCTTTTATGTCTTCTCTGAAGATTGGTAAGTCTAGTAGCAGAAATAAGAATGATGATAGTGATAACAATACTGATGATGAGCTTGATGAACTTGAAGCTCTTATGGCTAGAAGGTTACCTAAAGGTAAAGGAAGATATAGAGGTAAATTACCTTTAGCATGCTTTAATTGTAAAGAGGTTGGTCATATTGCTGCTATATGTCCACATAGGAAAGATGATGACATAAACAAAGACCGATCTGGTGAAAGAAGTTATGCGAGAAGAGACAACAAAAGTTACCGACACTACAACAGAGACAACCAAGACAATAATGATAAAGGCAAGAAGGTGTTCTACATTGCAGAAGAAGATGTCACCGATACCGACACTGATGAAAATGTGGAGGTAGTATTTGTTGCAATGGAGGATGACTCAGAGGAAGATGAAAGGTATGTAGAGACAACACTTATCTCTAAGGTTAATAAGAATGATACATGGATCATAGATAGTGGCTGTACACATCACATGACTGGTGATGAAGAGAAATTTGATCATCTTGAAGAACACAATGGAGGATCTATTAGAATGGGTAATGATGCACTTTGTATGGTTAGAGGAAAAGGATCCCTGATGATAAATGATAAAATTAGATGTGACAATGCTTATTGGGTAAAAGGTCTAAACTATAATTTTCTAAGTGTGGCACAACTGAACAATTCAAGCCACCAAGTTTCTTTTGAGAGCAAGAAAGTGAAGATATTTGATGATGGAGGAAGACTTATTGGATTTGGAACACAATTGAGAGGTAATTTGTTTTATCTTGATAATGATTAGTCTTCTTGTTTAATGATGAAAGATGAAGATGCATGGTTGTGGCATAAAAGGTTATGTCATGTAAATTTTGATAACATGATTAAGATCAGTAAACAGAAAAAGGTTAGAGGTCTGCCTAACTTATCTAAACCTGATCATCTTATGTGTCATGAATGTCAAAAAGGTAAAATAACAAAATCTAGTTTCAAAAGCAAAAATTATTCAACAAAGAAATTACTTGAGTTAGTGCATACCGACCTATGTGGTCCTATGAGAACTCAAAGTTACTATGGAGACAGATATTTTATTCTTTTTGTTGATGATTATACTAGATTAATGGCAATCATGTTCTTGAAGGAAAAATCAGAGGCATTTAAGATGTTCAAGTGCTATAAAGCAAAAGTTGAGAAAGAGACTGGTAAAGAATTGAAATGCTTAAGATCTGACCGAGGTGGTGAATTTATTTCTGATGAATTTACTAACTTTTGTAATGAGCATGGTATTAAAAGACAAGTCTCTGCACCGAGGACACCACAACAAAATGGAATAGCTAAAAGGAGGAATGGGTCAATCATTGACTGTGTAAGGACACTGATGTTACAAATAAATGTTGCTCAGACATACTAAAGGGAAGCTGTCAGCACAGCTGTGAAGGACACTAATAAGACACCCTATGAGTTATGGTTTGGTCACAAACCCACTATAAGTTATTTCAGTATTTTTGGAAGTAAAGGCTTTATTCTGAAAGATGAAAGAAATGGAAAATTTGACTCAAAAGGTGATGAAGGGATATTTCTGGGATATTCCACTAAAAGTAAAGCATACAAGTGCCTTAACAAAGTAACTAATAAAATGATTGAAAGTACTAATGTTCAAGTTGATGAGTTTGATGATAAGAATGCAAAGGAAAGCGCAAAGGAACCAGAAGACTACGGTAGATTCAATTACATTGAACAACTAGAGTACCTACTGACGTCGCAGACAGTGACAACCGGTCCACAGGAAAATAATACCGAAGAACAGGAAAAAGAAACCGACGAGCAGGAAGCACCTATCGAACAAGAAAATGAACCTACACATGATGAACAAGAAAGAAGAGATCGGATACTGGCAAGATTTGTCAGAAGACATCATCCTAAGACACAAATCATTGGAGATAGACAAGCTGGCATGCAAACAAGAAGTAAAGCAAGACAAGGTACATGTCTAGTTTGTGATTATGAACCGAAGAATGTAAAAGTTGTATTAGAAAATGATGAATGGGTTAATGCAATGAAAGAAGAAATAGAACAGATAGAGAAGAACAAAACCTGGAGTTAAGTACCCAGACCTAAGGACAAGAATGTTATCGGTACTAAGTAGATATTCAGAAACAAGCTTAATGAGAATGGTGAGGTAACAAGGAACAAAATTAGGTTTGTATGCAAGGGATATGCACAGGAGGAAGGAATAGATTATGGTGAGACTTTTGCACATGTTGCTAGATTAGGAGTCAAAATGTTACTTGCATATGTTGCACACAAAAAGTTCAAAGTTTACCAAATGGATGTTAAATCTACTTTTCTGAATGGGATACTTGAAGAAGAAGTCTACATAGAACAACCTAAAGGGTTCGTTGATCCAGAAAACAAAGATATGGTATGTAGATTACATAAAGCTTTATATAGTTTAAAGCAAGCACCGAGCGCTGGTATGAAAGGCTGCATAACTATTTATTGAGTATTGGATTTGTTAGAACAAGTGAGAACAGTAATCTGTACATGAAAAGAAATTCTGATGATACTATCTTGATTGCGGAGATATTTGTGGATGACATAATATTTGGAGGACAAGATCAAATCTATAAGTCATTTGCTGATGAAATGAAAAGTGAATTTGAAATGTCTATGTTTGGAGAGATTAAGTTCTTTCTAGGCTTACATGTGATTCAGCGGAATGATGGTATATTCATCACACAATCTAAATATATAAAAGAAGTCTTGAAGACATTTGGCATGGAAGATACTAAACCTGTGGGAACATCGATAGCTACTAGATGTAAACTGACTAAAGAAGATGGAACTACTGAGGTAAACTAGACACTGTACCAATCCATGATTGGTAAGTTAATGTATGTAGTTCATAGTAGACCTGATATAGCACATGTTGTTGGAATAGTTGCTAAATTTTATCCAAACCCTAGAGAGTCACACATGGTTGCTACAAAGAGAATCTTAAGATACATGAAGAAAACTAAAGATTATGGACTGTGGTATCCTAAGAAAGGCAAGTTTGAACTGAAGGTATACACCGATGCTGATTGGGCTGGAAATGTGGATGATAGAAAAAGTACCATCGGAGGAGCATTCTTCTTTGGTGAAACACTTGTTACATGGACAAGTAAAAAACAGGCTTGCATTTCCCAGTCTACAGCTGAAGCAGAGTATGTTGCTGCTACTACTAATTGTTCAAATTTTGCATATATCAAGCAAGTGTTAGAAGGTATGAATGAGGTAATCACTAAGTCGGTGATTATATATTGTGATAACACTAGTGCTATTAATATTTCAAAGAATCCAGTGATGCATTCTAAAACAAAGCATATATCTATTAAGTATCACTACTTAAGGGAACAAGTACAGGAGAAGCAAGTGAAGCTAAAATTTGTTACATCAAAAGAACAACTTGCTGACATATTTACAAAGCCTCTACCGAAGGATGCATATGAATACTTGAGGACTAGACTTGGGGTCCATCCCCTATCTACCGGTCACTAAGGTGATATGGAGGTTGCATCAGCCTAATCTTATCAGAAGATCATACATGTTGATGCAGCAGAGTTCACACTTTGGACTTCTATCTAAGGTTGTGAAAGGTTGAAGTACTGAAACAAATTTGCATAACAGTATACCAAGATACAAAGAATGCACCAAACAATAGAGAGTTACATGACTACTACAAAGTTGTCTGTTTGTATTGCTCTTTGGCTTGTTGTCAAAGGGAGAGAGATCAATATGAAGAATATGAAGCCAAAGACAAAGAGAAAGATACAGAAAAGGGAGCTGAAAAGATCATATCTGCATAATTTAGTCTGCACTTGCAAATGCTTTTATGTAACGTAGTGATTAAACATATTAAGCTAGGGAGAGCTTGTACCGTTACAGCATTTGTTGACAGAGTTGTAGAATACATGTTTGGTATGTGTATGGCATATTTCATATTGTTTGTGTTGCCATCAATGTCAAAAGGAGAGATTGATGAACTACAACTTATTTGAATAAACTGTATAACTTGAAAATCTGTGATTTAAGATCACTGAGTTGTTGATTAGATATGTAAGATGGTTAAATCAGTAATATGTTGTCATTGATGTCAACTAGTTTTGACAGTACTTATCTTGTAAGTTACTATACCCAAACATTTGTAGAAGGAAGAAGAAAAGAGATGAAGAACAGATATATCTACATGAGGAAGATGGATATGACAAATAAGGATAAGGAATACATTGGGTAACTTATGAATGAGTCTATGACCTTATGTTATTGACTTAATTATGTTGCATTCATCTATGATGAAAGATAGAGCAAAATGCACAAAGCAGTATTGTCAGTTAATGAACCATTTCAATATACACCGACACAGTGTAGTGTATACCGAGCACAGTATAAACCGAGCTTGTGTTCACCGACACATTTCTTTGTTAACCGAGCAGAAGAAAAGAACTAAATGGCTAGCTTAGCTGATGGAAGTTGATGAGCTGTAAAGTACCTCGAAATCAAAGATGAAGATAATGTTTGTTACGAAGATCGATGGCTAACATAATTCGAAGAAGATCTAAGGGATTGAAACAAAACGTGTTACTGACACATCAATTGAGGAAGGTTTAAGCGGCAAAATCTGATGGATGGAATTAAAACAGTTTACTTGTCTATTTAAGAGACTAGGATTTCATGATGAAATCATGCCAGAAGGAGACTACAAAGATATCGCGTGAATAAGCTTCATGCATGCCTGATCAGACTAGTTAAGGAGAATCGAACTGCAGAGATTACCAAGCGTCAGAAAGCTATAACTGAGCGACAATAAGTAACTGAATATTGATTAAAACAGAATTGATATATTGATCAAAGGATTTGAATGAGCTTAACATAGATCTGATAATCTACAATTGAATTTATTTAAAATAAATTAAAAACAAGTGGTATAGAAGCTTCATTTAAAATCCAAAATTTTCTCAACCTACATTAACACCAGCATTTGAAAATGTATGTGTCTAGACACATGGTTTTGATTGTCCAGTCTGAGCCACTTTTGCTTTTGATCCAAAACTTCTAGGGTAGGCTTAGGGATCTTAGAAGGGCTAAAGCCAAACATCAATCAAAAAGGCATCGAATGTGACATGTAGTTTGTAAAATACATCCAAGAGAGAACAGGAATCGAATATAAAAACATAAAATGGAAATTGCAAAGTGGCAATTTCTAACCGTACATGAACAAAATCCTTGTACACTACTATTTTGTGGAACTGTAACAAGAAACACATACTTAAATAGAACAGCTAGGATTAAAAAGTGATGAGTATATCTGGGAGCATTTATACAATTTCATTATGAAATATATGAATGAATATGCAAACAAGTTTTAATGACACTTGCAAGACCATGAGTCTGTGGGACCAAAAATAGCATCACTAACAATTTTTAAGATCCAATGATGGCTCTTTTGTTGTGGATCTTTGATCAAGAAACTTGTGGTTTTGTGAAGCTCTTGCCACTTCAAATAGCTCATTTATACTACTCACCTTCAAATTGTCCTTTTATTGAATATGAATATCCTTATATGTTGCACATGCAATGATGAAGTGTCATTCAATTTCAACCACCCCTTTATTGTTAAAAAGACAAGTTCTTTCATCCCATTCTTCAGTAGGGACTGTCCATTTACCCATCTCGGACTGATTCTCAACTGTATAACTAGAAGCCTATTCTTTCCCTTAATTGCAACTCGTTGATAGTTTTTTTCATCATGTTCCCTCAAGGGGTTGAACTCTTTGATATAATGTGTTTTTTTTTAACCAACATGTTTTGTCCACATGACAGTCTTGGATTTTTCTAACACAAACTTTTTAATCTCCTCAGTAGTGTTGGGTGTGATTGTAAATTGATGTCCCACTTGCTCATCCACTTGTTGTTCTACTTCATCCAAAATTTCTCTTTGATTTATTTCCTCCTCAACAACAGTTTTGGGTCAATCTTGCTTATCCAAGTTTTTAACTTTGTTTAAATACCTTGGAAAAAAATCATTGTTGGGGCCTCCATTAGGATGATAAAAATCCAACAATCTCATAGAAAGCATCGACATAAAGTGGGAGCCATAGTTAAAGACTCGAACTCGCCAAGGACTCGACAAACCAAAAAGTTGGACTTGGACTCGGACTCGCGAAAGGACTTGGCAAAGACTTGGCAAAAGGAAAAAACCGTAGTTTTACATAAAAACAAAAAGAAATTAATGCATTTAAAGAACATAAGAGCCATAATTGATACATTACACAGGTCATATGAATCTCAAACACTCAATATATGAAGTATCATCAGAGTTGCAAACTTTTAAATGTATAACGGCAGCATAAGTTTATAAATGTTTACAAAATTAGATATAATCATATGTCCAAATGTAAAAAACAGCAAACTAAAGACTAAACCCTCTTCTTTCCTCTCCTAATACAACCCAAATTTTGATGTCTTGAACTAGTACGCGTTGAGGTATCCAAAGGAGGAGTTGGTTCTTCTTCTTCAACATCAAAGTCCTCGTCTTCGTCATCCTCCATCTCACTAGAATCAACCAATGTTGCACGCTTTTGTTGCTACTACACCTCTCTCTAAATCTGCAATATCTTCTTCGGTAAGGAGGACATCATCACCATCATCTTGTTCATTGACGGTCCAATCACCATATGGATCAATTTCGTCCAAGCCAATAGACTCATGTGAAACACCCTCCACCTTTCTAGTGTGAAGGTGAAGGTTATACCGAACGAAGACAAGATCATTGAGTTTCTTCTAGGTCAACCTATTTCTCTTCTTTGTGTGAATGTTCTCAAATACACTCCAGTTCCATTAACACCTAGAAGCACTACATGGCTGAGACAAAATATGGATGGCTATCTTTTGAAGATTAGGTGTGCCAGCACCATAATTCTCCCACCATAAATCTACAAAAAAATATTTAGAAATATATTATATTAGAATTGAGTAAAAAAATGTAAGTTTATAGGAAATTAAAAATCATTATCAAGTTTCTAAGTTTTCCTTCTAGTATTGAACTAAATGTTTTACCTGGTTGTTTTTCTCTCTTGTCAATTGCTTGTTGTGAAAAGAAGAGTCTCCCCTATGCACCCTTGTAGATCTTGAACAATGAACATTTCCAAATTCATAAATAAGAATTGTGACTTGTCAAAGACTCAAACTCAACAATGAACATTTCCAAATTCATGAATCATAAATAAGAATCAAGATATAACAAATTGCAAATCTCACCTCCAACTCAGCAAGAACCTTGTCTCTCAAATCACAATCAGGAGCCATCTTATCAATGCATGTAATAACACCTGCCATAACCTCCTCATCAGCCTTAAATGAATCGGAGAAGTAGAATCTCGAGTTTGAGTAGTATGCCAAGGCATGTATCAGTTGGTGGAGTTGGTGTGTCCACCTACGATCAATGATGAGCCAAAGGACTTCACATTGTTTTGAACTTCCACCATAGTAATGTGAAATGGCCTCTTTGGCCCTATCCATGGCCTTATAAATGAAACCCATTGGCATTCCCTCTCCATCCACCATACGAAGAACCCTTACCAAAGATTTTGTCGACTAGAAAAATGAAAACAAATTTTAAATTATTACAAAATTAACCCCTAAAAAGATAGCAAGCAGATTATCTTGTATAAAGTTTAACTTTATATTTGGGTTTGTTACTTGCCTTGATCAACTCATCTCCGCTTTTGTTAAACCCATCATCAAAAACAATACTTACTATCTTCTCTACCTCAGGTTTTTTGGCATATGCAGACTGCAGCCAAGCATCAGATACAAAGATTTGCTTAAGATGAGGAATGGCACCAAGAATGTTTTGCAATGTGAGGAAATGGCTAGCAAATGGTGTCACTCTTGGTCACACAAGGTCATTTCCATTTGTGTGATTTCTCATCAAACTGAGGAACCAAGTATGGTTGTAGATGAATTTGGTGATACTTTTAGCATCTTCAACCACCCTTTTCACCCAGCTAAATTTTCCAATATCCTCTAGCAACAAGTCCAAGCAGTGTGTAGCACAAGGACTCCATGTAATTGTGGGATGTCTCTCCATAAGCATTCTACCTATAGATACATATGCAATTGTTTTGTCCATGATAATTTGGACAGCATTCTCAACTCCAACTTCCTGGATCACCCCATCTAACAAATTGCACAAAGTCTCATCAGTTTTTATTTCATTTGAGGCATCTATAGACTTGGGGAATACCGTTGCACCATTAGAAGCCACCAAGAAGTTGAGGAGAGTCCTATTTCTTCTATCTGTCCATCCATCATATGAGATGCTGCATCATTTTCTCTTCCAAATTTTTTTTCTGATCAACAACTACCTGTGTAGTTTGCACTGCTTTCTATAGCAATGGCCCACTGAAGTAATAAGTTGTTGGGGCCTTAAAACCCTTGCCTGCAACTGTAAATGTGGTAACCAAACCTTCCCAATATGGGTTGTTTGCCACATTAAAAGGTAACTTGTTGTAGTACCAAAAATGTCTTGTTGTTATGATTGCTTTCTCATGTTTTTCTTTATTCCATCATGTACCTTCAAGTGAAGGTTGTGCTCTTGAAACATTGTGCGGAATAAAAAAATTCCTTCAAGTGAAGGTTGTGCTCCTGAAACATTGTGCGGAATAAAAAAATTTGGGTCTAATGAAGGAAGATTCAGAGTCTCAATAACTTCATCCTCATTGTCACTACTAGATGAGTTTATTTGATGATGAAAGGAGGTTGCCCTTTTGCGAGTGCGACCAAGGGGAGCTAAACTTGATGCATTTGGATTCATTGCAGCTATCATGGTTTGTTTGTTTTTTCCCCTCTTCTTTATTCAAGTCATATTCAACAAGAAGGGCCTTCATGTGTTTAATAATCTTTGGAGTTGTATTGGAGCAGCCATCCACACCTTGTCTGGGTATTCTAGCAAGGTGGTATTTTAATCTATTCACTCCACCTATCATCGATTTGCTACATTCTGTACAAGTTACATCTCCCTTTTTAGCTCCCCTTATTCCATACTTTTGTGCCTCATCTCTCTTTTTTCCCATAGTTGTTACAACATGAAAACAAAAATTAAAAATCAATAGGGCTTTATGGAAAAACAACCAAAATTTGATAGCAATAGTATTCAAAAACAATATAAAAATGCAAGGAAATCAGTCAAAAAAAAGAAATAAAAAAATTTTGCCAACATTTCCCCTTCTTTTTCAAGATTTTTTCCATTTTTAATGGAAGGGAAAAAAAACAAGTAGAAGAATTCCTTACCTGAATGTATTTGCTGATTTGATGTTGATTCTTCAACCTCTCCATCCCCTAAAACCCTGTTCTGACCAAGAGCAAAGACCAAATGAGAGAAAAAGTGAACAAAAAAAAAAAAACTTTTTATTACTTGGCTAGGCGTTTGACTAGGCGGTGCAAGTCAATCAGAAAAACTCGGAGTCCTGCTCAAAAACTCGGGCGTCATTGGAAAAACTCTCGAGTCATTGGAGAAAGATTCACCTGAACTCGGCTCGCAAGTCAACTCAGCTCGCCATTGGACTCGCGAGCCAAGTCCACGCAAGTTTTTAAACTATGGTGGGAGCAAATCCATGTTGATATATTATGCAATATAATACTTTTGATTACAAATCTAGAACAGAATTTGAGTGCATATTAAGAAAGTAAACCCAAGTCGATGAATCAAGCAATGGAGTAATCATGTCAATTACATATTATACCGATCTGGGAGGCCCTGTATTCAATCTTACCCTTTCCATTTTGACTAGGGAATAAACACCATGATCTGTATGTAGTGCATATTAAATATGCCCCTCCCTTAGGTCGCTTTGCTTAATAGGTATGATTTATTTGTATAATTGTTTTGCATTCGTTGTGGACATTTATAAATATCTTATCTACGGAGTAAACAAATGTCTTTTTCGTTTGCAGTCTCAGCTACGTACAGCCCTTCAGAAGTTCAAAGAGGAAAAAATGTAGCTATTGTGCTAATACTAAGGCCTTGGGAACAAAAGTGCTTCAAAAGAGGTCTCCAATCCAAGGCTATAAAAATAGGGTCAAAAAATCCAAGTAAATAAAAAGCGATGTCTAAGCAATAGCCTAAACTCCCTTCTTCTGCAATGTTTATGATACCTTTCAACATTCAGAATTACCAAACATTATCAAGATAAAAGTTATAACCGGCTTACAAAAGGAAAGCATCTGAGATAGCTTACATGTTTTCATGGTCCACATCGAACCTTAAACATAATCATCCATATCAAATCTTTTGAAATTGAAACTAATATCAAGTTTGTCGTATTGTGTTGCAGAAATAAAATATATGACTGGCAGGCAACCATCCACATAGAAAAACCTACTTACAACAGGACTATAGCACCTCACACAGCTCGCATGCTTTCCATTTTCCATTTCTTCAAGTCTAACATAGACCTTCCTACTAAATTTACGTTTTGAAACTTCAGTATAAACTTGTACCGAGAGGTTCCCATGTAGCAGTCCTAAAATAAAATAGCATATTTTCCAAGGTGAGAAGCCTTCTCCAGCTGATTTATTTCCTCAAATAACTCTGCTTATCTATTGAAATCCATATATTATATTTCCAAATAATCTAGTTAAAAGAAGACAAACACTAACACAACTACTAACACATTGATGTTAGAATAAGGTTAAAACCGTTGTCAAGCCTGTAAGATAATACAAGCATGCACATCAACACCAGCAATTATTTCATCAGTACAATCATCCCATGTATGACAATGCACACTTGGCAAGAAAATTAAACCCTCCCCTTAAATTTGTTGTTTAAAGTTCTACAGGACCCACTAGCTTGAGTAGCTTGAATTCTTGTTCAGATTGTGAGGACTCTGACCCATACACGTGAATTTTACAAGATGTAGTCCAGCATCAACTTGCTCTCAACTGATAGCATGAACCTTGTAAGAACCATATGAATGCTAGTGTAACATTCTAAGTTACCGGTTCAGGTTCGGGGACGGGTTCAGATACAAGAACCCGGTACGTGGGTACATGATTTTTTTTTTTCCCCATTATGGTTCGTATGGGTGCATATATATATATATATATACAAAAAAATAAGAGAACCATATAGAATTGTAAAACTAAATCATTTCATAGTATGATGCTTGATCATTGATCAATGCCAAATGTCAAAGATAAACATTAAAAACTTAAATACGTGATCATTGATCTATGTTCACGATTCTAAAGAAAATCATCACATTGAATTGGTGAATTACAAAATGAAAATTCAAAATAAAGTTCATTAAAGTTTGAAACATGATTCAATGTTCATCAATCATGAAAGTGTTCATCAATCATCATATGGATTATCAAGAAAATCAGCATCAATGGTATTTGGCACTCCACAATCGAATACAATCACCTCACTTCAAATTGGCAAGATGGAGAGAGCAAAATGAGAGAGCAAATGTGCAAAAAAAGTGTGTTTGGAGGCTTCATAAAGGGCCGTTTTAGGGTTAGAACAAAAAATAATAATAATAAAATATTTTTTTAATGTTTTTGGACCCACCTTTTAAGCTGGACGCCGTGGGCCTCACGGGTTCGTGGACCCACAGACCCGTGAGGACCCACAGGGCTGGGCACAGACCCTGCCCATACACAGCTCAAACCATTACGCGGACCTGGTTGGAGGGTCTAGGGTGCGAACCCAGTAACGTAGGTAATATTTTATACCTCTATTGGGCAGAAAATGGATTAGACATTTTGTAAGTATATTATAAATAGCATTAAACACGGGCCATGAAATGTTCTTCAAGAGAAAGCCTCTTTATGAGCAGCTACAGAACTTTCCCTATTTCTGTCCAACCTTCAACTTAAAAAGTTGGATTAGATACAACAAATATACATCTTGTTTGATCATCAGCCCCAACAATCAGTGTAGAATATTACAGCAACTTCATAAATTGTTTTAACTCCTTCCCTGACTCTCAGACATCTTGTCGTACTTGTTGGAGCTAAGATCAGCACTTATATTTTTCCTCAGAAATTTGCAGTTGTAATTTACGGCTTATTGCTTTGCATCCATAATTTGAAATCTGCAAGAAATTTGTCCCTCTCAGTTGGTGAAGCTGATAGTAACCATTTACTAAATTGAAGTTCTGTCATGCTCACAAACTGAGCCATGAGCCTATATTGCATTGTCTTATCTGTATTTTCTGTTGATATTCCTCCAGTTTTCCCATTGATTGTATACTTTTTCTTTACCTTTCCCTTCTGATTGGCCATGTCAGGCTGGCGCTTGCTCCGAGTTGGCTTGTGGTGAATGTTTTCAGAAGAAATTCTAGAATGGTTTCCTCTTTCAGAGACATATTCCCCTTTCTTAGTTTGCTTAAGATGTTTGTCTTCAACTGTATTCTCCAGATTATGGGCTCCTAAGTTCACAACCTCTTCGTTCCGATGTGCATAAATGACACCTGCATAAGTTTCATATAGAACTACATTACTTAACTTCTTTGCAAAAATTCAACAAAGCATGGTAACTAGGTAAAACTTTTATCTTATAGTAATTGCACAAATTTATGTCCAGCAAAGACCAAAGATAAGAAATAAAAGCAACAAATAAATTTTAACACATTTACCTCCACATTTAATCATAATGTCCAACTCTAGCCACATTCTGTCATAATTAAACATCTCTTTCAGTTTATTGACTAATAAGAATTTCGAAGCAGAGTTAACTATGTCTTACAAGACATGATTTCCACCATTCTGAACCTTAACAGAACAATAGTGGCAGATTATGTCCTAGAAACCGAGCTTGCACACACAGATCCAATCCATCAATAATCATAGTCCTCTCTCTAAAAACCTTTTCCTATCTTCGGTATTATGGAATTCTTATCAGGAAAAAAATGTGGAAGAACTTTTGAGACTAAATATACATTATCTAGTCTTTACGCTTGAGTCTAGGATTTGTGACTAGTTAAAAGGAGAATATGGGTGACCAAAATCCATTGAATACAAAAACCAAAGCTCTCTCTTGAAGTCTACAATTTTCTTTGCTCAAAACAATTTAAAGGCATAGCATCATAAGGCAACTTCATCAGGGAGAACTGCATTCACTGGGCCCTGAAGCAAGCCAGACTTAGAGCTTTTCTGCAAAAGTTTAGGGTTAGAAAGTATTAAACTTTTGGTGTTGAAAATTCTTCTTACTCCGCTAGAATCTTTAACAACTGCTCAGATGTAGCAAGGATAGAAGGAAAAACATTTCTAGGTGTTGAAAATTTGTCTTCATCTCTCTAAATTTCTAGCTGGTACTCATACAGGAGGGATATAAATTATAAGAAAAATGGCAGTTAGGAGCATTTTCCTCAAATACAGCCAACATCCAACAATTCTTACAAAAGATAGGAATGGAATAGTCCATGTTCAACAAGGAGAGGAACTGGCCATCCAGCCATTTTTAAGGAGGCCTGGATAAATCAAAGGCAGGATGTCTCATGTGCCTGTAAAAGGCAGATCGTGACTAAGGTTTTTATTGGATTTCCTTTATTTCAAGCTATACAATTTGATCTCTTATAATATGATAGCGATCTAATAAATTCTGTAATTTGTTTCACAGAACTTACAAGACTGTAAATGTATATGTATGCTAACAATTTATTTGGTAAAGCAATTTAGAAGTTAGCAGATAACATGAATTTATCGAACTGAAATCAAAATTGACTTTGTAAGACTAATTCTGGGTGTAATAAACAAACATTTGCACCCCAAGTGAATCCTGTGCACTTATATCTAGATTCTAGACAGATTCCTCTAGTCTAGGTATTTCCAGGGTGCAAACCCATTAAATGCTGCAAATACAAGGCAATCTTTCCAGACTGGAATTAATGCTTCAAGGTAGCATGAACATAAACAAGGAGCCCAATTTGTTTTCATCATGGATGATTCCGATTCCTAGCCCAACCCAAAATGCACCTATCTCAAAAGAGGATACAGACCCAATAATTTCTTCCAGCTTAACTGCAATGCTTTTTATATTTCAGTCAAACAAAAACAGGAAGGCAAAGGCCAAAAGAGATACTTAATAATTCTGTCATTGGCATTGCTTTTCATGTTTCAGTCAAATTAAAAACGAGGCAAAAAAGAAAAAAGATGTGCAATGACTGCATTATTGGCATCTTTTTATGTAGGAATATAAATTATGTTCCTGAACTGAAACCTGGTCTAGGTCAACCATCAACCCATTATTCTGTTTTACTAGGGGCCAACCTAGCATTTAACAAATTTGGCCAAGAAAAGGGCCTCTGCCTCCAATAACTACAGACCAAGCTTCAAAATTTAACAACCTTAACCTATGTAAAAGATAGGACCAACTCAAGCATATGTTATTGATAAACTGAAACCGTAAAACTCAATTGGCATGGAAAGACTGCCTCCAAAGAAAGAGAACAGAAAGTATCAGTGTTGATAAAATGGTGATAGAATAGAGCTGCAAAAATAGATACAATCCTAGAGCACATTAACTCTAATTCAATAAAAATCATAAAAAAATATTTTGCATGTAACATAAGTCAGAAGCATCTACTCCAAATTATTTCCTATAGTTTTATAGAGGATTTACCTTCAAAACCACCTCATTAAGGTGTAATAATAAAGTGGAATTACAAAATTAAAATGATTTTTAGATGTGCGAATGGACATGAACCAAAGTATCTAATAATGAAAAAATTGCAAAAAACTCGGCTAACTCGCAAGTAGTTGCGGGTCAAAACCCTAGCCGAGTCACTCGACAATAGACTCGGTTCCGAGTTAATGAAAAAATCGCAGCAATTTTCTCTTTAAAACTCACCAAAAAAATGCAGTTTTGAGGGCAAAAATTGTAAAAACTTGCTGAAAATTACCTATAAAACTGAATGCTGTCAAATAAAGCGATTTAAACTGTTGTTTTTGTCATTTTGAGTATTCTGCATGCATTTTCGAACACTCCACAGTGTGTTAGCACAAGAAAAATTTTCATGTCTCTGCAGGTATTTCTCCCATCTTCCTGGCAAAAAACCCTAGGCAAAATTCAAAAATCTAGCCGTTTGCAAGGAAAACCCTAAGTGTGCCCTAGCCCTGTTCTAAATTCGCGTTACTTTTTGGGCCACTTAAAAACTTTATAACGCATGTGCTTTAATATTTTTCACCCGGCAGTCTTTATTTTCCCTAAGTTTCCAAGCACCCAGCTTTATTTTTTTCCTAAGTCCATCGGTGTGATTTTTCCTAAGTCCGTCGGTGTGATTTTTCCTAAGTCTAGCGCTTTAATATTTTCTAAATGTTCCAGCTTTAGTCTTTTCCTGGGCCCGGCTTTCTGACACCATCTCGGTCCAACAATAGGCGTAAGATCTTATGGAGTGTGTCAGAGGTTTGCGAAGTTGCGCCAACCGTTGATTCTCTTTCACGGCAAAGACTTTTCAATGTAATGGGTCCACATGCCAGGTGTGCTTAGTCAGCATTTTCTCATTGGTCCACGTATTAATGACTCAGAATATTATCAGGTGGGTCCACAGTTTTTAAAGGAGACAAAGTGCGTGCAAGTCCACAAGATCATGTGGTTGTCGTTATACCGCTGGGACAAGTTGATCGATTTTTAAGGTCAGCAGTATAGCGACAGCCGTTGATCTTGCTTGGTCGACGAGATGTCAGTGTGGGACCTTTTGCCAGTGGGCACTGACATGCGCATTTGTGATTGGTCGAGCTAATAATGAGGTGGAGCTTGTCAGTGGGGCCTGTGTCAGAGATTTTTGATCGACGATCGGCGTATGATTGCATGGAATATTCTTCCCCCATGCGATCTTACGCTCGTCGTCCGATTGGATGCCGAGGGGTAGTGGGTCCTGTGTCAGAGCTGATTGGGCGAAGGTAACGAATGGTATGATGACATCTGGCTGTTTGCAGGCGGGTCCAGGGTTATAAAGTATTTTCTAATTTCTGACGGCTCAGACAAAATCTTTGGCAGTCCCGATAAATGTTTGCAGTGCTCGCTTGTTCACAAAGTAACCTGGCGGGTTCCTAAATCTTTTAGCGATTCAGCGAATACGTGTTCGCTGAATCTCTAAATAAAGTAGCAGTGTTTCAAGTTTTTCAACGAATTGGCGAAATGTGTTTGGTCGCTAATTCGCTAGATAATCAGTGGGCCCTCAAATTTCTTATGTATTCGCCAGTTCGCGAAGAGTAACTTGAGGTTAAGAAGGGACTTCGTGATTCAGCAAATGCAGTCATTCGCTGAATCGTTTGATCTAACATGGGTTAAGTAATGTATTCAGCGACTTAGAATTTCTTGCAGTCGCGTATTCGCCAAATGGGTCAAAGAGTTAAGGTTTGCCGAGAACAGTGGGACCGTCTGGTGATTCATAGCTGAGGTGTCGTGTTTTGATTGGCTGAGTTGGAAAGAAGTGAAGACACGTCAGTGGGCCCGAGAGATTCTAAAGGATGCAGAGATAGAGGATCTAACAACTGTCTGATGTTCGCATAGAATCTTTTGAGGCTATGCGAACATGCGACAGCCGTTCATTTTAAAGCTTATGAAGAAGTGGGTCTAGTATGCCAATTCATCGCTGACGTGTTTTTTTCTCATTGGTCGAGGGTTTAGTGATGTGGAAAGGGATTTTTTTAAGATTTTTGTTGAGTGTTGTGGGATTCTTGCGAACCGCCCGATCTACTGGGAATAAAATAGATCAACGGTCACGTTTTAAAGTTGAGCCGGTTACCATTTTTATTCAAATTCAAATATCCTGCAGGGTTTTTGCTAGGGTTTTTGGACCAGTGAGTCATGTAAAACGAAGCGGTGGCCAGGAATTGATTTCTTCGGTACAGTTTGCAGTTGGGAAAGGATATAGAAGGCATAAATTACAGCTAGAATCCGATTTTGTTCCTGATGATGCAGTGCCAGTTGAGTCTCCAGGGTTGAATTTTTGCAAAAGGGCATTCATTGCAGATGGACAGCGTGATGATAAAATCAAATTTGTGAAAATTAAGTCAGGGATAGCATTGAAGACAAGAAGCATGTCGACTCAATTGCAAATATCTCACCTGTTTCAGTAGTGTAGTTATTGTAAACCCTTTGGGGTTGTTGTAAAGGTTTTTTAGGTTAATTTTTTGTAACCCTAGAATGATCGGTTGCTTGTTGCATCTCTTGGTATAAAGGGATTTTTCATGATCATTCTAAGGGATTGGAGTTTAGGTGTTAAAAAGATACAAATTTCTGAAACCCTAGCTTTTAGTCAAGGATTGTAATTTTTGATATCGTTTTATCAAACAATAGAGAAGAAGTACAAGTTGTTCTTATCTTGCAAGCTTGTTATTCAGGATACTGTATGCACATGGTGAAAGGTTATACTTAATACAAACCTCAGATCTTTGATCTCCTTTGCTCTATTCTTTGAATCTTTAGATCTTTGCATAAGGTTTATATGAATGTATTGGTGCTTTGAGTTCCAACCTAGAGTTAGATTAAATATTGCTCAAAATGGAATATGTGTTCTTAGAGTTTATTTGAAGAATTTTCATAAGCAGGAAAGAGTTGGGATATTTGTGTTTATGTCTAAAGACCAATTTCAGACACCATTGTATTCATCCTTTTCCTTAATATTTTGCCCAATGGATAAAGCACTGGCCTATATTCTCCTATCTTTGTGTTGAGAAGAGTGATTCAAGCCTTATGATCCCAATCATTTAAATCACTACCAGTCTTACTTTTATTTACATTTATGTATTGTCCTACCCAGTGATGGAGGATCAATGAACAATAAGTTCGTGTTTAGTATTCTCTCACTATATTCATCTGTTGAAAGATCCAATAAAGAAATAAGGGGTAGAGTTAGAACTATTAGTCAGAGTTAATACTATTGGATCAGGTGCACCCGTCTTGGTTTTGCAGAGCCAGAAGCAGAAGAGGGTAGTCTTATCCCTATAGTTGGACCAATTGCTTATAGATTGCTCACATTTGGAATTAACCAATCCTCAGTATCCATCATAAGCATATTGGTATCTCTTGGAGTGTAAAATCCTATTCAGGAACCAACACAGTGCACGCGATTATGGGGATGCTGCTACATGGCACACAACTCAGGGCTGAGAAACCATGTGTTATTCTGTTTTGATTTGATTTCGCAGTGTGTTTTATATTAGATTCTCTCTCTCTCTCTCTGTATGTGTGTGTGTTATCTTACAAAAATATAATTATATTTACATTATATATTGTGTTACAATATTTATAATATTATTGTTAGGGATAATATGGTCCTAACAGCAATAACATAATAACAATATTATTATTATAAAAATGCATGGTAACCATAAAAATAATAAAATAATATTATTATTTTTAATCCATGGGCTTCATCTCTTCAACAACAGCAAATAATAAAAAATGCACGGTAACCAGTAGCTTCAAAATATTCCTAACCTACAATATAAAGACTTTGTTGTAATTGCATGCTCGCACGTTTTTGACTTCACTTACAAAAGACTAAAGTAAATATAAAAAGGAGGAAAAGTACAGTCTTAAACAGAATTTTCTATATCTACACGGCAAATACTAAATCATTTGCTGAGGAAGAAGTATCCAACAAAAAACTGGGTGGAAAACATCTCCTCACAATTTGTATTTCAATCACTTATAAGTTATATTGGATAAAAACAATCCCAAAGAAATTTTCAAGAATCCTGACTACAGAAAAATACCAAACTATTTCTACCATGCAAAATTGACCATGATTCTGTTGCATCTATCACTGTCATATTCCCAGGCAACCTGGGCAGCCCAATCCCTCCTGGGAAAATTATTTCTAATCATGATCTGTGATTGCAGGCGGTGGCATTACAATCTTTCAACAAACATAATTTAGTTTCTTTTTTACATTGGGTATATGTTTATTGACTTTCATACCAAACTTCTATATTATTTGTTTTACTTGTAGATCAGAACATAAATAATGGGTTGTATTGAAGACTGTTTAATGCATGTATGAATGTGCTTGAGATTGCAATTGTAATTAGAAATATTTACTTTCATTGTCAATATACATGAGCTCTGAACAGTTAGGAAATGGCTGCCAGACATATGCAAAGAACATGATACACATGTAACCAAAAGCTGTTAAGGAACACAACACAGTTAAAACATTCATACAAAAATTATTAAAATCTAAGTTGCCGGTTCGGATTCTGATACGGATGCGGGTTCGAGATTCGGGTTCGAAATTTGTCCAAATTTTTTGGGGGTTGGATTCGGATTCGTTTTGGGTTCGCCCATACAAGATTTTATATATATATGCTGCAGCAAATAAGGTCATACACCACTATGCTAATATTAAAGCAACTTAGCAAAATACACCTGTAGCTACCTACGGGAAGACCACAGGCGCTGCTAGAAGACGGTGCTAGAGGACCACCTGCCGCTGATATTTCCACACAACGCAAGATATTTCTTAGCCAATACCCACGTTCTTATTCGTTTTGAAATTCACATGGCTCAACTAATAGTCAGTCTGTTGTTTTTTGTCATCTGATGAAGTTCGGGTTACACTTGTTGTGTTGCGATCAGTTTGATTCACTATGTTCTCGAATCTGACTGGTGTCATTCTTCCTGGGTTTTGGACACATGTTCTCTTGTAATCTGAAGGATGCTGGTTGTCGGCTGGTGCAAGTAATTGGTTGAAAGATAATCATAATGTAACGGCTGTTGCACATAAGTGCCGGCTGTCATAAGGCCTGAGGAAACGGAAGAGCAATATCATAATGTTGTGCTGGTGCTACGAAAACTAGATGCTCTGTGTCGTTATTAGTATTTTGCTGTGAGTGAAGACAAATTGTCTTCTATATCATCTGACGCTTGAGGAGAAATAAAACTGTTCTGCAGACACCAATTTGAGGAGTTCAACGGTTATTCCTCTTGACCGTGTTTACTACCGGATGTATGAAGTATGTGCGCTAGCAGTGTTTTTAAAAGACTATCATGCTGTAATACATAATCGAAAGAGTGTGGGAGCTGTGCAGAATTATAACACCAAGTGTCGGGTCTTCTTATCCACCCGAAATTTGCCTAGACACAGTCGCATCCTGACTGTGATGTTCACGGCAGTTACTGAAATGATTAAAACCATAATGACTGCCTACGATGACTGTAGGAGGAATGTGATTGGAGCGGAGATTTGTTACGCGCAAGGTGTGTCTTTTGAGTGGCTAGATGCGTAAGTGATCGGTTAAGAAGCTACAGGCAAAAGAAACGGTCAGCTTGCTACTTCTTGTGCGTAAGTAATAGTCCAAAAAATAGAAAAGGAAGATGGACGATGATATCTAAAGCAGACTGAGGGAAAGAATGCAACACCAGACAAACGTGTGAGCAGTGTTTTTTGAAAAAATGGTCGTATGTGCGTACAGAAGAGTAAGAGTAACGGCAGAATGTTGCAGCTGGGCGGTTTTTGGAAATGCGACTGACTTCTGAGGTATTGTCAGTGTAGGATAAGCGAGTGTAGAGACAAGTCGCTGAGTTTTTGGTTTTTGGGAGTAGGAGAGTCGGGTGAAGTGTTAGAGTTAGAACAAAAAACGGGTGAAATAGCCGCTACAGCAGAGTCACGTTTTTGAGGTGCTAAAGAGACTATGAAACAAGAAGCGACACTGCCTGGAGATGTACGGGGAAGTATAAAAATTGAAGTGTGAGCAGAAGAAATCGTCCTTTACGGCGGTATAGAGCATTTGTGAAGATTTACACTGGAAGTAAGATGTACTGATAGAGGTGGTTCTGAAAATATATATCAAGAACTCATATGTTTAAAATGACATCAACTATCTTAGGGTCGTGGTGAGCACAGTCAGCAGTTGTATTGACTGTGAATACATATGCGAGTGTATGGGCTGAACTTCCAGCTTGGCTTTGGTGTAATGAAGAATAGTCTCTGTTGAACACGAGCAGCCTGAATATTGTAAAAAAAATATGAACAGTATAAACCTTCTAAGAGGGGAGTGGTGAGATGTTTTATAAGTGCTGCAGTCTTGAATAGATACTGGAGGCTCTTTGAATGACTGTGTATGGAAATCTGAACTGTGACTGTGTTTAAAGTCAGCTTCTGTGATACAATTAACTGAGGTGATCCCGTACGGTATTTGCATGCAATGTGGAGAACAGATTGAATTCGTACCTGACACCTGAAGGCTCATGAAGGACTGAAGGTCTAAATACCAGATTTGAATCCAGCAAGTATTAAGGAAGACTGTCATGTGTTTGTGAGTCTTTACGCTTAAGTGAAGACAAGGAACTAATTCTTGTACTATTATCTGATATCTTCTTGATAAGGTTGCTGCCTTGAGTATACCGGTTGAAGCCAATTAAGAGTTGTAGCTCTTTGTAGAAGGGGTTGTTGCCTTGAGTATACTAGTTGAAGCCAGTTAAGAGTTGTTGCTCTTTGTAAGAAGGGGTTGTTGCCCAAGTGTTTAGTGATGCCGTGGTTTTTCCCGTCTTGGGTTTCCACGAGATAATTTTGCGTGTCCTGTCTTCTTGCTGTGTTCTCTTTAATTTATGCTTCCCTTTTAAAGTCTATGTTAAATACTGATTCACCCCCTCCCCCTCTCAGTATTGTGTGTTTTTCACAGTCAACACACCATACGCAAAGCTCCTTTTGCAATTTTAATTTTTTATCAAAAGTGAAACAGACAAAAGACTTATTCGCTCTTTATTTATCCAAAACAACCCAGCACACAACGTTTTATTTCTAAAATTAGGCATTGACTGAGTAGTCAAAAACAGCTGAAGCAAAGCTTTCAAACACACAGCATCTTCTTGGTCATCACAAAGTAACATATTTGTCATCATACTGTTTGTGGGAAACGGATATTCTGTTCAGCCATATTTATCTGATCTGGTTGCAACACTTGTTGCTTTTCACGTATCCTTTGAAATAATTTGTGTATGTTAAGGCAACATGGATTCCTTGCATGTTATTGAACGCCAACATATCTTCTGCTTTGTTCTTCGACTTGAAATAGGACAAAGAAACAATTTAACGAAATAACTGCATGTCTCACTGTGAAACAATTTAATATTTTTGTCATTTTAAGGCTGACTGTGTTGTCACAACAAATTCTTTGTTGTGCGATTCTCAGCAAACACTCGACGTGAGAATGCCATGTGACGCCAAAACATGTTGTACGGGTCACTTTTAGGTTTAGATTGAAAAAATAAATATTAAAAAACTCTAATAAAAACACTGAAAAGTCAACAAGCAACCAAATTCGGCCGACATTCGCCCAAATTCATCCACATCCGTTCCGAACTTGCATGACTATTTTCACATTCGGTCAAAAGTGGGTGAAAGTCGACTAGTGTCTTGTTGTTCGACTTTACAACGAATGTGACAGGGAAAAAATGAATTTAGACCGAATCTGAACCGACTATGAATGTGCATCTAACCGACTTCCGAAGTTGGGCTTTGCCAAGCGAATGTGGTAAATTAGCTTAAAATCATAGATCATGATTAGAAATAATTTTCCAAGGAGGGATTGGGCTGCCCAGATTGCCTGAGAATATGACACTTACAGAAACAGAATTGTGGTCAATTTTGCATGGTAGAAATAGTTTGGTATTTTTCTGTAGTCGGGATTCTTGAAAATTCCTTTGGGTTTGTTAGTATTAAATTTTTATTTAGTTTTAGGCTCTTATGGTTTTATTTGATTTTCTGTTATTTCCCTTTTGCTAAGGTCTATTTGTTAAATTTTAAGTAATCAGATCTAATCTAAATCAGAACGGTGAATTTAAACAAATCAGAATAAGAGACAACACAATTTACCCTGGGAAACCTCTAGGAGGAAAAACCTAGCATTTAGATCCAAATAATTATCTTCTAGAGCAGAAATAGAAATTAAATTCTTTTTAATTCTGGGAACAAATAAGATATCAGATAATTGTAAAAAGACACCAGAATCCAAGTTGAGAGTTGTATTACCAAAACCTCTTACAGAGTATTGTGCATCATCTCCAATGACCACATTAAGATTTGATTCCTTCTCAGTCAAATCTGTAAGTTGATTCCTATAACCTGTTATATGCCTAGAAGCACCACTATCAATCAACCAAGTGTCACTGTCAGTAGGAATATTACTAGATAAGGCAAAAATGAAAAGAAAGTCTTCCTTGTTTTCCTTATCATCAACTTCATTGATATGTGCTTCTTGATGATTTGGTTGAATCTTGCATTATTTGGCATAGTGACCAAATCTGTCACATCTGAAACAGCAAATGTGAGAAAGATCCTTAGGCCTCTTCCTTGAATCATTTTTGTCTCGAGATCTGAAATTGTTCTTCCAATTTCCACCTTTCTTAAAGGATTGAGCTACAAGAACTTGATTATCTAATGAAGAACTTTTAAATCCTCTTGCATTTAGACGAGATTCTTCTTGAATACAATCAGCTCTAAGACAATCAAAGGAAGGAAGAATACCTCTACCACTCAAACCTTGAATGAATGGTTCCCAAGAATGAGGTAGGCCATTGAGAGCTAGCATAACAAGGTCCTTGTCCACCATTTCTCCGTCCATAGCTTGAATCTGATCCCTTAATTCAGCGATTCTCATTAAAAATGTCATTACGGTTTCTCCCTTGTCCATCTTGATTTGAAAAAGTTGCCTTCTTAGGGTGAAATCCTTCATGTTGATCTCATACATACCCTCAAGTTTTTTGAACATATCATATGTTGAAGACATCCTGGAGATGACTGGGACAAAATGATCTTTAACGGAGTCAATCAGAATTTTCTTTGCCTTCACTGCATTCTTCTTAAATTGACTTAACTCATCCGGATCAGATGGTTCAGTAGGAGTTGGCCCTTGCACGAATTGAAGTAGATCATTTTCCTCTAGAGCAAAGAGCACTCGAACCTTCCATGATGTGAAATTTACAGCTCCTTCCAATCTGTCCTCTACATTGAGCCTTGTCACCATTTTGAAAACAACAAGAGAGAGAAAAGAAACAAATCTAATGTATGATGGGTTAGATCTGATCACGATTAGTAAGAACCAGGCTCTGATACCATTTTAAATTTTAAGTAATCAGATCTAATCTAAATCAGAACAGTGAATTTAAACAAATCAGAATAAGAGACAACACAATTTACCTTGGGAAACCTCTAGGAGGAAAAACCCAGCATTCAAATCCAAATAATTATTGCTTCTCAAATTGACTTACAATAATATTGCTGAGAATTTGTTGAGGATCCACGAAGCAAATCAACTGTGGAGGATTGATACAAATGATAGCCCAGATTTAACTCCTCAGTCGAATCTCTGCCTTGTGAATGGATGTCCGAATGTGTGTTGATGTTCTGAGTCTATGTGACCAGACGTGTGCTTGATTTAGATACATAAATGCCAAGATATATCCACCACGAATTTCCTATTAGATCAGACCTTCATGTACTCGCTGTTTGTTTAGGTAATTCCAGTGATTGATTTGTGTTGCTGCTGAAGCAAACAGGAACAATTCGAATGCCAGAAATGATAAAGATCACTACTTGCTTGTTCAATTTCTGATGATAAGAACCAGTAGCGTTACCCAGCAACCATTTGCTGTTCTAAGGAAATCGCAATCTTTGCTTGCTTCTGTAGTAGATAGCTTCAAGGAATTCGCATTAATGTCAGACTGATTTCGCATGTTACAAAATTGTCTTTAACATCCAAAAGACCTCCTAAATATATATGAGGAAGACGAAATTGCAAGGTAAGGTCGGCCTCCAAGGCCGACCTTGAATTTAAGTCTTTGGCGCCAAAAGGAGGTAACGTCCATAGACGTTTTAGGCATAGGAGAAGGGGCCCAAACCTTAATTAATTATTAAATTTAAATTAAATATATAAATTTAAATGTTAAGTTACATTAATTTCGGTTTAATGTTAGCTAGAATTCGAATCTAGCTATTAAAAAATTAACACTATTTCCATTCTCCTAAAAAGAAAATGGCAGCCACAAGGAGAACTGGCAGAAAGCCTAGGGACTCTACTTGGAAACATGGGACAATAGGTAGAGAGCAAGGAATGGTTGCCCACAAATTTTGCAATCAAACTATGTAAGGAGGCATAAATCACCTCAAGTATTACCTTTCATGGATCCCTTGCCAGATTACAATTTTGAATACCCAAATTTTGCCCTAGATTATAATTACTTATCAAGCAAGCTTCAAGGATATTTTTTTGCTTTGGTTGAGATCCTTCAAGCAAGTTAGAGAGCATTTATAATCATAATTCATAATTAGACATTCTTGAGTTAGAAATAAACATATATCAGATTTAAGATGTCTCAACCATAGAAGCAATAAGGTAGAATGACTTGATGAGGTGCCCCAGTGACCCCCTACCCGAGGCCCAAGGGCGGATATATCATCCCTCTTGGCCTCATGTGGCCCTTGCCATACAAATGAGGTGGCATTCCTAGTGTGGTGTCATGTTACTGTTTTCCTCAGCTTTGTCACTTTTATCTTACCTCCAATGATTGAACATCCATATGCATTTGTTCACCATGATAGAGGTCATGAGGAACATTCATAACAGGATGCTTGGAAAGTCCCTCCTTCCTAAGCCCAAAGGCAGTCCCTTTGTCTCCCTTTGGCCCCATGGAACTCCTTAGTCGTATACCATGGGGGGGCGTGCTTAGAAGGTAACCTTATCACTGATTTCCCACCTGTGATCCCCTCATTTCCCCTACCATGGCTAGTTGCAGCAGACAGAAAACACACAGGATTACAAATAAATTCTCTATTACAACATTCATGAGTCAGCAATGAAATGCATATTAGATCATGGGTATGCAGATGTATATATAAGTCTATATGTATATCTACATATAAGCAGTCACGTACTGATGTTATATCTCTGAAATACATACATAATTCAAATAGAGAATTCATTGAAGTACTTATTATGCAATATATATATATATTGTGATACTACTACCAAGGAATCGCCAATCTGGGTTATTATTATTATAATCTGTTCTTATTAATATCTTTTTCTTCTCTTCCAATGATGTTGCAAGGATGGACACAGTATTCATTAAATATCTTATAAGATTGAAGAGTTACAATGTTTAAATGCCAAGAGATATGTCTTATAACAGATCACGTCCCTTCATTACCGGTTGGTTTATGTTAATTAACAACTCCTAATCGCTGTCACCTTAATTGCATGTGATTAGTTGAAATTCTGACCGTCTCCTTTACCAAGATAATTCAAATACTTCAACATGATTCCTCTCATTGGCTATGATATCGTTTGGTGGTTTGATGATTCAAGGTGGTCAAAAGAATATCACAATGGCTTTGTCTATCGACCTTCGGCATTAGAAAGAAAATCGTGAAGTCTTATATTAAGACAATTTTCTTACAGAGTTGATTACTGGGTTTTCCCCTTTGCAGCTAGGGTCTCTAACAGGGGTTAAGACATGTACACAAGCAATTCAAGAGGTGGAGAATGAGATGACAGCTATCTTTGCAACATTTGAACAGAAGAAAGCAGGGAAAAAAATGAGAATAGAGGCAATGACAGCCCTCATATGATTTCTACATAGAGAGAGATGCAGAGAATTCTTCTTTTTCCATTAAACGTGAAAATGAAGATTAGGCATTGTGAGCAGGTGTAGTTCCAATTCTTTTGCTCCTCATAACACTCCTGGTGTATAGTGTTAATTGAAAGATACCATATGGAATAGAGAATTGCAGTATGAGGCCAAGTAACTAGCATGTGTCAATTTTTGGTAGTTAAACAACATTTCAAATTTCAATTAATGTTGTTACAAGTCTTTATTGGAAGCAATTGGTCACTACATTGACCATAGCAACTAAGGCGCTCAGGGTGGCCTCGAGCCATCATGAGTTGAGTGACCCATTGTTGTAAAATGTGTTCCAAAACCCAAAGTAGCTAGAAGAGGAACAAAATATAATTTGGGAAAAACAAGGGCTGTAGCATTTTATAATTTTTATTTGATGGTTGGACAAATGGTAGAAACAGGATACTCATTAATCTTATATGGGATTCAAGAGGATGATTAATATCTTTGAAGTCAATTGTTGTCTCTATTGAAATAAAAAATGCCAAGAGCTTATGCAACTTGATGAATGAGGTGGTGATGGAGGTGGCAATGGAAAATGTTGTCTAGATAGTGATGGACAATGCATCTTCATATTTAGTAATTGGTAGACTTCTAGATCTGAGGCACCCCTATCCTGTTTTGGAGCCCTTGTGCCACCCAATACCTTGACCTTCTCCTTTAGAAGGTAAAGAAAGTAACTAGGATAAAAAATGTGGTGAAAATTTAAGGAATGTCACAAAATAAAACTACAAATGGGTCCTGAATGCCACATTGCCAACCTTTTAAGCCTGTTTTTGTGAGAGAAAGGTGGTTGAGAGTCCTTCCTACATGAAGACCAAAGTCAAGAGGGTCATGAAGACTATTTTTTATTATACATTTACCAAGGGCATGGAGGAGATTGCCAAAGTAATTTTTCAGAAAAATTATTTATTTATTTATTTATAATGTTACAATTTTCTGATTTTGTAAGGTTATGAAGCTATGGATAGTACCAAAGTGGCAATTCAGCATTTGTATGGGTTCATTAGAAATAAATATGAACCCATTTGATGCATTATTGATTGGAGATGGAAATGACAACTTAATGAATATATTCATACTACTACCTACTATTTGAGCCCTAAGGGCCCGTTTGGACCACGGCATATCGGCTGATATACCGGAATATCGAATTCCAAACACGGTATCCATTGTTTGTGTGCGACATCGAAGGATGGAATTGGAATTTCGATATTCCAATTTTACCCAAAAAACGGGCATATCGTCTTCCACTTGAAAAGGTGGAATTGGAATATCGGGCTCACATTCCAGTTTCGAATGCCAATTTTATCGGCCGTCGGGTCCACTTTATGAAAATAAAACAATTTTTCCGTCCGATTGTAACGTTATCCGCTGAAATTGTCGCAGAAACTCACCGTTCACTGCTGTCTTCGCTCTGCCCATTCTCAGTCATCTTCGCTGTACCCGTTCGCTGTCATAGCAATGCGTATTGAAATGATGGTCACTGAAAATGAATGGCAACACAGCTTCCTGAAATTTCTCCACTCCATGTGTTACAGCAAGCTCGAAAACTCCACAAATAGCCGTCAATAGAGGCAGATCATACTTAACAGAAGCCCTGTACAGCGCAACTCCATGACATTCCAAGAAAATTAATCAACGGCTGCAAAAATTTAGGGCTTTCTACCAGCGAGGGTTTCTAACATACCAGAACGGCCTTATGACAGCTTAATACAGTGCAACGCAGTGTACAGCTTTAAATTTCAGAAATGCATCTTTTGGGTGAACCAAACAGGTCATCCCATATTGTGGAAATCATTTTCAGAATTTGTATCTTCCAGAATTTCAGAATCTTCCAGAATTGACTATATCTGGCATTTGGTATTGCATGGTCCAAACGGGCCCTAAGTTTTTCTCCTTTATTTCATTCAAACAAATAAGGAGGTTATGTTTGGACTCAACACATGCATTGAGAGGATGGTCATTAATGAGAACATTACTTGCTCCTACACTCTCTTCACTCTAGAAGGATTTTGAACATGAGGATAAAAAGATATAGAGATAAAGGATCTCCCTAGCAGAGACTTCTAGAGGAGTGAAAGAAATCATCCATGGATCAATTCACTAATACAAAGAGCTTGTGAGACAAGTAGCAACTCCTACCCTTGCTCCAACTCTAGCCTAAAACTGAACTTTTTGAGCACCCTGTCTAAAGAATTATAGTCAATTTTGTCATATGCTTTAGCAATATTTAGTTTGATAAGCAGACCATCCTCTCATATGGCCTAAACCTGTGTCCTACAAAAAAACAGCATCAACATAAATTCAATAGAAAACAATCTGAGTTCTTTCTGAGTTTTGGCATTTCAAGCAAAAAAATGACATACACCTTACCTTTGGAATGAACATATTAGACACTGCATAGTTAAAACCAGTCACATCTAAGGCACATATTTTCAATGTCATTACAGCTCTCTTCCATCTATTTCCAAAATTCCAGAATAGAAAAAGATATCTCTTATTGATTTATGTCCTTATGTACAATGGAAACCAATATAAGGAATTCAATTATGCTTGCAAGAACTGAAGATAGGAGCTGTTGATGATTTACTAACCGGTATCTGTTAGGACATCTGCCAGATTTGGTAAATTTTTGCATTGACTACCCTTCCCTATAATCTTCTCATTTTCTTCGTCTTTTTGTCCACAGACTGAAGGATCTGTTTCTTTATTTTCCACAGAAACAAAGCTATTGACATTCCCAACAATACCCGTCTCTTGATCCACAGCCCTGACTGCTAGTTGATCCTTTGCCACATGATTATGATGTTCAAAGCCTTGCAATCTTTTCTCATGTTGTTCAACAATCTCACTAGTGAAGTGCTTGTCAGACAGGTCACGAAAAAGATTACTGATGCCAAAAAGTTCTCCCTTGTACTCTTTTGAGTCCTAAAATATCAGATCGTAAATTACTTCAAGCGCATGCATTCCTTTGAAATTAAAAAGGAAAACATTCTACTTGCAAGTGATAAGGCATATAAATGAAAATTGATGCAAGGAATCTTGAATCATCTCTAGCAATATAGTACAGGACACCATGAAGCCCACTGTTAAAACTAGACATACCTGGACACCCTCAAAGTAGCGCTTTTCAAGACTGCCTGAAACAGCAATATTGAAAAGTTGTTGTTTATATATCTGACGTGTATATACGAGCTCCTCTAGGGAACCTGCAGCTAGGAAACGAAATACTGTAACATGTTTTTTCTGCCCATAACGGAAAGATCTATCTTGTGCTTGCAAGTCTTGTGATGGGTTCCAGTTTGGATCAAATATAACGACTCGATTTGCACTAACAAGATTTAATCCTAGCCCACCAGCTCGAGTGGATATAAGG
Organism: Chamaecyparis obtusa; assembly: GCA_027943335.1. Classification (NCBI taxonomy): domain Eukaryota; kingdom Viridiplantae; phylum Streptophyta; class Pinopsida; order Cupressales; family Cupressaceae; genus Chamaecyparis; species Chamaecyparis obtusa. The sequence continues at coordinate 485,098 of BSBK01000353.1, read as the reverse complement.
AAAACCTGGGAATAAGAAAATATGACCAATTAAGCATCTTAAGTCCCTTACATGTGCACCATACTTGAGACATTAAAAATAACTTTAAGAGTCACCATCTTGAGTCCCTTATATGTGCACAATACTTGAGACAAAAAAAATAACTAAAAGAGTCACCTGCTTGCTCGGACTGTTGTTAAAATTGTCAACAAGAGACTGTCGAGCACTCATGGGAGTTGAACCATCAAGCCGAGAAAAGCAATATCCTTTACGAATTAGAAACTTCTCCAGGATATCTAACATCCTGCATGGTGAAAATCATGTCAATGATACCACCCAAAAGAAAGTACTTTTAATAGTCCATACTCTTCAGACTGAATTCAACAGATTAGAAACTTAAAATGCTACTAATTCAGTCAAAGATGCTTATGTACATAAAGGTAGAGAACAAGATGATGAAAATGTGTTCCTACTTATGCCAATGGGAAGTCAACAGAAAAAAGAAAATGTTTCTCTTAAGTAAGATACAGCTTAGTAAATAAATTTAGAGAACTGTATTCTCCAGTCACTTTGTTAGTATCCAATCATTTTATCATACCTGTATTTCAGAGTAGGCTAGAATATACCAATGAATGATATTCAATTTCAAGGCTGTGTCTTTGAGAGACTACAAATTGGGTTATTTTCAAAAGCACTTTAAGAATTGCATTTAATAGAGATTCGAGCATTCACAGGATCCAAAGAAATGCTTTATCATGCAAAAAGGAAATTTAAGCTGCTTTCTTTTGTTTCAAAAATCGTAGAGTTAAAACATTAGGTACAAATACAAGAGAGGATTTACATTGGGGAAAAATCATGGTAAAAGAAATTGAGCATTCCTGAACAAGACTTCATAACATACTACTGGAAGATAGAGGATCACCTAAAACATAGAGGTAGACCTACTTACTGTATACAGAAACATGTTTAGAATAATTGCCGATATATCTGGCAATGGCATAATACATGATACACCAGAAAATATGAATCCAGAGAATTGAAGGAATTGCTAAAAAAAATTAAATAATTCCTTCTTCCTACGATAAAATCGAAGAGCAGGGATAGAAGAATCATCAAAGCTTGAGGTTTGTACAGAAACCTGTGCCAAGCAATCCCATTAACAATAGCAGCAGAACATTCAACATTTCTGACCTGCCTTTTTTGAGGGTGAAGCCAATTCAGCTCTCTCTTGAACACCTCTCCTTGTTTGCAGTTCGATAGACTAAACTGGAGTAGGAATTGAAGCAACATACAATCAACTGTGCCAGGCTGTTTCTCAAAAAGTCACAGTAGAATTTTCAGCATTTTTGGCATGCCTTTTTCAGAGGAGCCAATTGAGCCTGATCTTGCATGATCTTACAATTTTCTTTCTGGCACCTTCTGATAAGAGGTTAATGTTGATAGCAAGCATACTTTTAGTGCAAGTTCTTGTGGTTCTTCTAATCTACCTACATCTAATTTCAATGATGATGAGGATCTTTTGAAGACCCATATGATGCTGACACTATTATTTAAATATTGAAGAATGAAAACTTTTCATGACATTCAAGTCTGATTAATTGGCATTGAAGGAGTATTTAAATTTTATGGTGGTTTTGTTTATTATCTTAGGCTGTAAATATGTATATACTTATAATTTTTATATGTTTTTTGTATGGGCAAACCCAACTCCCAATTTTTTTGCTGAAATCCCTGTACTTAACCCAAACTGGAACCCACACCCGAATTGGCAAACATTGGTTCATACCTATTTGCGAGAAGGGGGTTCATAACACTTATTTTGAAGTGGTTTGGTAAGGCTCTTGCACAGTGTGCTTAATTAGAATTACAAAATTGATCATCTTACTCTTAACAATAGCAATGATAAAACCATTAATTAAAAATCTGCTAAGTACCCACAAAAATTTTCTGCGTGTAAGTGGTTGCACTTTACTTAGTGGATGGAGTATTGATTCCATTTCAACTTAGATGCACACAAACTAGCAACCTACTGAGTCAAGGACAAAGCCCAAAAATAAATTAAAAAGCAAAAAATAAATTAAAAACTCACCAGCCTGCCACAGATTTTAAAACTCGTGCCAGTTTGCCTAAATTTGTCCACAATTCAGCAGGATTTGTCCAGGACAAACATGTAGGTAGAAAAGAGAAACCTGGACAAATCCCTGGGCGAATCAATTCAGAACTGGTACCCTGTTCAAATCATACCCAAACCCAGGGGCTCCAAGGACCAAATTGGCAACACTGATTTAAACTCTTTAAGTTTATATTTTAAGTGATTTCAGTCAGTGGAAAGGATAGCAAAACCAGACAACACATTACCAGGATATTATTATATTTAAGAGAAAAGTGTAATTTTACTGAGCTCATTCGGCAAGTCACTTTCTTTTGCATAATAGTTTCTTCAACCAATACCTAACCTTATTTTCTGGCCAAGAATAACTGAAGTAGAGGGAGCTGTGATCGCGACTTCTTCCATGACTCGCAGATTAGAGCCCAGGGCTAAAAGAGCACCATGCCTTCTCCCACCATCTCCAATTCTACAGAGAAGACCCACAGTTTAAATATCAAGTTTAAGAGGCATGTGTCATCATCAACCTTGTACATGTGCCAAATGAAGATTGCACAACAAATATAAAGACTTATTGTATAGATTTGGGTCATGTTGGTCTCATTCATGAATCGACTAGAATCACTAGATAGGTAGGCACCAACACATTGGAACAGCTAGAAGATGAATCTCTTCATCATCTCAAGACATTCTCCCCTTTTAAACTGACAGGAACCTAGCAAAGAAACCATCAGTCCAAGTTAAGGAGCTTTGGATCTTTGAGAAAATGTTCATAAGCTTTAAAAGAGAGAAGTTGGTGAAGTTTGGCAAGCTTGCAAGGAAATGAGTGACTGCTACTTGCAAGAGAGTCTAATAAAGAAATGTCTAAAAGTTGACCTAGGTGTCAAGAGTATCTAAACGACCGGAGTATATCTATTTCTTCCAAATTTGTTGATGTAACAAAGTTTTGAGTTATAACTGAATTTTGGAGTTGCAGTGAATTTTCTCTTAGCTAGTTAGAGGTGTCTATATTTCACCAAAATGAAAAATCTATAAGAAAATTCAAAACAACCTTTTTTAGTGCGAACTTTTACTTCAATATTGTAATTGTGTCTATGCAGTCTGAACCAGTTGAGTGCTTGATGATTGTCCATTTGAAACTCAACCAAGCCATCAAGATTCATGACAAAAGAGAATATCAAAAGCACTGACACATCAGAAGAGTCATAGAACAAATAACCTATCTGAAGATGATAAGTAATCAATGTGATTAGGAAAAATGGCAAAAATACTCACCATTTCCCAGTGTACACCTCTGACTCTATCATCAACCACCCTGCACCCAACCCATATATTAAAGAGGGTATTTTTGGGACTCCACATATCAAAATGGCTCCATGATGAACCACGACCTGGATCGCACAAAACCTTGTTTTCAGAAACACCTCAAAACAAGGTTCAAATGCCAACCAAGGTTTGTAATAGAACTGAAAATTAGCAGCTTATATAATGTTCCCTAAGAAGTTGGATACAAATGATTATGCGAATGTGCAGTTTAAATACTTTATTGTAAGAGTATAAGAAAGTATCTATCGTGAAGTGTGCCTGTACATCATGTAGAGATACGCAAATGAAAAAATAAATAGATCACATTTTGATTTTCTAATAAAATGGTTATCAATTTATCAATGATAGCATTAGTTTTGAAAGAATCAATCACAACAAATACATTATTTCAAATTCACTCAAGCAGAAATTGTACTCTTTAACATTGCTTGGCAAGCGTTAACTATTCTTTTAGCTCAAACTCAAACTCAATTACCTTACAGAGTAACTAAAAAGCAGCACTTTATCGCCCTGCAAAATCCAAGATGTCATTAACTTTTCTAAAGCCCGCATTTTTCCACAATGCTGAGCATCACTAAGGCCCATGAAACTCTCATCTGGAGCAATGCCACCAATCAATTCAGCATCCTTATCAAAAACAGCCACCGCTAATGCTTCGTCCTTTTTCTGTTTTTCTGGATCATCCTTGGGGTTTGGTTTGATTAACTCCAAATGGTTACTGACCTACAAAGCAAATCCGTGTAGAATAAAATTTCAAGTACTTTGATGCCAGTACAAGAGTAGAAAATTAGAAGGCAAATCTCAGCTGTACCTGCTGAAGTTTTACCAGACAAGGAAGTACAAGGCAGAAAGGACATGAATCACAGCCATCTGGATTATTTCGATGAAGGTAAGACCAGATAATCCCATCAGGAACTGTCTTATGACAACACTCAACTCGAGTCAGACGGCTTCCACAGCTGCAAGGTAAGTCCTTTGAGATAAGACTCTGAAAATCTGGACTCTCCAACAGTCTCTTGTAAACACGCCTTTGCAAGGGACTCATAGCACAAAAAACAACATTATCTTCCTTTCCCCTCATAAGATGCCCAATTGTTTCCCCCTTTGTCCTCCTCAACAGGAATTTCTGTAGAACACATAGCAGATGTTGTTTACGCTCCTCTGCAATTTGTATAAATCGTTCAGATGCACTTATGCGTTGTCCTTGTTTGAGAGGCTCATCATAGAATTCCCGAAAGTGTTCACGAGAACCCAAGCATCCAGGAGTAGTCCAATCAAAAACATTGAATAAGTCCATAATCTTGTTTTGCATAATTGTCCCCGTAAGCCCATAGCATTTCTTAGTTTTTACTCTTTTACAGGCCTTGTAGAGCTGAGATTTTTCATTCTTCAAACGATGAGCCTCATCAACAATAACAACTTCCCACTGCACTTCACACAGGCTGTCACCATGAATACGGAATGTATCAAAACTTGTTAGGACTATCTCAATGCCAGTGGTTTCTAATTTTCCTAGAACAAGGTCTCTATTTGTACCATGATAAATAGCAATATTGAATGTTCCCCATTCATGAAACTCGTTTTCCCAATTACGAATGACAGATGTGGGACAAATAATCAATACTAATTTTTTATTTCCAATAAGCTTCTGGTTCTTCTTCCCATCAGAGCCACCACCAATAAAATCATCGGATTCTGGTTCCTTCTGCAGCACAGCAGCTAGGAATGCAATTGTTTGTATAGTCTTCCCAAGTCCCCTATCAAATTTACACAAAGATGTCATAAGATTGTCCTATGCCATAATATTTGGTGGAAGAAGAAAATAATAATCCAATATTAATGCCATGGGCACAAGACAGTGCAAACTGCATGCAATGCTCTTCTCTCTGGGCTTGGTACATTGACATGGACATGAATAGTTGCTATAAAAAAACATAGAGCTTTGATGAGCTGAGACCATTATACAGAATATTATAGCAAATAAATGCATAGAAAGAATTCTCTATACTACTATATTGTTAAATAATCAAATATCAAGCAGAATAACAATGAAATGTGACTGTTTGAAAGGTCAGCAGATTGATGTCTTCCAAATACATGAATGCTCTAACTGCATTGGGTTTCGGTGATAGACGCACTCATAAAAAGCCAATTACATCAGCAATAACAAACATGAGTTTATCTGAAACTAAAATTGAAACCAACAGATGAAATGGAAAAGGTAACACGGGCTTAGTTTGCTTTACAAAAACTTCCCCCATCTTGGCAACAGGCATTTTACTAGTAGTTTGACACTCCTTTAATACTATTATTTTCTTTCTTTTCATCTAGTTCAACTAACTGCAACAAGTGTTTACTGCAATGGTCCAAAGGGTTGCGGTGCTACTATTGGAGAACACTTATGGGAATGTAACCTGGGATTAAATCCTACTACTACAATAAGCCAGACCATAACTCCAGCAGTGTGTGGCATGGTTGTGTCGTAACCATAGTTGGAAAACTCGGACTCAGCAAAAACTCGGCATCTTAAAAAATTGCTTAAGTTTTGTTAGAAACACATTTTTTTTGCAAAATTCAATGACAAGATGTATCCAATTAGTACGAAAGTGTTTTCTATTAAATTTGATTGCAAATTGAGTACAAAATTGCATCCTCGTGTGGAATCCTAACATAATAGTAAGCTGACAACTAAAAATGAATTTATGATCATTGCCTTTGAACATCATCATGATTCAGCATAATTAACAAATTGCATATTACAAAGTTTTACATCTTCCTCTTCCGTATTCTAGTTAAAACTTTGGGAGAGGTTCTAAATTTCTAATAATCACATTTGAATCTTGGATACTGATAGTATGATATTTCATAATTGATCAATGATATAATGATAGTGAAACAATTAGTGATCTAAGTTCTCAATTAAGGGATGCATTTGAACATGGCCCAAGTTTGTAGGTTTTAAGAATGTGGAATAAGAATACCTCAAACCATATTGAAGGGAATCTACAAACTCGGTCAAGATTTACCCAGCAAAAAAACACAGGAGTGCACTGCCATGATTACAATTTACTACCATTAATTAGGTTTTGACATCTGCCTGTTCCTGCCTCCTTTTTTTAGATATTGTGCACTTCTCATTAAGATTGCATTATTGATAGAATCGATACTCGAATCTCAAGGTTAGTCAGATTTTATTTACAACTTACAAACAAATCAAACAAGGGAATATTAAGTTGCATGATGGAAAATAACAACAAAATACGAATGCCTAAACAACATAGACTTCTAGCCAAGACAATCAGTGGCAGTGTAAACAAGAAATGAGAGAAATGCTAATGACTGCTTCTCAAGTACACAAACAATATTCGTTTTATTTAAATGTCTCCAAAGGGGATGGGTTGGATCTCACTTTTAAGCTCAACCATGTTTTTTAACATAAAGTCTCAGGGGGCAGTAAATACTACAAAGGATGTGAGACAATTGATAAACACACTATTTGAATGTCAATAAGGCCAACATTGTATTTCTTGGGGTGGTTTTCACTACCAAAGCTACATGTAGAAATATGATAATACATTCTGATTCAAAGTTCAAACATGAGACATCGGCATAGTTGCAAAACTTGGTGAGTATTCACAAGCTAGAATAGGTGGCAAGTAACTTGTCAAAAAACTCATCGCTCGGCCTTTAAAAAACTTTCAGCAATCTATGCATGAGAAGTTGTAAAAAACTCAGCATTTTTGCATGAGAACCTGTCAAAAACTTGACAAACTTGGGAATTTTGTTCCAACCAAACATTAAAAAGTTAATTTGATTTCAAGCATTTTTGGGAGATGAATGAGGATGACTACAGCAACTTAGAGCACACGACTGGAAGCATGATAACAGAGTTTTTTTAATCTTTTATCTGCTCAACCCTTGCATGAATATGGCAAGCTGATCTGCAAGCGCTAAAAATTGCCTTGTTAGTGCTTGCAGATCAGCTTACCATTATATTTTGATATATAGTAATCATTATATTCTTGCTACTAGATTCATGGCTATACTTGTGGTAGATTGATGGTTGATATTCATTGGAAGGATGAACAGAAATACTTCTCATATGGCATTTGTAATCAGTGTAGGAAGTGTTTAATGAGAAGTTATGATAGTCTGAAATTTAGAATTAGGTCTGTAAGCTCCTATTGTGGATTGATATTTGCAATATTCTTTAAGTAGGAATATTTCAAAGATGCAATTCCCACAGAAACAGACCCCCTTATCTTGATACCCAATATGCAACCCTTCAGCAAGTGCATGCCTTAGCAAACATAGTCTATGCTTTATCAGTTGATAGAATAAATACTTCAGTATACACATGATTCTTGATGCTTCTTGTATGTAAAAGATTTTCTGTCTCTCTTCCATTCATATATTTGCTTTCTTCTTCAACAGTTTGCAGCATATTCCTCTAATTACAAATTATGCTTGTAAACTCCATTAAGCAGCACATGGCCTAGAGTCAAATCATGAAATGGAACTTATTCTCTGGAAAGTTCTTAAATAATAATCATCTTTAGATAAACAAAAACTATTATGATAAGTTTGAGCCGATGACATCTATATGTGACAATTACAATTTCTCAACAAACTGCACTCAAGCTTCCTGAAAAGAATGGAGGATGATTAAGCCAATGAACAAATGATAAATTCAGATGATCTGATTCAGAGCTCGGAGATATATCCCTAGAATTATTCAACTTGCTGTTAAAAAATTAAAAAATGGAAATTCAAGTGAAAAAGCAGCAAGGCACACTTTACATTCAACATGTTAGGCAGAAAAAGTGTTCTCCCAAGAAAGCTTTACCAGAGCCTGGACTTAATAAGCCATTATCTACCATTCCATTCGATAGAAAATAACAAAGTTTGGAGTATGCTACTACACAGGATATTATGAGAATGTGTAATGTCCCCTTCCGAGTGATGGTTAGCAGACAGGAAATATCTAGCCTTTCCCATTCCCTGAGGCTAGAAAAATAATTGAATAGTAAGGGAACGAGTGAATAATTAATATTAGCCCAAAAAGCTAAAGTTTATTTGCAATATATTTAATTATTTGTTATGAACTAAAGAGGGGACCACTTTTAAGTTACAATGTTATTATTACTAGACAATATCTTCATGGTGGGTTCTCTAATAATTAATATTGATATTAATGCCTAAGTCAAGTTGACTAAAATTATGGATTGGATGAGGAGATCGCAACTTTTTGGATTGAGAGTTTTTTATAAAGAGGCACCAATGGGATTGGAGATTATTATTATGCATCTTGAAGTTTTTGTTTTCTTCTTTGCAAGAATCAACTAAGTGCTTTTTCAGGACAAAACCCCTAGAAAATCCAGAGCTTGGACGCAACTCTATGAAATGACCTTTCCTTGGGGTGTTAGCGGTTAAACCAAGAAAGACTACTATTTATTTGGAAAGAAATGGCATCACAGAAATAACAGAAGAATTTGTAAATTCCAAACACACAATAACTCACACTTCGATGAGAACTAGTCAATGGAATCTTTATCATAATCTGAATATGCAAGTATGTCTCCAATTTAAAACATACCAGAATATTGAGCCCTTTTCAATCAACAATAGTATCTCAGATTTTTGATGGATTTCCCAAAACCCGCTGCCTATTGAATGGATTGACCTTGGTTCAAGCTATACAATATTTCTCCCAGCCGCAGCGTATTGAACAGCTTTCCCAGACTGTTGGAAAGAAGAAAACGTTGGTATTGATGCATGAACAAATGCTTCTGAACCTACTCTAACTCCTTGATTCACTTTCACAGAACCACAGCCTGCTATATGGAAGATTATGGATGACTGAACTTTGCTGGGTTTGTGTCCAAACGGCTGTTGCTACAGGAATTTCGTCCTGGAAGAGATGTTTGATTTTGCAGAGCAAAGAAATAACGATATTTGATCAATAAATAACCTTTCTTCATGAGATTTCCTTAAATCAACCTTATCAAACCAAGAAAGCAATTGTTTGCTTTCTTTTCAACTTTGAAAGTCAATCGTTGGCAACTTCTAATCTCACTCCTACACACCTTGTCAAAAAGCGGCTTAGCTAGCTGATAAAAACTTGATTTGATAAGAGGAAAGATAAAATCAAATGCCACTTAAAATGGCCCCATAGTCATGATTGAAAAATAGGAACTTAAGTGATTCAGAAAAGCAGATCATCCCCTTTATTAATTTATTGCCTTAGCCTTTAGGGACTTTAACAAACTGAAGGCTTAGCAATTTATTATTTATTAATAAGGTTTCAAAACGAGAGGGGACATTACAATCCTCCCTTCCCTAGATTGCTGGTCCACTAGCAATCGTAAACTAGGATGCTGCAAAATCTCATCGCCTTCCCAAGTAGCATCCTCATTAGGTAAGTCCTTCCATTTAATCAAATATTCCTGAATCATCTTATTTCTCAACTTCCTCTCCCTCCAATCAGCAATACCTTCAGGTACTAATACTAATTTCCCTTCTTCATCCAACGATGGAAGCTTTGGGGATGCAACTGTGTGTTGACCCAATACTTTCTTCAGGCAAGAAACATGGAAAACATTATGAATCCTACTTCCCTCTGGAAGTTCCGATTCATATGCAATTTCACCAATCTTCTTAAGGATTTTGTATGGCCCATAAAAACGTGGCTTCAATTTTTCCACACCACTACCTTTCAATGAAGACTGCCTGTATGGTTGTAGACACAAGAAAACCAAGTCCCCAACTTGAAATATTCTCTCAACTCTATGCTTGTCTACATACATTTTCTATTGATTTTGTGCTTGTTGGATGTTATCTTCCAATGCCTTGAGAATATCCTGATAACTCTGAATCGTCTCCTTTGCGCAAGGAACCTTACTGTCATCAAATACCAGATCTACAAAAGACAAAGTGTTGCATCCATACAAGGCTCTGAATGTTGACATGCCAATTGTCATATGAAAGGTGGTATTGTAACAATACTCACCTAAGTGTAACCATCTAACCCAAGCACATTGTTTCCCTAAAACATAATTTCTAAGGTATCCCTTAACCCATTTGTTTACAATTTATGTCTACCCATCCGTTTGAGGATGGCAGCTGGTGCTTGGAGTTAATTATGTACCTGTCAGCCAGAACAACTCCTGCCAAAACATACTGATGAATATGTTGTCTCGATCACTAACAAGTGTCTTAGGTAGACCTTGCAACCTAAACCTCTTAGAAAAATAATTCCGCAACCTAAGGTGCTGAAAATTTTGTAGCAATGGCAAAGAAACGGGAATATTTTGTAAACCTATCTACAACTACAATGGTACAATCTTTCCCCTAAACTCGTGAAAGACCTGTGATAAAATCCATTCATATCCCTTCCCATTTATGCTCAGGTATCGAAAGTGGTTGTAGAAGGTCTGCAGGGAATGTGTGTTCTAATTTGTTCTGCTGGCAAGTCAGGCATTCTCTAACATGTTGTAATGCATCATCTTTCAATTCCTTCCAGGTACACCTTTCACGAATCCGGTGATAGATTTTGAAGAAACCTGGATGTCCTACCATGGGTGCTTCGTGTAATGTTCTCAAAATCTGGGCCTTTAGCTTGGAATTGGGTATAGGATAAATCTTGTCCTTGTAATAAATAATACCATCCATGATCAAATACCTATCATCTTGTACTTTTCCATCAATCAAATTAGAAGCAAATGTATTCTTCAAATACTCTGACAATAGTTGAGATTTCCAGTTGGCTAAAATCTCAATGAGAGAGTAGAGTGTTGGTTTCCTAGACAAAGCATCGACAACAATGTTTTTCTTGTCCTTTATATACTCATCTAAGTCGTAAGCCTGAATCTTGCTGCAAAAAGTACTTGAGATTGTTGTGATTTGTCCAAACCACAAATTTGGATCCCACAAGATATTGTCTGAACTTGGCTAGCATATGCATTATCACTAACATCTCACTATCATATGTGGAATACAATCTCTCTGGATCTCTGAGTTTCCTACTCTCAATGCAATAGGGTGCCTGTTCTACATCATAATTGCACCAATCCCTTGTCCCAATGCATCACATTCAACAACAAATGGTTGTGTGAAGTTGGGGAGTGCTAATACTAGACATGTGTTCATAACTTCCTTAAGTTTGTCAAAAGTAACTTGTGCCTCACTAGACCACTAGAACTGCCCCTTCTTAGTAAGATCAATCAAGGGTGATGCCAACTGGAAGAACCCTCGCACAAACCTCCTATAGTAACAACACAACCCCAAGAATCCTCTCAATTCAAATATGTTCTTCGAAGGTGGACAATTTAGAATTGCCAGAATTTTCTCTTGGTGTACTTTAACACCATCAACTCCAATCACATGTCCAAGGTAGAGAATCTTCGTCGTCCCAAATTCACATTTGGAGGCTTTTGCAAATAGTGATCGTGTCTCCATGATACCCAAGACAACACCCAAATGCTACAAATGTTCATCCCACATCTTGCTATATATCAAAATATCATCAAAAAAAACAGAGCAAACTTACGCAACTGCTCACGGAAAGTGTGATTCATGCAAGAGTGAAATGTTGTTGGTGCATTTGCAAGTCCAAAGGGCATGACCAGGAACTCGAAGTGCCCATAGTGACAACGAAAAACAGTCTTTTGTATATCTTCTTCCCGAACACTAATCTGATGATAGCCTGAACAAAGATCAATTTTGGAAAAATACGCAGCCCCTTGTAGCTCATCGATCTTGGGAATGGGGTACCTATTCTTTATGGTCTTTTGTTCAAGGCTCTATAATCTATGCACATGTGTAATGTCTCATCCTTCTTCACCAACACAACTGAAGAAGCAAAGGGGCTGGAGCTAGGGCGAATGTGTGACCATTTTTAGAAACTCTTTGATTGTCTTCTCAATTTCCTCCTTAAAATGGTGTGGGTGCCTGTAGGGTGTGGTAATAATCAATTTTGCACCCTCCTCAAGCTCAATGACATGCTCAAACCCACGATCAGGTGGACGACTAGGAGGAATATCTCCAAATACTGCACTATGCTTATCCAGCATTGTCTGGATATCTATGTGATACTGCGGCTCATTATTGGGAGAAGTTTTGTTGGATACAAAATACTAAGCTGCCCATTCTACATCATTTTGTTTGAATAAAGCTTCCATCCTTCTTGCTGAAACCACTCGTGACCCACCATCTACCATAGCCTTAAGTACAGTTTTCTTACCGTCAACCATGAATTCCAACTGCATCTACTTGAAGTCCTAAACATACTATTCAAGTGACTCTAGCTACTATATTCCTAATATAGCATCCACATTGCTCAACCCAAGCACATAAAAATCACCTATTAATGAGTATTTGGAAGCAATCCAATACAGAGAGGGCGGACCATGCAAGGACCCAGCTCGAACCTGCACGGACCCGCGGCGCTATGGGTCTTTGGTGGGGTCAAAACTTTAAAAAATAACATTTTTTTATTGTTTTTTTAATTGGGAACCCTAATCCATCCCTTATACTTGCTTCCAAACCCCATTTGCACTCACTTTGCTCTTTCATTTTGTTGTTGTGTTTTGCTCTCCCATTTTGCAAGCTTGAAGAGAGGTGAAGAGTTTCAGCTGTGGAGTGCTAGATAGGATCCACAAAAGAGATTTAACTCATTCAAGTGTTTAAGGTATGCATTTGAGATTGATTTTGTAGAAGTTTCAAGTAAGCATTTGGATTGTTTTAAAAAAAAATTTCCAAACTTTCATGTTTTTGTAGAAGTTTAAAGTATGTTTTTTTTCCATTTTATTATAGATTGCATCTATCAAAATCAGCAATGAGTAGTCAAGGCTCAAGGGCTAAGGGGTCTCAAACCTTCAAAATTGATAAACAATCTCCTTTGTGGAAATACACTAGTAGAGCTGCTCAATGTCCTGGAGGTGGGGGGTTTGTTTGGACATGTAATTTTTGCAATACACAATATAGGAGCTCCTACTATCGAGTAAAACTTCATTTTTTAGGCCCTTCAGGTAAGGGGATCAAAATGTGTGTGGGAAAAGACAAGAAGGGGTTACCACCTAGACAAATAGCTGCACTAAGGAAAGAACAAGTAGATGCAGACAAACTATGTGCAAAAGGGAAACAAGGTGGCAATACCGGGATACAACAAACAACATCACCACCCACTCAAACAACCTCTAGACATCCCTTCCTGCCTATGCCTTCTTCAAAAGATGAAGATGTGAATCAACCAGAAATCACCCCCCGCAAGAGAGGCCCATTAGACAAGGCATTTCAAAATGAGTTAAGGGATATTGCTGATGAAAAAATGGGACATTGCCTCTTTGGGAATGGTCTTTCATTCAACTTAGTGAGATCACCCTATTGGAGGGAGATGGTTCAAGCAGTTAATGCAGCACCTTCCGGATACCAATGCCCTGGATATGAAAAGGTGCGCACCACCTTATTGACTAATAAGAGGAGAAATGTAGATAACCGATTAAAACCAATAAGAGATTCCTGGGTTCAAACGGGTGTATCTATTGTTTCTGATGGCTGGAAAGATTGCAAAAACCGTCCTCTAATCAATGTAATTGCTGTATCCCCCAAGGGTGCAATGTTTTTGAAGGCAGTTGACTGTGGAGGGGAAAAAAAAGATGCAGAGTTTATTGCTCAAATTCTCATTGATGGCATAGAGTCAGTGGGTAGTGACAATGTTGTCCAAGTAATTACGGACAATGCAAAAAATTGCAGGGCTGCTGGTCTTTTGATAGAGGCTAGATATGATCACATCTTCTGGACACCATGCACCGTCCACTCCCTCAATCTCATTCTGAAAGCAATTGGCACCCAAATAGAATGGGTGAAAAAAGTATATGATGAGGCTGAGGAGATTCAAATGTTTGTGACAAATCACCATATGTCACAAGCAATTTTCAGAAGTTTCTCACACTTGGAATTATTGAAGGTAAATTTAAACTTTAATTTATTTAGTTTCATTTATCATTTAGAGTTCTATTTCATGTTTTACATATTTTAAATGTGTTATTAACTCACTATTGACATGTGTTTAGGTGGCTGAAACCCGATTTGCATCCCACATAATCGTGCTTCGACGACTTGTGAGGGTCAAGGAAGCATTGTGTCAAATGGTTATTAGCAACCAATGGAGTATTTGGAAGCAATCCAATACAAAGAGGGCTCAAAAGGTGAAGGCTACAATACTCGATGATGATTATTGGGCTCTTGTGGATTATTTATTGGAATTCACTGAACCTGTCATGTCTATGCTTCGGTTTGCTGACACCGATGAGCCTTGCTTGGGGGATGTCTATGATGGCATGGACACCATGCTGGAGAAAATGAAAATGGTAAGTTACAACTTACAAGTTTATAAACATTAAATTTACATAAGTTCATAATTTAGTAAATTTTAAATTTACATAAAGATAACTTACATGAACACCATTTGATATCCCAGGTCATACAAAGGAAAGAGAATGATCCTGATGACATCTTCTACAAAAAGATTGAATCAATTGTGCACCATCGGTGGAACAAGATGACTACATCCTTGCACCTACTTGCACATGCCCTATCTCCTAGATATTACAGCTCAGAAGTACTTTCTATTCCAGGGAGAGTGGCACCATTTAGAGATGTTGGGGTATCCAATGGGTGTAAGAAGGCCTTGGGTAAAATGTTTCGTGATCCAGAATTGGGGGCACATGTTAGAAGTGAATTTGGGTCATTCGTCTCAGGACAAGAGCTTGATGACATTGCTGAAGAAGACAGGGGTAGAATAAATGCAATCAAATGGTGGTACCTCCATGGGCAAGAATTCAAATACCTCCAGCCCCTTGCAATTAAAATATTGTCACAAGTAAGTTTTTAATATTTCAGATTTCTTTTTCTTTTTTGGGCCACTTAACACTCTTGAATTTATTATTTTAATTTATCTTGTATTTATAGTTTAAACTTTATACTATTTGTTATTGTAGGTTGCAAGCTCTTCTGCTGCTGAGCGGAATTGGAGTACTTACTCCTTTATCCACTCTGTAAAGCGTAACCGGTTGGCGGCAAAAAAAGCAGAGGACTTGGTCTACGTACACAACAATTTGCGCCTTTTGTCACGGAAAGATCCGAGATACAAGAAAGGCCCAGAGATGCTATGGGATGTAGCACCCGAGTCTGCTGACTTGGAGATGACCATTCAGGATCTTGCTCGAGCCACATTGCTTGATGTGGATGATGAAAACGTAGATGACATGGTACCCAGTAGTGCTAGTGGAACCGATTTGGGCTCTACTGATGGTGCTGATCTTACACTCGCAGCCGCTGAAGACCCCGTTGATACTGATTATTTTAATAATCCATTTGATGATTGATGAACAATGAACATTGAACTATATTTCTGATTTCATGTTTCAAACTTTAGTCTTTATTGAACTATAGTATGCTACCTACATTTTCGTTTTATGGCAATGTGAATGGATGATCAAGTATTTAATTTGTTTATGAGTATGACATATGTTTATGAGCATTGATCAATGAATGAGGCTAGATTCATAGTATGAAGCATTGAAATGATTTAGAAATTCTGAAATTATGTATATTTCTCTTATTTTCTTGTGTGTGTGTGTATATATATATATATATATATATATATATATATATATACACACGTATCCCCCACGAACCCAAAATAGGGGAAAAAACAAATCCACGAATCCATGAACCGGGTTCTCGTACCCGAATCCATCCCCGAACCCAAATCGGTAACTTAGCATAAAACCATAAATTGTTGAGCTTCAAGAATTGCTTGTAGGTATCAGGCAGCTACATGTTTATCCATCTATGTAGGCTGCAATTCCTTAATTAATTCTGCAATTACAATATCAGAGGATGGCGTAGGGTTCAGACAAGATGAACCTTGTGTATTTGCAGATTGCACTCAAACCCTTGTTTGCTTCAAAATGGTTATATTTCACAGCTTGTTGCTAGACTTGTCGACTTGTTGTGCTGATAAAAATCACCAAAAACATTATCCCGTGTTGGGGTTGCGTCCAAAACAGTTGCTGCTCAAGGGTTTCGTCCCATCCAAGTGCATGAATAGCAGAGAGAAAAGAAAAAAATATATATATAATAAACTTGGCATACTCTTCTTTTCCCATCGAATTCTTTATAAGCTATCTTATTCTCAAGAAAGTTGTGATCCTCCTCATAAAGCCTTGATTTTAGACATTTCCCAACTCACATTCCCCAATATAGATACTTCACCTAGAAGTAAAAACATGGATAACTTCCTTTATTTTAATGCTCTAGTCTATGGGAAAAAATTAGAAGAATAGGCTAGTATTATTATCCATTTATTTATTGACGTGCTATGCAAAAGGGGACATTACAGTCCTCCCTTCCCGAAGATTGTTTGCCCTCAAGTAATCTGCACCTGCTTGTGAAACTAAATGCCTAGATCCCATCTCAACCTCAGGAACACTACTTCGCCAATCCATTGTACTACTCTGATAATAGCATCACCATGCCCAAAATTGTGAAGCAACTCATCACACATGCTTTGAATCCTCTTTACATCTTCTATGCTATGATGCACAAAATCTGCCCTCTTACTAGTTGCATCATCAAACCCATGTCTCATGACTATCTGCCCAAACTTGAATGCCAACATTAGGTGACCCCATATGAGTATCCCAATATGCAAATGAATCTAGTTCAGCAATGTCATCAAGCATAATGACTACACCAAGGTCTAGTTCAAGAGTTGAATCCACTGAAGTTGTAAAATGAGGATGCAATTCTTTGGCTACCGAAGAATTTTCCGAGTGTATACCTTTACTAAGTCTCATTGCCAACCATTAAGTACCATCATATGAAGATATTATATCACTACCAACGCCATGTATCGAGACTACCATGTCAGGAGGATGAGGAGATATGTTATTGTTGTCATTAATGGAATAATCTTATTTATCCCCTTGCAATTCTTCACTCACAAAACCTAAATGATCTGCATCTTGAGGACAAAGCTCTAATGGATCAGATGAACTTTCATGTGCAGATTTATCAAATCCCACATAAGGATGCAGAGTAGCAAATTCACTAATTTCTTTCATGTCAATTGGGGAAACATCTAATGAATCAGATTTTGATATATTCAGTGCCTTTATAAGTTCTTCAACTTCCTCAACATCACCCTTTCTTCCCCTTTGTTCACGAGGAGTTGAAACTAGAGAATCTTCAAGTGACTTTTCTCTTGAAAGGCATGGAGAAGGAACCCCTAATGCTGCAGTTGTAGCCGCAGCAAAAACAACAGAATATTCTTCAATAACTCTAGTGTTCAACTCATATGTTTTTCTCTCATTCAAAGCTACAAGTTTTTCCTGAAGAGTATTGTACGAGCTTGATCCTATTACTCTCGCAATCTCTTCGTCCTCTACCTCTAGAATGTGAGGTACTCCAGATAACGTGGCAATGCGTGGAGTCTCTCTGACTGTAGTATCTTCCAACTCAATTTGTTGAGGTTGAACCTCTTGTGCAACATCATCATCGGTGTCGTCTTCTTGCTCATTTTGTTCCTCACCATCAAAATGGACTTCTAACAAATGTACCATGCCTTTTCCAAGGCAACAATGACCAAGTTCCCATGGTTCTTCGCAAGAGAAACATAATTTTTCTCCTTCTTAGTTCATTTCGTGTCTCTTGCTCAATTTTGGAGGGTATGTTTCTTTACTGATTGAAACTAATGTTCTTTTGCTGATTTGAACTTTTCTTATCAGGTTTCCAAGGGCTGAAATCTTTTCTTTGTGGCTAAAAGGAAGGTGTGACTTCTAGGTCTATGGCTAACCCAATAGCATCATCTAATGAACTTGGCTTATGAGCCTTAACCAAACCTTTTAATTTGTCACTTAAAACTTCAACAAAGAGCATTGAAACTCTTTTCTGAGGCATATCAAGGACCATTACCAAAAAAAATTGGGAATTCATTGATGTAAAACTCTAGATGTCCTACTTGCTTAAGCTATGCTAATTCCTTGTTATAGACATTTATGTCTTTCCGGTCAAAGTGAGTAACCAGCGTTTTGACAAACTCTTCATAAGAATGAACCATGGCATGATCCTGGGAGACAAGTCTGTGGTGCCACCAATCATATGTTACTCCTTCCAAGTGCATAGTAGCAAACTGAATCGCCTTTTCTTCTTTCATTGGCATGAGTGCCAAAAAAGTGTCCAACTTATGAACCCGTGATCTAGCTGATATCTCTCTGGTTCCATTAAAAGTTGGAAGAGTAATTTTGTTCAAGGCATCATTGTACTCAATTGGTTGGAAACCTTGTCTAGCTTTCCCTCTAGGCCTTATGTCTTGTCATTCCGGATGATTCTTCGCTTTTTCCTTACATTGGTTCATGAAATGATTTAAATTCATCAACTGCCTTACATCAACTGGAAGCTGAATGTATTCATCTGGAGCCACCATAATCTCATATGTGATGTGTGTCTCTTCTACCTTAACCTCAAGGATTGGTTCTCTTTCAACTAGACAAGGTAAAAAAGTGGGACGCAATGGTCGATCCGACATTGTATCCACTGTTCTCACAACGTTAGAGGCTGCTCTATCTTGGTTCTAATGCTCGACTTCACTTTTGTTGTGTAGACTACTAGACCTTCCCGACCTTGAATGTCAAACTCTCATTTGTCCCATTGCTATGATCATGCAATCCTGGTTGCATCATTTGCTCCTGTCGTTGCATCTGTTGTTGTTGATGCTACTGCCTCTGTCACAGGGTTTGCCGAACTTCATACATGAAGTTTGAAATTCGCCGAATCCTTATAAAATCTAAAAAATTGTTCAAATTTGTCTTACAGTTCGTAGGGAACCACGCTAGGGCATTTTTATTAAAATGCATTATATAGACAGGCGGAACAAATGGAACCACGCTTCATCATCAATTTTTTGCATAATAAACTCGAATCTGTTGATTTTGTCAAGAGGGCTTCAAAGGTTTGAATCCGTTGATTTTGTCAAGAGGGCTTTGAATGCATAATAATAGCCATTGTTTGCATGGGTGAGATTGCATTGTGTTGAACAACCATCACATGGCACCTATGTGTGGTGTGACTCGTTGGATCATCGATTCATTGCCAAGCAAAATAGAACAAAATTTCAATCATAAGAAGTGTTCCTCGAAACGTTGAAGAGATAGGGATTCGACATTTATATATTAGCAAATTAAAATTAAAATCTTGAACATATCAATATTAGAATATTTTTAAATTTGTTATAATGTATTGAGAGTTAATAATATCGTTATGTTTTTAATAATTTTATTTAATAAGGTTTAAAATATTTGAATTAATTTCTTATTTTTATTTTTATTTTAAGAAATATTATATTAATAAAATTTTATTTTTTACACTAGTTCAAAAGAGCTCCCAGAGAAAAGAACCAGAAAGAAAAACTTTGGTCATTGCTCACAAAATTAAAACCAAAATATGTGTTGCAGAGCCTAGAAGAAAGCCCCCCCCCCCTCCAGTCAAAGCTAGTCACATGCACAAAACACCCAAGGATAGAGCAGTTTTGCTCACAAGTCCCATCTAGGAAGAAAACATAGATTACATCAATACATTACAGCTTGCCATGAGGCATTTCGATTAACAAAATAATGAAAAGCAGATAGGAGTCCTCGACTTCAGAGAAGAGCAATCCGAAAACTAGAATCAGAGGCAAATATAACGTCTCAACCACAAATCACCAGTATGATATATCCTGCAATCAAAATCACAAAAAAAGAACAACCTGCAGCAGAAAATGAGAACAAAACTATTCCTCCATATGTGCTGAGAAGGAGCTGCCCACACCTAACTAAAGCTTCCAAATGTTAGAAAAATCACCATCAATGACTCTATTAAGATCAAGAATTTGGTTCGAAAGGGGGGAAGAAACCATAGACGGTTTCAAATTATCCATGTTAGTAGAAGTGGGCACTATATCATGTTCCAAAAGAGCATAAACAGTCGCGTAAACACCATTAATACACTCCTGCCCCAAAAATCTTCCAAGCTGGTGCAAGGCGACTTTAACCAATCTAAAAGATTGACGTTCAAGAGCCTTCTTAATGTTTTCATAAATCACATAAACCCCATGATTATTCAACAGAGCATGGTGATGAAATAACCCTCCAACGAGAGCAGCACCCCCCTACAAATCATATTTTTGAACAGCCCTTCATAACTTATTATTAAGCAAAAACTCAGGTTTAACATGTCAATTAACAATCAACTCCAAAAGGAAAGGGGACTGTAATAAATCCAAAGCATTGGACAAAAAGATCGATAATATTTGAGAAGGGAAAATGATGCGCTTACCCGGAGGAGATAAAATTTCATATCCAATTACCCTTTTAATAGCTCTACGAACCTGTAGACGATCACGCACAAAGAATGTGGCAAGCATATCATCATTTATATGACCCAAGAAAGGATTTTCCCAGCTTTCAACTTCCCAAAAAAACCCAAAATTACAAGGATATAATCCATATGCAGCACATTACAAGACGAACAAAGATCAACCTGGGTACTAATGCCAACCAAGTGGGAAGGACGGGCAGCCATTAGCCAAAGAAACCAAGACAAAATCTGCAATGAGTCAAAAAACTAGGAAGCTATGGAGTGACAGAGAGCTGATTGCAAATGACAAAAATTAACGAGCAGAATGAAATAAATAAACCAAAAAGCCAAAGACTAAGCCATAATTAACCGTCATTTCCTCATACAAAGTACAAAGCCGCAACAAGCCACGTAGTACCTCGTGACACTTAGGCAATAAACGAAAAGATATGTCGAGATTTTATATTTTAATATAATATTATTATATTTTAATAGATAACAAATTTGGCTATTTTATTTTATAATATAATTAAATAAAAGTTTAAATATTTAAATTAATTTTAAATTTTAATATAATATTATTTTATTTTTAAAAATAACAAATATGACTATTTAATTTTATAATATAATTTAAATTTAAATAGCATTGTTAAACTATTTTGATAATTTAATGGATTTTAATATTTATATATTTGTTAATTCAAATTTATATGAGGCAAATTTAATGTCGAATTTTTTTCGAATTTTTTACCCTTGCCGAACTTTATCTGAATTTTATTATTATTGAACTCGAACTTGAACTCGAACCTTGTGACTTAGGCTGCTGCTACTGTTGGGCAAAACCTGTCAGGAAATCATTAAGCTGATTATTTAGTTCCCTTGGCGGGCTTCCATCTCTTCTTTCACCCATCTCGACTTCTGCTAGATTAATTTCAGCATCTTCCTGTTGTCCTGACCTATTTCTTGTATTATATCTGTGGTTCAAACCCTCTGATATACATAGAACCACTTTATATCAACATGCATTAGATTAGGAGCAAAAAACATGCCTAAATTCTGACATGCAACAGAAAATCTCTGATATGCACTAAAAAAGCAAACCTGCAACTGAAACCCCCACAGGCTGGCGGGATTTGTGGCTCTGATTCCACTGAAATGACCTTTCCTTGGGGTGTTAGCAGTTAAACCAAGAAAGACTACTATTTATTTGGAAAGAAATGGCATCGCAGAAATAACAGAAGAATTTGTAAATTCCAAACACACAATAACTCACACTTCGATGAGAACTAGTCAATGGAATCTTTATCATAATTTGAACATGCAAGTATTTGTCTCCAATTTAAAACATACCAGAATATCAAACCCTTTTCTATCAACAATAGTATTTCAGATTTTCGATGGATTTCCCAAAACTTGCTACCTGTTGAATGGATTGACCTTGGCTCAAGTTGTACAATATTTCTCCCAGCTGCAGCGTATTGAACAGCTTTCCCAGACTGTTGGAAAGAAGAAAACGCTGGTATTGATGCATGAACAAATGCTTCCAAACCTACTCTAACTCCTTGATTCGCTTTCACAGAACCACAGCTTGTTATATGGAAGACTATGGATGACTGAACTGTGCTGGGTTTGCGTCCAGACAGTTGTTGCTACAGCTACAGTGATTTCATCCTAGAACATGTGCTTGATTTTGCAGAGCAAAGAAATAACAATAGTTGATCAATAATACACCTTTCTTCATGTGATTTCCTTAAATCAACCTCATCGAACCAAGAAAGCAGATTTTTGCTTTCTTTCCAACTTTGAAAGCCAACTGTTGGCAACTTCTAATCTCACTCCTACACGCCTTGTCAAAAAGCGGTTTAGCTGGCTGATAAAAACTTGAGTTGATAAGAGGAAATATTAAATCAAATGCCACTTAAAATAGCCCCATATTCATAACTGAAAAATAGGGACTTAAGTGATTCAGAAAAGCAGCTCATCCCCTTTATTAATTTATTGCCTTAGCCTTTGGGGACTTTAACAAACTAAAGGCTTAGCAATTTATTATTTATTAACATTACACCCTAGGCTCTCATGAACTCTTTATTCATCACTCTACAGGAAAGGTGATTCAATCTGCAATTTGGTATCAGTTATTGATCTACACATATACAGATTCTCCTCTATTTGTTTCAGCAAAGATCAGTCTACCCAAATACTCCAGAAGGTAGCGTTTTTTTGTTTACTGGGAATTTGGCACATGAAGGAGAAATCACAGCTGGCTCATAAGGTCTGATATACAGCATAGTTTGGAGAAAAACCAGTGACAGCAACTATCAAGTTTGTAATAAATTCCTACTCTTTATTTGCTGAAATCAATTTATAGTTTATCAAGCTTTCAATTTGAAAATATTTGCAATTTCATTTCAAATCCATATTGGTTGTTGCATGCAATTGAATGATGGCATTTATAATCAATGATTGCTTGCACAAACTTAGAAAATCTTCTTGAAACAGGAAAAGATCAATACAGTGGTATCAAAGTCACCTTTCCTACCAGCCTGTGTGGTATTCCTTGTGCATGTCAGTTTGGGATCGATCTGAGTGGGTGCATGTCAGAAATTATGATTGTATGTTACTCCTAATCAAATGCATGTCAATTTAAAGTGGTTCTATGCACTCTAGATGGATTGAACCGCACAGGTATAACACAAGAAGTAGGTTTGGACAGCCAGTGGAAGGAGTTGGAAGCAACCCAGTTGAAATAGTGATGGGAGAAAGAAGAGCAGAAAGCCCACCTAGGGATATGAAAAATCAACTCAATGATTTCTTGATAGTCTTTGCCCAACAACAGCAACAAATGCTACAACAATTTCAAGGTTGTATGATCGCAGTCATTGGTCAATTGAGAGTTGATTGTACAAGGTCAAGAAGGTCTATTAGTGAACACAACAAAAGTGAAGCCAGGCATGGGAACCAAAACAGAGCAGCTTCTAATGTTGTGAGGATAGCCGATACAAGGTCTAATCGAATATTACGTCCCACTTTTTTACCTTGTCAAATTGAAAGAGAAACAATTCCGAAGGAAAAGGAAGCAGAGACACACATCACAAACGATATTATGGAAGCCCGTGCTGAATACATGCACCTTCCAGTTAATGTAAGGCAGTTAATTAACTTAAATCAGTTCATGGACCAGCATAAGGACAAGGCTAGAAACCATTTGGAAAGGCCAGACAGGAGGCCTAGAGGGCAAGTTAGGCAGGGCACTCATCCTGCACAAAATAAGGATGCCTTGAATAAAATTTCTATACGAACCTTTAATAAAACCGGAGAGATAACAGCAAGGTCATGGGTTCATAAGTTAAACACACTCTTAGCACCAAGCCCATGGAAGAGGAAAAAGCAATACAGTTTGCTACCATGCACCTAGAGGGAGTGGCATATGACTGATTGGTGGCATTATGGTCTTGTTTCCCAAGATCATGCCATGATACATTCCTATGAAGAATTTGTGAAAAGGTTGATTACTTGTTTTGACATAAGATATGAAAATCTACTATAGGTAATTGGCCCAACTAAAAAGGGTAGGGCATGTGGACACTCACATCAATGAGTTCCAAAAAAAAATTGTGATTGTTCTTAATATGTCACAAAAGAGAGTCACTATGTTTTTTGTAGAAGGCTTAAGTGACAAACTAATAGGCCTAATACATTAGATGATGCTATTGGGTTAGCTCTTGACTTGGAGGTCACACCTTCTTATCAGCCACCAAAGAAAGGTTTCACCCCTTGGAAATCTGAAAAAAAAAAGTTTTAATTTTATCAATGGGGAACTAGTGATTAAATGTGCACTTCATGCTGAGGAGTTTCCAAGATTTAGTGTTATAGTTGCCGATAGTTTCCCACTGAGTTGCACCAACTAGTGCCACAGCTGAATATACAGATCAGAGATTACAAACTGATGGGTGACTTCTATGTGCTTGGATTGAGCAATGTGCATGCCATATTGGGCCTTCAGTGGTTAGAGTCACTTGAGCTGTAGGTTCAGGACTTTAAGCAGATGCAGTTGAAATTCATGGTAAATTGTGCTTGAGGCTATGGCAGATGGTGGTCCACGAGTGGTTTCAGCAAGGAGGATGGAAGCTCTATTCAAGCATGATGATGTGGAGTGGGCAGCCCAGTGTTTTGAATCCAGCAAATCTTCTCCCAACAGTGAGCCATAGTATCATATTGATATCCAAACAGTGATGGATAAGCATAGTGCAGTTTTTGGAGATATTCCTCATGGTCGTCCACTTGGTCGTGGATTTGAGCATGTCATTGAGCTTGAGAAGAATGCAAATCCAATTATCACTACGTCCTACAGACACCCACGTCATTTTACGGAGATTGAAAAACAATCAAGGAACTATTGAAAATGGGTCACATACGTCCTAGTTCCAGCCCTTTTGCTTCTTCAATTGTGTTGGTCAAGAAGAAGGATGGAACACTATGCATGTGCATAGACTACAAAGCCTTGAACAAGAAAACCATAAAGAACAAGTACCCCATTCCTAGGATCAATG
Source organism: Chamaecyparis obtusa (assembly GCA_027943335.1). Lineage (NCBI taxonomy): Eukaryota > Viridiplantae > Streptophyta > Pinopsida > Cupressales > Cupressaceae > Chamaecyparis > Chamaecyparis obtusa. Next base: position 459,736 of record BSBK01000353.1, on the reverse strand, counting down.
AGCTTCTACATGAGCTACACGGGGCCGTGTACTTTTCAAAAATTGATCTTCATTTAGGCTATCATCAGATTAATGTCCGGGAAGAAGATATACATAAGATTGCTTTTCGTTGTCACTACGGCGCTTCGAGTTCCTTGTCATGCCATTTGGACTCACAAATGCACCAGCAATGTTTCAGTCTTGCATGAACCACACATTCTGTGAACAGCTGCAGAAATATGTTTTGGTCTTCTTTGACAATATATTGATATACAGCAAGACATGAAATGATCATTTGCAGCATTTGGATGTGGTTTTGAGTATCATGGAGGCACAATCGCTATTTGCAAAGGCTTCCAAATGTGAGTTCAAGATGACTGATATACTTTATCTAGGACATGTGAGTGGAGTTGATACAGGCAATTTTAGATTGGCCATCTCCCACACACATATCAGAGTTGAGATTCTTGGGTCTGTGTTGTTACTACAGAAGATTTGTGCAAGATTTTTCACAATTGACATCACCCTTGACAGATCTTACAAAAAAAGGAGCATTTCATTGGTCTGCTGAGGCACAAGTGACAATTGATAAGCTCAAGGAGGTCATGAGCACATGCCCAGTGTTGGCATTACCTAACTTCACAAAGCTGCTTGTTGTTGAGTGTGATGCATTAGGCCAGGGAATTGGTGCAATTCTGATGCAGTTTAAGCATCCTATTGTATTCAAGAGCAGGAAAATCAGAGATCCAAAGAGATTGTACTCCACTTATGACAAGGAGATGCTAGCTATCATGCATGCACTAGCTAAGTTTAGACAAATCTAGTGGGTGAAAAATTTGTTGTCAGGACTGATCACAACAGTCTTAAGTACTTCCTAGAACAGAAATATCTTAAAGAATGGCAACAAAAATAGGTAAGCAAGGTTCAAGCATATGATTTTGATGTGGAGTTTATCAAGGGAAAAATGAATATTGTTGTTGATACTCTTTCCAAGAAACCCACTCTCTGCCCTCTCCCTGAGATTTCAACTGATTGGAAATCTCAATTGTTGGCCGAGTATTCCAAAAACACATTTGTTTGTGATTTGATTAATGGACGGGCAGGATGACAGGTATGTAGTAGATGATGTGATTTATTATAAGAACAGAATTTATCTCGTACCAAGATCTAAATTGAAGGGCAAGATTATAAGGGCATTACATGATACCCCTCTAGCAGGACATTTAGGGTTCTTCAAAACAAATCGTCAAGTGCGTGAGAGATTCTCCTGGAAGGGTTTTAAAGACAATGTGTTGTAGCATGTCAGAAAGTGTTCGACTTGTCAGCAAAATAAGTCAGAACATACCTATCCAACAGGCCTTTTGCAGTCGTTTCCTATACCTAAACAAAATGGGGAAGTAATATCAATGGATTTCATTATAGGACTTCCACAGGTTCTAGGGAAAGACTGCATTTTTGTAGTTGTGGACAGGTTACCAAAGTATGCACATTTCATTGCCATTGCTACAGATTATTCTGCACCTCAAGTTGTGGATTTATTTTTTAGACAAGTGTTCAACATGGTCTTCTTAAGACCATAGTTAGTGATCCGAACAGTAGATTCATTAGTATGTTTTGGCAGGATTGTTCCGATTGGCAGGTACAAAATTGACACCAAGCACCATCTACCATCCTCAAACGGATGGACAAATAGATATTGTAAATAAGTGGATTGAGGGTTATCTTAGAAATTATGTTTCAGAATAGCAGCGTGCTTGAATTAGATGGCTTCACTTACGTGAGTATTTTTACAATACCACCTTTCATAAGTCAACTGGCATGTCTCCATTCAGAACCTTGTAGAGGTATGATGCTTTATCATTTGTAGACTTGGCATTTGATGATAGTAAGGTCCCTCGTGCAAAGGAGACAATTCAGAGTCATTGGGATATTCTCTAGAGTCTAGACACTAAAAGATAACATTCAGCATACTCAAAATCAACAGAAAATGTACGCAGGCATGCATAGAATTGAGAGATCATTTGAGGTTGGGGACTTGGTTTACTCGCATCTACAGCCATACAAGCAATCCACACTAAAGAAGAGTGGTGCACAAAAACTAAAACCACATTTCTATGGGCCTTATAAGATACTGAGGAGAGTTGGTGAGGTTGGGTATGAGATGGAGTTACCAGAAGGCAGCAAAATACATAACGTGTTTCATGTTTCATACCTCAAGAAGGCATTAGGTCAACATACAATTGCATCTCCAAAGCTGCCCCTTCTAGATGAGGAAAGAAATTCGGTATTAGTTCCTGGAGGAATTGCTAATTGGAGAGAGAGGAAATTGAGAAACAAGATGGTCCGGGAATATCTAATAAAATGGAAGGACTTACCGATTGAGGATGCAACATGGGAAGGTGAAGAGTCCTTATTTGCGATTGCTAGAGGACCAGCAATCCCAAGAAGGGAGGACTGTAATGTCCCCTTTTGAGTGACGGTTAGCAGAGGAGAAATATCTAGCCTTTCCCATTCCTTGGGGCTAGAATTAATTGAATAGTAAGGGAATGAGTGAATAATTAAATATTAGCCCTAAAAAAGCTAAAGTTTATTTGCAATATATTTAATTATTCGTTATGAACTAAAGAGGGGGCCACTTTTAAGTTACAATGTTAATATTACTAGGTGATATGTTCATGGTGGTTCTCTAATAATTAATGCTAATATTAATGTTGTTAATGTTTTGAACCAGAATATTATAAATGCAATAATCACAACCTTTAACATCAAAGCGCAAGATAATCAGACACAGATTTACCCTGGGAAAACCCTCTTACTCGAGGGAAAAACCCAGCCACACCCAAATTATATCCTTTATTGAGTTCTCAAAACCAATATACTGAACCTTTCTTATGATTGAAGTCTTCAAAGCAATCAATTGATAAGCCTAACTTACTTTAACCAATTATATCACAGTCTCCCAAAGACCAACTTAATACAAATGCTATGATTCTCAAAATAAGCATAATAATCTCGCTTAGAACAATTCCAAAATTGCAATACAAAATATAAATCAGACTCAGCACTTCTACACAGTACGATAATACTCAGGACTCACAGAAATACTATGATTACAATAACTGAAAATATAATGCTACTCATAAACTCTCAAAGCCGAATGAATATAACTCTCCCAGACGGTAACACTACAACTTGGAATCACACTACGATCAAATTCTGAGACTCAAGGCTCACACACGACAAAAACCAATCACACACCAAGTGTGTCTAACACCCCACGGTGATCAGTCTTCTTTTATTCAATGAAACGACACCTCCAAGCAACTGAAGAGCCGCACATGGGAGACCAAAAGCCTGCCGTTACCAACTGCTGATGATTAATGCTGCACCGACCATACAACCCGACGTGACCTCTGTAATAAGGAACGGGTGATAGAATGCTGGGAGACTACGATGCCATGTCATCATAGAATCCGCAGTTACAAAATAGACGTTGAGAATGAGTGAGAGAACCGTTGCCAGCCAGGCAAACTGCCGATGCCAACACAGACCATACTTAATGCCCAGATAACACACGATAAAGAGGTGAGTAACAGAAACAGCTCGATGCCTATAACATGAGCTACACAATGCCCTCAGTTATGCAGCTCACAATTTGGAATCAGCTCACACATAGAAGACTCCGAAGCAAGTGCCCAATCATGGATTGGATGAGGAGATCGCAGCTTTTTGGATTGGAGATTATTATTATGCATCTTGAAGTTTTTGTTTTCTTCTCTACAAGAATCAACTAAGAGCTTTTTCAGGACAAAACCCCTGGAAAATCCAGAGCTTGGATGCAACCCTAAGCTCTCATGAACTCTCTATTCATCACTCTACAAGAAAGGCGATTCAGTCTGCAATTTGGTATCAGTTATTGATCTGCACATATACAGATTCTCCTCTATTCATTTCAGCAAAGATCAGTCCGCCCAAATACTCCAAAAGGAAGTGATTTTATGTTTAGCAGGAATTCAGCACGTGAAGGAGAAATTCGCAGCTGGCTCATAAGGTCTGATATACAGCATTTTGGAGAAAAATCAGTGACGGCAATTATCAAGTTTGTAATAAATTCCTGCTCTTTATTTGCTGAAATCGATTTATAGTTTACCAAGCTTTCAATTCGAAAATATTTGCGCTTTCAAATCATATCCATAATGGTTGTGGCATGCAATTGAATGATAACATTTATAATCAATGATTGCTTAGGCAAACTTAGAAAATCTTCTTGAAATGGGAAAAGATCATTACAAAATGACAGGGTAACTTTCGATAACACAAATGCGGCAATGGGATGGTTAAAGCTGAGTAAAATCATATGCTTATCCTTCGTATCATAGAAGATTTAGATCAGAAATATGCACATGTGCCAATGGCTTTCAAGAAAAAATGGTGATGGATATTGTTGTTATATTCTTGTACTAGCGGGCAAGAAACAGGGAACTGGTATATGTCTGAGATGACATTGCCAAGCAACCTGCCACTAAGACTACATATTAATGCCAAAGAAAACAAGGAGTTACTTCCAAGCCAGATATTTTATTGAGGGGATAAAAACTTACATGTCATCTCCCAGAACACCTCCATGATTTTCTTTGTACAAATTGTAAAGGAACTTTACTCCCTCACGTTGATGTTCAAGAAGTCTGCAATTGATTGAAGCAGGAACCTGCATAAACATACTCCATCAAGTAATTTAATTCAGCTCCGATTTATCAATCATTAACATTGTTAATGATATGCCTACACTGATTGTTATATGTTCAGACATGTCTTTTACAATTACCCCATGCCTGCCAAGTCATGGTGATTATTCTAAAGACGCCATAATATAAGGCTTAGTCTGAAGTGAGTTGAATATCATATTAAAACTTAAACAACCTAGAAAACTTTTCTGAAACATAAACGGAATTTTAACGAGAGAAAGTGGAGCGAATTTCTTGATTGATTCACCCCTCAATGCAGTGGTGCAACCTAGAGTGCCACACTACCTCACAACAGCGGTGCAACCACAACGATCAAAATAAAATAATTGAAATTAAAAATTGAAGCTTAAAATTTAACTAACCTGCACAATTGGGCCATTTTCGGCCGTTCCATCGAGTATGAGGGGCTCAAACGGGCCTTCGGTATGGGGTTGAACAAAAACACCCGCTTCACTGTCCCCAATTTCGCCTGAAACATCGTTCTCTTGCTCATTCTTCAACAAAATCAAACCCTTTTCCTTATCTTCTTCTTCATCATCATTCGAGCCCTCAGACCGCAAAGTGTCATCCGTTCCCGCAATAGAATACTCGGTAGCCGCACGTTTCGAACCCGCGACGCGGTGCGAATCGTTGAAAGGCGCAGACGGTGTTGTTGGAAGTTGGAGGTCGGAGGCGAGCTGTTCGAGTCCCGCAAGCTGCTGTTTTATTGATGTTTTCGGAGGTTTTCTTTGCTCGTGTGAAGACAACGGTGATGTTGTTCTACAGTGTGAAGAATATGACGATGATGTGCAGGACTTGAGGGTGTTTTTCAGATCTCTCAGTGACATTGCTGTGAAGGAAATAAAATGGGATTTTTTTGGCGCTCTTCAAAGAAATTTTGAAGTAGCGTGCATGGCACACACCAGCGTGGGTAGAGGAAGATGAAAATAATATTTCAATTTTTGGTTTGAAGTTTTTGGTTTCAATTCTACCTCTGCATAGAAATGCATTCATTCAAATCAATTTTTATTTAGTTTAAGTAATTATTGTATAGAATTAAAAAAATTAAACATTTAATTTTTTAATTTAAATAATTATAAAAATATTATTTATTTGTCTTTATATTGATATATATTAGAAAAAGTATTTAATTAGGCAAAGTATTTAATTCATTCAATCAATTAATTAATAACATGAATAACATGATTACTATTGTATATTTCATATCTTGACTTAATTGTCTATTTTTTATTAATTGATTTTAGTTGACTTTTAAATAATATTAATTATTTGTTTATTTGTATTCTAGGTTCTATAACAAAATTTTGAAGAGTAGGTATAATTTGGCTATGGAGTGTTCATAAGAGAAAGTGTATTGAATTCATTTTGCTTCTAAATAAAAAATAAACAAGGAAAAAATATTATTACTTTTCATATTTGCATCATGTTGCATCTACTAACCTATGTAAACCTCACTATAATATTTGGTCTGTGTTTTAGAGTATGGTATGATATACGTGGCAAAGGAATATTAGGTTCTAATTGCAAAATTATATTTTAAAAGATTACAATTCTTCTTCTTCATTGTACTCAATCTATTTTGCTTTAGTTTAAATTTACACTTGTGTTTTTACTTGGGTTATTTTATGGTGTGTATTAAATTTATTTTTTGTAGAAAAAGTAATAAGGTTGTAGGGAGGTGAGAATTGTTTCTATGTGCAATGGAAAGTGATTCAAACGGAATGCAAATAACAATGAAAAGCACTCAAATCAACAAATCCAAAACAACATACAAGATTAGATAGAAAGAGACCAAAAACAACAAGAATGTAAACTATAATAATTAATGTTGTAGCCTTCTTGATTCAACGATTTGTCTAAGATATTGTTGTTGTATATGTGCTCACAATTTAGACAAGATAACAATAGTGAAATGCCTCATTGTTGCTCAAGCTTGAAAGATGATGTTGATAATGGCTTCAATGTTGTACAAGTGTGGAGAGCTATCAAGAATTGTATAAGTGAATTGCATAATGAGATGAGATGAATGAAAGATGGAAGGACTTTTGGTTATAAGTGTTGGGAAAGGGTTAGGGTTCTCAACTCTTGTGAGAGGTGGACAAGTGTCTACCTAATAGTGGATGAAGAGACGTTGGGATTTGAGAAAGAGACATGGACCATAAAGCCACTTTTGTCTCAAATCTCAAAGGGCGTTGGGGGAATGGGAAGAAGAATATAAAATTCTTTAAAGGGGACAAGATTGAAAGTGCATTTAAGGAAGACTTATGTCATGTGATTGGGGATTGGAATTGATGGAATAAGGTTTGACTTTAGTTTCCTAGTCCTTATGGTTAGAAATGTGTGCATGTTTAATGAAGGTTTAGATTTAATGAAAAAGGTGATTAGAAGGCAAGTGAACTTGTTAGGAGAATGTAAGTGGGAGGAGAGAGGATGAGAGGGGTTTAGTTAAGAAAATGATGCATTTGCTTAATTAATTAGGATTAAATGGTGCAAGTGGGGTTTTTTAGGATTTTGCAAGTGGATGGGGTTTATGAATTTTGATTTTTTTTAACTCAAAATAGAGGGAGCCTATTTGATTAAATAGATGAATTTATTTAATTTAATGGGATTGGGCTTTAGATAAATTAAATCAATTAATTTACCTAGAAGGATTGGCAAACAGGGAGATTAATTAAATAGGCAAACTATTTAATTAATACGATGACTCTAGACAAAGTCAAGGAGAATATTAATTAAATAACTTAATTATTTAATTAATATGGCAAACATGGAAGAAATAGGATCAATCATTCAATTAAATAAAGCTAGACCTTGTTTAAATTAAATAGGATTGAGGGGATACAGATTAGCGGAATCAAAGTGGGGTCTGCAACTAGGTATGCCTGATAGAGTCGCCATCTCGCTCTATTGGGTATCATGCTCGTACTTGCAGGGCCATGTGCCTTTGGTTTTGATTTTTTTGTGCCTTTTGTTCTCTTTGTTCCTTTATTCCTCTGATTGATGTATTTCTTTCTTATTTTCTTGTGCATGCATTTACTGCAAACCCTCATCCTCGCCTTTCCCTGGTTGTGTACGAGCATGTATGGTGTCCAGTCCAATCCAGCCTTGGTGCCATTTAGTTCCTTGATCTTTTGTACTTTGGTTAGATTATCTTATTTATTGTAGGTCTCAGATTGCAGAGATAATTAAGGATACAAGACAAAAGGTGATGAATGTAGGTGTTAAAGCGAATGTTACAGAAAAACCTTTGTATAAATCTATGGTGAAATAAAATTCAGTTACAAAGTGTCTGCCAACCGCTTGCTTCCATGGCAAATTTAGAGGAAGACAAAACTTGGGATCAAGCGGAGATGTGGAATCTAAAGCCGATGGATGTAGAGTAGGAAATGGTTGCAATGTCAAACCCGTGTGTGCTGGAGTCAAAGATAAGGGTAGGACTCCTCTTTATTCTTTGAAAAAAACTCTTGCCCTTTCCCCTAATGATGATATGGTGAAAGCTATCAATAATGAGTAATCTTGGTTGAAAAATATTATAATTTCTTTGTTTGTATGGATAATAAATTTCGTCCAGCTAGAAAGTTTTTAGATGATTGGTTTAACAATGTTTGGGGAAAGAAACAAGGAATTGTTATTATTTTTTGTAGAATGGTGCAAAGAGGATTATTTGTTGTTTTTCTGAAGAATCCTAATATGCAAGATAGAGTTTTGAAAAAGGGTTTCTAGAATGTTGTCAAGCCCTTTTTTGTGCCTTTCCCTGGTTGCGGAATGGAAATGTGGAGCAGGTAATGACATGTTCTTCTCCTAATTTGGTGGAACTTCATAATGATCAGCCTAAATTTTGGCCTTTCATCCTTCATATGTTGAAACCCCTTGGCTCTATTCTTCAAGTTGAAGAGTTAAGAGTTACTCTGCCTCATATGAATGTTCGTGGTCTGATTGCTTTAGATCCTAATATTGATTTTTTAGAAGTCATTTCTCTTGAGGTTGATGGCAATAGTTATGCTTGGGATTTTACTCTGTTAGGAAATTTAGGTGCTTGTTTCCATTGTAAAATCAATGGTCATACTCAAAAAGATTGCCCGGCGTTGAAAAATGTTCAAATGTCTTTTAATGTTAATGCTATGAACCTCCCCTACAACCTCCAAAGGCTCAGACAATTAATAGTAGTAATGTATCCCATGTCCCTTCTTGGTCTAATGATGCTAATACTCCTAATGTTCCATCTGGTTCAGATTTAGGAGGTAATAGTTTTTCCCTATGGCTAACCCTCTTTTTGATGTTGAATTTGATGGTGTTCCCTCTGATGATAATGCTTGTCAATCAGGTGTGAATATAGGAGGTCATGAAAATTATGATAAGAAGAATGTACAACAGTATACTTTGGAAGCCATTAAGCAGAAGGTAGAGGAAGTGAGGAAAAGTAGTCTTGCCAGCGTTAATGATAATGCCCCCTACCTAATACTTACAACCCCCAAAGTGAGGCACAAATACCTATATTAAGATCTCTAATGTTAATTCGGTTGAGATCGATATGGGTGTGACTGATGATGTTTTCATTGAGGTTTGTAACAAGAACATTAAGAAAAAAAGAAAAATGGTAGAGAGACAAAAAAACCCTCAAAAAGGCTAAATAATTCTCTAAATTGATTAAGGCAAATATCTTGAAGTATTTTGATAGATTGTACAAGAATCATAATTCCACCTAATCTATGTTTATGATGATTAATATCCATAACTGGAATGTTAGAGGGCTAGAAATGCCTGACAAAAAATATATGGTCAGGAAATGGTGCAACAAGTTGATTGGGAAAGATATTTTCTATCTTCAGGACATTAAAGTCATGGGCTACCATGCATTTAATACATTGAAATTCCTTTGGGACAAAGCTCGTTGTTTCTATATTGATCATGTAATGGGTAAATGTGGAGTTGTTGTCCTGGTTGGACCCCAATGGGAAGATTCTATTGTTAATGATGGTGTATCCCCTTGTCAAAGAGCTCATAGGATTATTCTTAAAAAGGAGATAAGCTCATAGGAATTTGTAACATATATGCCTCCAACAATTATAGAGAAAGGTCGTCATTTTGGGATTGGCTATGCAATTACCTCCCAGATGCTCACTAGAATTTTATTGGTGACTTCAATATGATTAAGAGCAAAGATGATAAATTTGGTGGCATACCTCATGGATGGAAGGGCAATGAGTTGTTTTTTGGTCCAGACTTAAAATGAAATTCAATCTTACATAACCCATGGCTAACTCCAAAGGTAATAGTATTTGGTATATTTGGTGCAACAATCATAGAGGTCATAACAGAGTGTACTATAGATTAGACAGAATGTATTTTGATCAGTCCTTCTTTGGGAGTGGTAATACATTTTATCATCTGACTGTTAAGGTTTCCCCTTTCAATCTGTATGATCACTCCTCTAGTCATGCCAAAATACCATGGGGTGAATCCAATGTGAACTCTCACAGAAGAGTGAATTCCTTCAAACTTAATGTCTCTTTGCTTAAAGATGTTGACACCTTGGAAGCCATCAAGAATGTTACTTTTTTTCTAAGTTTTGTAATCAGGATAAGTCACATGTATCCCAGTGGAGTGACCTCACTGTTAGGTGGAAATTATTTTTCATATGGTGGGGAAAAAGAATGTTATAGATAGAAGAATATGAGAGGTTGGACGACAAAGAAAATTAAATGATATTGAACTACAAATCCATACTAAGGGAGCCAGTGAAAAGTTAGAGTTGGAGCTTATTGAGACCAAGAATGATCTCAGAAATATTTAGAATTATCATATCCAGGGTCAGAAAATCAGGGCTAAGATGAATTAGATTCATGAGGGTGACTAAGGATCTAAATATTTCTTTAATATTATTAGGATTAAGTAGAAAAAGGAGGTGATTAAAGAGATTTAGATAGATGGTAATTTATCTAAATATGTCATGAAAATTAAAGATACCTTCTATTCTTTCTATAAGGACCTTTTTACCTCTTAACACAAGCAATATAAGCAGGAGACTTTGGATAAGTGTCTCCTCCTTCTCCCTCGGAAAGTGTCTAAAGAAGATGCCAAAGCTCTTAAGTAGGTTATTACCCTTAGTGAAGTGGAAGGAGATATTACATCGATGGCCAATGATAAGTCTCCTAGGATAGATGAGTTACCTGTTGAGTTCTATAAAACAAATAGTGATTGGATATCCATTAAGTTGTTGAAGTTGTATGAGGATGCTTTTGATAAAGGTACTCTAGGGAAATAGATTAACAAAGAAGTCATCAAACTTAACCCTAAGAGTGGTGAGAAGAAACTGGTGAAAAATTGGAGGCATATTACCCTCTTGAATCTTTCTTATAAAATTATAGCCAAACTTCTTGTGGGAAGACTCTCAGAGGTCTTGCAAAGAATCATCTCAGTTACTCAAACAGGCTTCATCCATGGGATATATATACTTGAGAATCTTATTACAAGTTGGGAGGCCATGCATTGGGGTAGACATAAAGATCAGAATGTGGCTATGGTTCTTCTAGATTTTGAAAATGCCTATGATAGGATAGAATGGCCCTTTGTTGTGGGTATGATGGAAGCTTTGGGGTTCCTTCCTTACTTTTGCAGATGGATAAGCATATTATTTAAATATTCTTATATTGTGATAAATTTCAATGGGGATCTCTCCAATCCTATCCTCGTAGTAAGATCCATTAGACAAGGGTGTCCAATTTTCCCTACTCTTTTTGTCATTATTGTCAATCCAAGGGCATATAAACTTGTAAAAGGTATTGTGGCTATATGAGCAAGTATTGTGGCTAGTGAGGTGGATGCCTAGATGAAAGGCAACTAAGGACACACACTTAAAATTATTGTATTAGCTTTGTTAAAAACTATTTTAAAAGTTGTCTATGACAATAATAAAGTAACATGAACATTGTAACAAGAAGAGTCCTAAAAATAGCTGACAATCTACTACAAGAATGAAAAGAATAGTACGACAAGACCAATGCTAAAAATAGTTGATAGTCTACAACAAAAATGACAAGAATAGTGTACAAGTTTTAGCAACTATAGTCTTATGAAATAAATAATTTAAAATGAGACTAAATATGTGTAAATGCAAAAGAAATCACTAATTAGAAGCTATAAAAAAACTCACAAATTTTAATAAGTAAAAAAACCATGATACTAAAATAAAACACATAACATAAAAAAATAACATCACCACCATTTCAAGAAAGTGGGTCCTCCTCTCCTTCCATGGTGTGATAGAATGATTTACAATAGACTCATTTTACTTCAAACCAATTGTTACATATTATTTTATTTTATTGAAAAAGTACATGCTCCCCATCTCACAACATTTCTTATGTATTGTATAAAAAATGAGGCATTTACAAATTTACATAATGCTTCCCTATGATCTTTCCACAAAATCAGACCTCGAATGAGAGAATCATGGAGATAATCAAGTTAGGTATCCTTAACTTGGCAAGTTTATTTGGTAAAAAAATAACCAATATATCAATTTGATTTTAAAAAATAATATGAACCTTTTTTTTTTATCTCATGGCAATAATAATAGGGAGAATAAAATTTATTTATGGCTAACAAAAATTGTGTTTAGTTTATGGCCATTACAATACAATAATTTGTTATAACACAAGATTAAAATATATCTTAAAAAATATAGTGTAAAGTCTTTATGAGCTTGAAAAATGCACCCATAAGAGACAACAAGTTTGATGAGTGGTATGAAGTTTGACGGGTGACATGATGTTTGATAGGCAATAGGAAGTTTGACGAGAGACAAGAAGTATGACACGGGTGATAAGAAGTCTAGAGTCTATTATCTGCTCCTTTATTGATATGTTGTTGGAATTATTTTCTCAACACAATGATAAAAAATATAAGTACAAATACAATCTAATATTTTATTATTCACTTTCTTTATCTAGAAACTAAATTAAATATTACTTATTTATATATAATCATATGAAATAAAAGGTGTTAAAATGGTATGGAAATGAAATATGAAAATGGATCGTATAAATGTGCAAGTTATCCAAACATACCAATAAATACAAGAACATAAACCACCTTGAACACAATGAAGCAAAGATATTGGACAATCACCCAAAATCAATAAGCACAATCAACACATATGCATCCCTAGATCCATAGTGAAAAATTCCTGAGATCTGTACATCTCTAGGCTACATATGAGAAGGGCATTACAACTCTTGTACACAAAACAAGCTCTTTTCTTGCCACACTCTTTGTGGAAGGTTATCTTTTATTTTGCACGTGATCCTAAGGTACATTTGGAATAATCTTCAACTCCTACAAATATTACATTTTTATAATATTTTGGTTGTTGGATATTTTTTCTAGCTAACAACAAATCTCAATGACATATTTGATCAAACAAGAGAATATTCTAACAATTGGAATTTATCGATGTTAGTATAATGTCATCTTCTCTTCCTAAAATGTATCCCCTTTATTGTTGGCCTATTTTATTTTTTAGCTCAACTTTAGTAGCCATGTTCTCAACCATATGAACTACCTTTTTATTGATTTTATTGATTTTGATTATTTTAAGTTCTATCTAGTGGTATAATTGTTTTAGTATGATATACATATTTTTTTCTAAAATTAGCAATTCTTAGAGGACACCTCACACAATTACCATTTCTAGACATCATCTTGGACTTGGCGTTGCTTCTACATTTTGCACTTACTTTGTGCCTAATTTAGCTGATTTATCTACATCTCTTTCTTGTCAATGCTAAAGTGGTATTATTACACGATTATGTTAATGTTTTCTTGGTTTTAGTGGAGCAATGGAGAAACCTTCTATTTTTGTAGGTTTATATAGGCCTTTCCCTCTTTATCTCTTATATGGGAAAATATTTCAATTGATCATATTTTGTTAAATTATCATATTTATATAGATAACTTTTTAATAGTGTTCTATTGGTCACTCATGCATTGTTATTCATGCTCCTTGATCATAGTACTATATATATAATCAAGTTAGCTTCATAGAGTGTGAATGCTTTTAAGCCATCTATGTATTCATCCTTGAGTAATGTACTATAGGTCACTCATGTATTATTTTGTATCTCTTATCTTGGTCTATATTCTTTGGAGGTTCATTGATTCTAGAAAACACAAGATAATCATCAATGGTGTTTACAACTTCTACATGCTTCAACATTTCTTCATATTCATGTTCTTATCTTCGTGGGACATCTTTTCAAGAGGTTTATTCCTTCTCATTTCTCTCTTTTGGAGAGGAGTTTTATTTGCTTCGATTTTTCTCCTTTACTATGTTTGTGAGAAAATATAATTTTGTACACGAGTACCTTATTAGGTCTTGTTACTAAGACCTATTTTCCTATTGTTTTAGCTTTCTCCCCAAACATCACTTAAGGACATGTGTTTGTGTGAAAAGAATTATTTCTAAACTAGTTAGCTTTTAGCCTACCAAGGAGAGTCATGTTTGCACTACACTTAAGCTCACTTGGGAGACATCTCACTTTTTGTCTCACTTCATGAGGACCCACCAAGTGTCCCAATAGTTTCCTATAGATTTTTACACATGTTTCATTCTTGGAGGCATAATCAAAGTTTCAATCCTACCTTCCCACCTCCTCATTATTTCCTTTATATTCATGACTCATTTGTACATTTTACATGTTGCATGCTTATGATATTTTCTCATCTTGCATATTATTATTTGTAATTTTTAAAAAAGTTTGCAAGTTGATCTTGGATGCTCCAACAACTTGTGTGTTGTAATTTAACCTCAAGACCGATGGGAACCCAAGCATAGCTTCATATATCTTTTAATTATGGTATGTATATGGGTAAATTGGGCCACTACTTGTGAACCCATTCAATGTGAAGATTATGTATACTTGACAATAAGATGGCCCCACATATCATAAATAACTTTTAAAAAGGTGCATATAGCTAACTACCCCTAATTTGAGACATCCATCATAATTTATATATTATTCAAATATTTCAAGTAGAATAAAGATGAAGGGTGATAGGGGGTATTCATGATGTGAGTAAGTGAAATTTAATTTACTACCACCAATACTATATAGGTGATGGATGTTAATAGGTAATTGTCATATCCAAGGGTGTATCCAATTATCGGTAGTAACCATAGAGGAAATAAATTCTACAAATCACCCATAGTATGATAGGGATTAATTGAATTTCACCATTACCATGAAAATTATGTATAAGAGTAGCTAAAGGGCATACTGGGTCAAGGACCAACTTTTACTAATGGCAAGCAGGTAGTAGATGTTAAGATCCATTGGATCCAAAATTTTAGTGAGTTATGAAAACCATAATAATAAATTTATGTGATATGATTTGTTACACTTACACCTTATTCGATAATGATCAAAATTAGTATGAGATGCTTTCTTATCATCATGTAGTTAGTACAAATATCCATAGAAAATATGGGACCCATAGTGCAGTATGTGATACTCTGACTTTGTCTTTGGTTAGGTTGCACTTAAATGATAAGTGTTAATGAATCAAGTATAAGTGTTAGTGAACCTTGTAATGAGAAGATGGATGTATTAGTATAACTTCAATTTCCTATTGTAAGTTGCTTGCTATGTAAAAATGTGAATCAACCTTTGTGTAATTTTGCAAAAATGTTCTCAAGCTTTTACATGTTGTTATACATATGCTTTTGCAAATGGTGACAAGTAGTATGATGCTTGCTTGTTATCATAGGTGGTGGTGGATTTGAAATATGATGAAACACACAAATAATATGATATGTTTTGACATTCCTTGTTTGAATGGGATGTACTTATGAGCATATGTGTTAGTGAACTAGGAAAAGGAAAAGATACTTGAAGCAATATGGCAACTACTTATTTTTGTTTACCAGTCACTATGTATACTTGTAAGGTTTTTAAGTTTTTTACATTATTTGTATGTGTTGGATGCTTGAGCTAATCACATGGTATATATGTAATGTGTAGGCAAGTTATCACATTATCTATATGTTGTTTAAGTGTGAATTTATTAACATTACACACATGTCATGTATCCTTAAGCTTAACCCTATATATTTGGAAGGTTAATAAGATAAAATCATCTATATATGTGCTTCACAAGTGAGAGTTGACTATATGGTGAACCCACAATAGTGGGTTACACTTTTTTGCCTGAATGGACATTGAAATGTACATTCTAAAAAAAAAACTTCACTTTCGGACGCATATTGCCGCTAAACCATTACAAATTGCAAGATGAAGTAAATTAGAGTCTTTTAGAATTTTCTATCTATATTATATTATATATTTTTTATTTTTCTTGGAATTGATTTGAATCAATTTTTATATCTCCCACGAAAACTAGTATGTTGCTGAAAATAACATTTTTAAAGAGTGACACTCACTTCATAAAGCATAACTTTTTTTCTAAAATAGATATCAAGTTGATTCTTTCAAATTTAGTTTTGCAAAATCCATATCTAGTGCTTGCAATTGGTTTCATGACTCTATCCTCAATATTTCATATTTTATTAATGTTTTAAGTTGACTTAACCGTAATTTTGACATACGTTCAGTTCATAACTTGTAACTTGTGCATTTGTCCAATTCCAATTTTTGTGTTGATAGAAAGAAGTCTTCAATACCTAGTGCATAGATATTTTTTAGATATTTTTTTCTCATTTACTATTTTTCCATGAACATCGAACACAGAGGTTGATGTTTGCTAAGAAACCTACATTTGATTGACATAAAAAACATATGCATAATAAACTCAAAATTTATTAAAATCATAACCATTGGAAAATTTGTTTCGAGTACTTGTGTCCTAGATATGGAGTTTGTCAATATTGTCCCATTTGAGCCCTCATATTGAGCTCCAAAGGCTTGGAAACTTTTTTTCTTGGCCTTTGGAGAACTATGCTAACTAGGGGGTTTCTACTGAAACCCCTTTCTATCGAAACCCCTTGACATTTTTGCGGGGTTAAAATGCTTAACTCAACCACTTTCGATCGAAAACACTTAACGACTTTTGATAGAAACCCTGGTTGACTGATTTAATATTTTTTTAGGCTATGGACAGTTTCATATAAATAAAGATATTTAAAAAAATAAATTCTAAACATTAAATTTAAAGAATAATTTGCATTTTTTTAGAAAAAGGACATTTGGAAGTGCAATTTTTTTAATTTTGTGGGTCCAAGTAAATTTAGAGAGAGAGAGAGAGATAGATGTATGGTAAGATGTACTAAAGGGCCCTAAGAGGTCATAATGGGTCCTAAGACACATTAATGTGTCCTAGGACCTCTTTTGACCCCTTAACATCCCTTACCATACACTAGTGTACGATAAGGGGTTGCAAAGGATCTTAAGGGGTCCTAGGACACATTACGACCCCTTAGGACCCCTTACTATACATTAGTGTATGACAAGGGGTCGTAAGGGGTCCTAGGACACATTAATGTTTCCTAGGACCCCTTAAGACCCCTTAGGACCCCTTACCATACATTAGTGTATGGTAAGGGGTCTTAAGGAGTCCTAGGACACATTAATGTGTCCTACGACCCCTCAAGACCCCTTTCTTAGGACACATGTATACACATATGTTTATATATTCTACATATATATATACATGTGTACATGCATATGTATGTGCATATTTTCATATTTATAGACACATATATGTATCTATACATGTATGAACATGTATGCACATACATATGCATGTACACATGTAATATATATGTGTGTGTGTGTGTACACACACACACACACACACACACACATATATATATGCCTGTATATATATACTTATATATGTATATATGCATAAATTATACACTTATATCTATAAGTGCACGCACACACACATATGTATGTAAATATATACAAATATATATGTGTACACACATATATGATATATAAACACACACACACAATTATATACATGTATATGTACACATATATATATTTATATATACATATGAATGTTATACACATAAATGCATGTATATATGAAGAAAAATATTATTTAATGTTAAATATGTCAAAAAATATAAAAAAAAGTAGACAAACCCCACTGTCCAAATGATAATGACAATGCAGTTAATCTTACTCAAAAACCCCAAATAAGGGGGTTTCTATCGAAACCTCCTACTTTTGGGGGTTTCGATCGGAACTAAAAAGCATTTATGATTGGAAGTTACTTCCGATGAAAACCATTAAAATTTGTGGCTTCGCCGAAAAAGAGGGATTCCTTTATCCAAAAAAGTGTAACTCACTATTGTGGGTTCACCCTACATTGTGTATATGTAGTGTATACTTGAGCTACCCTAAGAACATATGATTTTGGAATGATATGGTCCTTGTGTGAGTTGACATGTGTATATGGAGAAATGTTGGTATAGAACCATTACTTGATTGAAATGTAGTTAATATCATTCTAGTGTAATTGAACTGATTGAAAGCATAAATTTAATGAAAAGTTGTAATTTGAAAGCAAGGTCGAAGACCTCATCTTAAATGTGAACACAATTTATTAATGGTGTACAAACTATGCATCATTTGATTCCCTAAAAGAAATAGATGATGAATGAACTCTTGAGATTTAAGGTTTACCCTTACATTGGGTGCTTGAGATTCCGATCATTTGGTGGGCAAGTTTAGCCAGCAATGACTTTACGAGGATCCCTATTCCTTGGTTGGTTCTTGCCCATTTTAGACACTGCCAAAAGAATCACAATACCAGCTGTAACATGTGCAGTCTTTGAAGTTAAGGAAACAGCCGAGCCCATTGATTTACCCAATCCATGGCATATAGATTTAAAAAAGCCTTTAGATTCTACTTGGTCATTTTTCATAGAAGGCATTTTCTTATGTGTTGGGCAGCCTTGAGTTTCAGATAACAGTTCTTCCTTTTTCTCTTCCGACCATCCAAGGCGCTTTATGAGAGGGTGAGGGGGACCATCATCACAGCTATATTTGTTAAGAACATGTTCTTCATCCGCTGGCTCACCTACAAATGCAAGAGCCTCCTGTACAACTGCCATCTCTCTTCCTTGGTACTTTCTTAATCTCTGCAGGAGGATTTTCCTGGTTTCCTCCATGTCAGTCAAAGCTGCTTCCATATCAGCACGCTGCTGATCCTGCAAAATCTGTAACAACCCAAAATTCAATCACATTCTGCTTGTAAAATACCAAGGCAGGAAATTTTCCAAGAGTAAAATTCAAGGATTGTGTAGTTTACATGGGATGTGCATGATACCTTGTATTTTATTTTGTTTACACAGGGTAAGGGTGACTCTTTTTAATATTATATTATGTAGTTCTGATTGCATGTACATTGGATTCAGGGTTTTTGTTCACTATCAGACCATCATTGGACTCTTTGTTTCACTCCTAAAAGAACTACAAACAGAAAACATCCTGACTTATTTTAACTTTAGAGAGATTAACCGTTAAACAACATACTTTTTGGTTTAGAAATAACCAAAAAATATTGAGCAGTCAATTTGCATTTGAATTAAGTTTGTAAAGAACATTCAAGTCCACTTATGGTACCAATTCGACATGAAACACTTCAACCCAGGCGAAATAAGCTTTTCCCACGGGTAGCCTAACTAATCTCTAAGTACATGTCTAAATGTGAAAAACCAAAAAGGAACATTCTGTACTGAATATAGTACAAATTATATTTTAAACACATAGACAAAATAAATTCGGTCTGAAATCACTTGTTTCTTCCATGTAGGTATCTAATCAATTTTTGAAACATCTTATTTCATTGTTGAATCAAGAAATTGGTAACTTTTGTTATCTTCATTTTTTCGAATAGATTTTTGAAGGTGCTTATGTATAGTGTCACAATGTAATTGATCCGAAAATTCTTGTAGGCCAAACACTCCATGATGTAATACCATTCTATCTCCACCACTTCTTGACTACGATAACATCTTTCATTTTTTTCACCCTTTATTTCATATGATGAAATTCCATATTTTATAGTATTAAACTGGACTCTTTTTCTAAATGTTTTGATACAAAGCTATCACTTAATCTATAATAATTTTAATTGATACTTTTTTGATTTAAAGTCTATAATATTTTTTCCATATGCATTTTGAATCACATTTTGTAATTCATTATTCTGATGAGAACAAATCTCTCTATAAATTATAAAATTAATTAATAAAATAATTTTTACAATCTACCAAAAACTTCTTATTTAAATAATAGATTATGATATATAATTTTAAATATTAATAAAAAACGTATTTTATAATCAAATAGCAAATGAAGCTAAACAATGTCAAGGAAAAAGACAAGTTAATTCAGACCACCATCTTTGCAACCACCATCTGTTGCAAAGAATGGTGGATAAGGAAATGTCAGTTCTAAAAATACTCTAAATTTCAACTGCAAACTAATCAAATGAGAAAGCTAAATACTACCATCAAGGTAAGATGATTACAATTTATCGCACAGTTAGTTGTGACTATCTAAATGCATAGATAGAAGTCCAAATTAATTTATTTTTCTAGATTGCCTTTAGATAGGTATGAAATTTTCTTAAGGGTCATTTTGCTGTCTATACTTACCTGCAAACAATAAAGTTGGTCTTCCAGATTACCCAAAGAATCTCTAATGGAAGCAAGGCTCCTTGCTTTCATGGCTACAGTTTCCTCCGGAGAGAGATTGTTCATGTCCTCATTCTTCCAATTTCCATTGGCTTCCCTTCCATACCTTAGTATTCTCTCCATGGCATGATTTATCTTGGCATGCAGCTCAGATGCCTGCTTCAATACCAGAATAATATCATTTGTATCCATTAAACTGTTATACATAAGCAGGCCGAGAGGGGATTGGTGAGATTTACAAAATACCCAAGTATAATATGAACATAATGAGCTTAAAATTTCAAAAACATATCTAAACAGAAAGGAATGGAGAACAATCCACGACACCACAAGAAGAGGAAAAATATTGGACTTGTAGCTCAGTTATAGCAGAGCTTTTGAGCTTGATGCAAAGCATACAAGGTTGGCCTCCTTAAAAAGGATAAGGGGAACCTAAATAAGGTGAAGAATGCAGATGGTATAGGGGTGATAGACATGGTGGCAAAGTTGGAAAATCGATGGGAGATTAAAAGTAGAAGTAGACATCCACTTGATGCAGAGGTGAATTCCCAATGACTAATCCCAAAAGCGAGAATAGGACGAAAGTGCATGGATTTGAGCCCCAGAGGACACGCTTTGAGAATTCCAGAGCCTACCTAAAATATGATTCAACTGATTAGCCCAACTTGGAATGACCACTTTTGTTGGAATAACCTCACGTTGTCTTGATTGGACTTGAGGAGATATATTTATGGTACGATATTAAGAGAGAAGTTGACTCTAGTATCACACGCTGCCCTCTTCGACATTTGGCATTATAGATGTATCTTGGGTTTGCTTACAAGTGACTAATGGTAGACAAGAAGTGACGTGCATGGTCGGAAATGTCTTGATCTCGTAGGGTCAAAGCTCATTTAACTATGAATTAGTTTAAAATGGTAAAAGTTTAGTTGATTGAGTATTGGAAATAGGGTTTGTAACCACTTTCTACCTTGTGAAGGCAAACCTTTGTCTATATTTGGTAGTACAAAATGATTGTATTGATTGATTATCAATTGTGAAATATGCGGAAAGTCTGTAACACCCCACCATGTAACCTTTGGATAAAAGTCAAATATGTGCAAACAAGATGGCAATAATTTGTAACCCTTGGACAAAAGCTAAATATGTGCAAACAAGATGGCAATTTTTTTTTTGAAACATTAAGTACATTAAACTTACATCATGAATTGCATTTAACATAATCAAGACAAGGCAAACATATCACTCATGCATTATTAAGCAAAGGAACATCAAATCAGAACATCTAAGGGCCCAATGACAGTTAAATTATAGACCCTGAGATAATATCTTGTCATGAATTTATACCATCATTAGCCATACCTAAACCATTGATCAGGGTTAGGGTCAACTAGGAAAAACTAGAGTTGCAAGTCAGATACGCTACAAAATCCATAAAAGGGCTCACCAACTAAATCCTGTAGAGGCGCCAAAGCAGGCACAGGCACAGGGATTGATTGGCACAAACATTGATCCCCAACACGTAGGCACTGATCGCTAGTAAATTCCTGGCAAGATTGAGAAGTCTCAGTCCAATGAGGTGGAGACACCAGTTGAGGGTAGAGACGTTGATTAGCTTAGGCATTGATTGAGAAGTAGAGGCACATATCTAGAGATAGCCAAATTTTAGGGTCCAAACAACCTCAAATCAATGAAGTGAAGGCGCTAGTGGACAGGTAGAGATGTCAATCTAGCTTCCTAGGCCCCAAAACAAGGTTGCAAAGTGTAAATTAAGGCCAATTACCTATCTATAAAAAATTATTTGATTAATTCTAACTCAATTGCAATGATTAAGGCCATTACAAACACACGGATTCTCACTAAAGGCTAATTTACGATCATATCTTTTATACTAACAAAGTATTGTCTAAACCATACAAAGGAATCCATATGTATCCAAATAGAGTGTAACATCATATTCTACAACATTATATGAACATGATACTAAGGTACTACTTTACGATCACATGTTCTATGCCATCCAAATAAGCATTACAATCAATGTCTAAAAGAGCAAGTACATATATATTGTCAAAGAACAACATGAGGATACAATGTATGGAAATAATTACAAGGGTCCAATTCATGAGTTACAAGTCTGAAAAGGTTGCAAGAACTATCTGGGACTGCTCGAAACCTATACATTGGTCCCCAACTATGGTTGGTCACACCACTTGACCACGAGGGACCCTCAGGCCCTCTCCCACAGTGCTTACATAGATAACCATGTGGCCCATACATCACAAGCAAGGTATATGGACAGGGTATAGAAATACAAAGGACCACAACACAATACATCCCACATGAACAAGATCACACTAAATCCAAAATATCTCAAGTACACATTCAAGTATACCACAAGCAAGTA
Source organism: Chamaecyparis obtusa (assembly GCA_027943335.1). Taxonomy (NCBI): domain Eukaryota; kingdom Viridiplantae; phylum Streptophyta; class Pinopsida; order Cupressales; family Cupressaceae; genus Chamaecyparis; species Chamaecyparis obtusa. The sequence continues at coordinate 436,935 of BSBK01000353.1, read as the reverse complement.
CACAACATAACCACCATGCACATACCAAGCTCAACCACATTTTTTTATAGACTCGCTAATCAATCAAATGGGTACATAGTCCAAACATGGGAGTGTCATCACATAGCCCCAATAGGGAACATAATGACCCATCGCCTCACTGCTCAGTGACCCATGCGGTGTCAAGCATCTTGTAATCGAGGTGTAGAATGGAATGACCTATAGCCTCACCACACCATTACCCATGCCTTGGCATGCCGGTAAACCCAAGCCTTCTCCAATACGTTTGTGGCTAGTGATATCCCACAAGCACGTAGGAGGAGTCTCAACCATTATTATCTTGATTAAGTGTTTAGCCCCATTAATTTTATTTATGTTTTCACTTGATTAAGACCTTGCAATGGGTTACCCTAGTGGCCCCTTTGTGCCCTGGCCCCCCCATTGAGAGCCACTCTCATAATCGGCTACACATCCACTCCACCTACACACACATGGAAATACAATAAGGTCACACATTACCACACACACATGGGATTTTTTTAGCAAGTCCTTTGGCACAAATATACCCATGTCAACCATGTGGGGGTAACAACAATGGTTTCCACATACATTCTCAAGTGACAACTCCCATTTTCAAGCATCCTCATGCACAAACATGGCCTCATCAAAGGAGGTGAGAAAAGTCACATACATCCATGAGCTTTCCATCACCCTCACATAAACATAAATAGCCAAATATGACTTGGAAGAATCATTTAAGGTTCACCAAGGCATAAAACTCAGACTTGGGGCATGTAGGGCCAAAATTCAAAAAAAATTGAACTTTCACATATCAAGAAAATACCAAAACCCATTTGTTCCCATGCCATACTCATTCCAAAAATATAATAATTTCATCAAGAAATCCAAGGAATAAAGCTCCAGCCCTCAAAACATCCCAAACCCTCATAAACAACAATATATTCAACAAAAGCATGGAATTCTAAATTTAATTCCACAAATAAATCAATGCATCCACAAGATTTATAGTTTCAAGCATTAAAAACATTTGCAAGAAACAAAATTGGATTTTAAACAAGATTTAATGGAGAAAACTCAACATACCTTTCAAACACCAATGAAACCCTCAAAACACTTGGAGAAACAAGCACACTCAACCAAGCTAATGAAACTTGGAGGCAAGATAAGATTCGACCCAAGAAATCAAATGAAGAAGTTCCCACAAAATTATTTCCTCAAAATCTTGCCCTCGAAAGGAAACTCTAATTTCTCATGTAGTTTATGGAAAAAAGCCCAAGATTCTCATAAAAGCCCATTGTGAAAAATGAAGTAAAAGTCACTTTTTATTAAAATCCCAAAATGACTTAAACTCAAAATAAAAATAAGAAACTATCATAATCATAAAATTTCACAATAAATTAAATAGATATAAAATCCTGTAATGAAAGATATTAAAATCCTAATATAATAAAATTCCCATAGAAATTAGCCAACTACGACAATTGCTCCAAACTCACAGAGCTAACAAGGATGAACAACACAGTCCATAAATAAAGAAAATGGTTGAGACATACCACAAAGGCACAAAAACACTTCATATGAATGAAACATACCATCTAAAGTCGATTGTTGTGTCACCACCAGGGTTATTTATGTATGTATGTATAAGGTAAAATGGTGATCAATGGTAGACCACCAAGTTACACATACATTGGAAAGGGGCCCTAAAATGTGACCCCTTTGGACTAAATCTGAGTAGCACAAACCAAGTAGATGAAGGATATTAATGGATGATCTAGTCTAAAATAATGTGTGATTTTAGAGATTTTCCCATCTATGTAAGAATGTGGGGATAGAAATGTAGTGCATATGTAAGTGAAGTAAAGCAAAGTAAACACTCATGAAATGATAAAAAATAAGATATCAAATCTAGTGTATCAAAGTAAGTACTATAAAGGAATAAGGATAATGAAGTACTCACCTTGAGGGGTAGTAGAGGAAGCAACTTCAGATTTGTAGAAACCCTGTCAAACTATGTTGAAACTAGAAATTGATCAGGATCCAGAAACCTGAAGGCAATATATGTCGGCTATCAAAATAGGTTCGACCTATACTAGGTATATGTTGAAAGAAGTTAATCAACCTATACCTAGAAAGGATAAAATTAAAGATCTTGGAATGATGACTAATATTGTATCTTCAGATCTACAAATATGAATTTGTAGCTCCGCAAATCTGCACCTGCACACAAGAAATAGGAAATTGTTGGGGGAAAAGGGCTTGCCTTGGCCAAGCCCCTATGTAGGAATTAACCTTGAAATGAAATAGGTAAAGCATGTAAAACAAGATAAGCATAAATATTCACCTTGCTTTTCAAACCCTCATGGATGGATATAGATCCGCTATATCCACAAAGATGTATACTTTCTTGATTGAAGGTTGTATTGTAGAATGTAGGATGTCTTCAGAAATGCAATAGATCTACATGTTCCAAATCATAGATCATGGATGTATCTATGCTTGATATGCTTGGATGGAGGAGAGGAACGAAGAAGGGATATGGATCTTCTTTCCCAATTGGGAATTCCTCTACATGGGAGAGAAATTCACACAATCAACAAAATATTTTCCTTGGAATGGATGGATAGATGATAGCCTTCAAATCTTGGAGCTAAATCCTTGATTGCTTGCTAGAAGTCACAAAAAAGATCTTGAATACACCTTGGACTTGATTGTTAGAGAGTACATGAATACTTGTAACTATGGATGTCAAAATGAGGGGAAGATGCCTCCTTTTATACTGATTTTAGGGTCCAAATTTGTGAAGGCCGACTTCAATGGATGGGAAAATGAAAATAATTTGCATCAGGCACAAAACCTGCCAAAATTCAACCCTCGAGGTAAAGGTCAAAATAGGTTCAAAATACCTAAAAGGGTAAATTTCAAGGCAGAATCTGTAGGGTTTGAGGAGTGTTTAAGAGTTTTGAGGAAAAACAAAAAGATAAGTGGGAAAATCAAGCATAAATGCAGCCAAAATCAAGAAGATCACTAAAATGGGGCCCAATATGTCACAGATCTTCCAAATTAATGGGTGCTAACTTTATAGGACTATACATTTAGCCCCCACTTTAGCGATAGTATGAGGAAAACTCATGCTCATGGTAAAGTAGATCAAATGCATAAGATGATCTCATCAAGGTTAAGGAGACAAGGAAACATCAAGCCCCTAAGTGACTTAAGTCCTCATCAAATCCAAAACTAAGATAAGAGAGACATCGCTAAAAAAAATAGGGAGAAGAAAGAGGAGAGAGAAATCACCTTACCCAATAAGATTGTATGTCTCACTATGAACCACACAAAGGAAGAAAAGTGTGACCACCATGACCATTAAGATTGTATGTCTTATTGTGGGCCACACAAAAGCACTGCAAAAGATTAAATTGAAAGTTCTAGTAGGTTGTATGCCATGCTATTCAACCCATTGAGGATATGTCCTTAAGGATTGTATGTCCAAAAGGGAACCAACATAGAGTGATATATCCTTAAGGATTATATGTCTATAAGGGATCCAAGCAAAAATAGCATTGAAAAATAGTGTGTGTGTGTGTGCAAAATGTAAGTAGAGTGTATGTCCCCATGTTAAAGCTATTGCAAATTCCTTAATGAGATAAATGACTCTAATGGAGCATACATGCATCCACTAGAAATGTTTCCACTATAAAATTCCCCTAAGAAAGGAAAGATCAAGGGAAATGAGAACATGAAAAAAGAGAGCACAAAAGGGATGTACCAACTCTGGGGTCAGTATGATCATACGATAATATGTAAAGTATTATGTCAAAATGAAATATCATTTTTCCTCAAAGGAAGTAGAACTAAAACACAATGGAAGAAAGGCATGTAAGAGTTGTGAAGAAGAGTATTTTTGGGCTGGCATCATGGAGATAAAAAAGAATAGGTGCTACCTTTTTGCATGATCCCAAGAGGACAACACAAAGGCACAATCACGAACAATAGCACATGTACAACATACCATGTAACATCATATATAAGAAGTAAGATACAAATAGAATAATGATTACAAAATTTGTGATTCCTTTATCACCTTGTGCCAATAGAGCAACAAGGGTCATTTAAAAAATCTAAACAAAACATATAATAAGAAAAATGTCACGAGAGAAGCACAATACGACAAGAAAACACACAAAATACACCGCACAAGAGGAGCTAATCAAGCACATCACTTGCTCCCCTATCTTGGTTTATAGTGTTTAGGGAAGGTGGGAAACTCGCAAGAGGAGCAACATCAAGCAAGCAAGAAGGAACAATAGCTAGTTTCAAATAAGGACCATGTTGTGAAGATAGGTCACTGTGTGCTTTACTAGGAGTGATAGATAACTGTTGTGAAAGCATAACTAGTAAAATAGCATGAATATCATTGTTAGTATCATGAACATTATCATTAGGAGTATCTTCTTCATCAAGATTAATTGTAATAGAATCCAATATACAAATAGCATTATCATGTTTATTCATTTTAACTTTGTTAAAATTCACTTCCTCTATAGGATCAAGCATGGGTTGGTCAAATGAAAGTGAAGTATGAGGAGGGGTATGAGGTGAAGAAATGTTTTGGGAAACACGTTTACAAGCTCTAGCATGATGCTTGCAATAATGATCATGAGCATGACAGTTACATTTGGTTTTTCTAGATATTTGGGCTGGGATAGGATCAATCAACATTGGGTCCTTTTCTTCTTTAGGAGGAAGAATTGAATGAACCACACTAGGTTGAGAGATGATAGGAAGAGGATGTGTATAAGAAATAGGAGGTGGAATAAAAGAATAAGGAATAGGTGGTGTAGGAAGAATTCCATAGCTAGGATCATCCTTAAGTTTGCTAAGTTCACAAATCTTTTGAATCTTGAAGGTTTGGTATGACTGCAAGAGATAATTAGGATGAATTTTAGTTGGTTGAGGTATGCAAGGCCAAAAGAAATCAAGGCCAATAGATTCTTGAGGCATAAAAGGTTGATAAAGACTATGGTTAACAATCATGATCTCTCCATTATGAGTAAATTTAACAAATTTATTGTAGGATTTGAGCAATACAAATCCACAAAACCCGAAGATCACCTGCATACAAAAACCTGTTACAAGGAAGTAGAGACAAGAAGAGGTCAATGGTTTGACTCAAAAAATGAAGAATAAAATATCCTCAAATAATGAATGAATTAAATGTACAATGGATCATCCTTATAAAGGAGATCAAAAGCCTTCAAAGGCAAACCCTAGTGCATGTAATAATTAGTTAAATTATTACAAGACTAATGCATGCAAATTTATATTTAAAACAACAAGTGCATGAGTTAAAAACAACTCGTGCATGTGTGTTTAAATATAAACAACTAAAGAAAAAGAGTTGACATCTTAAGAAGGGAGTAAAGATTAATTAACATAATTAATACTTTACTCTAACACCCCCCCTTAAGATGAGCAACAATGTAGCTACAAACAATGCAAAAAGAAAGCAAAGGAAACTACAATGCTAAAAGCATAAAAATGGGTCTCGACAACATGGCCTGATGAGGTACCCAAGTACAAAAGAGAGTCTCTATAAATCGGAGAAATAGAGAAAACCACATGGGAAAAACTCTACTCCAAAAAGAGACAAAGGCTAGTCTGAAGGACTAAAGAAGCCTCCAAAACTAGGGATGTTCCAAAAAATAGGAACAAAAAATGAACATGTAGAACATCACTAAAGCAAGAAGATGCAAACTCTGTCAAGAAGTAACTGCTGATCTGAAGATCCTCCACTAAAATAGAGCATGACTAGGTAGAGAAGACTGTAATCTGTATGAGTGCCCTCAAATGACACTACTCGAATCAAGAGGCAAGCAAAGGAAAACAACTGAACTCGAAGATACAGATGGTATAAAACACCAAAGCCTGAAGAGCTGATCAATCAAAGATGGAAGAGTGCCTCTAAAAATAGGAAAGAAAGAGTGTCTATATGGTAAATGATCCATCTCACCGAAATGCATAGGTACCCAGCCACTGCATCCACCTAGTACATAGGAACAAATCCTTAATACATAGCTCACACTATCAAACCAAGGAAGAAAAAGAATGATCAATAGAACCCCCCCATAATGTTGACAAGAGAGAGGTGACAGGTACACTGAGAAGAGTGCCAATAAGAATTGCATCATGAAGAACCAGGAACATCGAAGGTGCATAGAAAGCACAAGCACAAATAAAGATACCTTGAGGCTAATGTCATGGAAGGAACACTCACTTGACAAAGGTAGATGGCAAACAAAGGCAAACATCAAAACCCCCCATGACACTTTATAATGGAGTGCGAGTACATAAAGCACAGACATGTGCAAGATCCCATCATACAATAGAATGACACTTTATCTCAATCTGTATGCATAAAAGAATGCTACAAAAGTGAAGTATACACTACTCAAAGAAGATCAAAGGCTTCTGAAACAAAAGTATAGCCTAAGATGAGCCATCCCTCAAAGGGAAGAGATCCTAGGACCTAAAACAACCAAGATATCCACTAGACTGCAAAAAAACAAGAATCTGAATAAAATGAACCTGGAGCAGAATCTGGAAAAATGACTCATAGAACTATAAATCTCTTAGAACAAGCTTTCCAATGATATCTCGCTTTCCCAAAACGGAGTCTGGATGTGCAATATAGAGCTTCTGAAGTGCAAAACTAAACATATGGCTTTGACAGTAAAAAACACCATAAATTTTTTTTTTTAAATTTAAACCTCCAGATCTGGATAGAGCTCAGAACCAGCTTTTCGACGATATCTCATTTGCCTGATTTCGACATCGTATGCTCAAGATATGAGCAAAAAACCATGGAGTGCTCTGGAGGGCCCAAAATGGTGTCTAGATGTGCTAATGTCAGCACTTCACGGTGTAATACCCCAAAATTGGCACCTATTAATTTCAATCAATTTTGGTGCATTTTTGTCAATTTTACATCTCCAAAGTCCTAGTTTCCTAGGCAATTTTCTCTCTCCTACTTGACTTAATTCGACTTGATGTCAATTGCAAAAACCCTAATTTGCATTAATCAAATATTAAAATTAATTCCTAAAGTCTTCAACTTTTATTAGCTAAATTACCCCTATGATAAATTAATTTAATCCTAAAGACCTAAGTGCTTGGAATTAAATTAAACCCACCCCATTTGGCTAATATACATGAAAAGGAATTAATAATTACTTGTTATTTGAATGGACACTCATTTTTGAATTAACAATTCATAATATTCGAAAGGTCACCCTGTGTGGCATTTTCCATTCTTTTAATAAGTAATTTATGCATTTTTGTCTCAAATGGGAATGAAGAGTCAGGAGTTTCAAATCAAGAACCCCTTCATTCTCTTCCTGGGCTTTTCTATTTAATGAGCCTCATTTCTTCATTCAAAGAGGGCAATTTTTGAGAGTAATGGAACTATAGTATTTTTGTGTCTCAATTTCATTAATTCCAAGATTTTATTGCATTTTAGTATAATCTTCATTTATTTTAATATTGCATATCCATATACTTAGTTTTCTTAATTGCTCTTAGTTTAATATCATCTTACTTCAAATTTCTTTAGAATAATCTGCACTTCATATTTGCTTTCAAGTTATTTAGATTAATATCATATTCCTTTTAAAGCTCTTAGATTAAATTTCATTAAATCTAGTTTAATTAAGCTTTTTCTTATCATCATAGCTTTTGAAAATCCTCCATTGTAGAATCGGTCTTATGGTTGTTAGCTCTCCAATCTGAGAGAAATTAAACACCCCATCTACATAGGAGGCAACAGGTCGCTTCACGATGGATTTCAAATTGAGTAATTCATACTCTCTCTTGTAATTCGATCATGTGAGTAATGACCATGTTGCGTGTGTAGTTGGATTTGAGGTCCACATTCCACCACATACATTTTGATGCCCACCGTGGGGCAGAAAGATCAATTTTTGGCCTCATTCTCATTTTTTTCTAACAGGAAATTTAAGCTCTGTCATGCATTTGTACTGTATGTGTACAGATTCTTGCATGAGAATCTAGAGCATGTCATGCAAAGATTCACTCCTTGTAGCACTCTCTCGTGCAAGCTGATGCATCCTCGTGCGGTGCCCTATATTTTCTCGCGCGAGATTTGGATACAGTGGTTTAAAATTTTCAGTTTCTGTCTTTCTTGTTTCAGATTTCTGACAGTTTCTTGTTTGTTGTTGTTTATTATTTCTTTGATTATTTTCACAGCGTAAGAGTTTTTTGTAGGATTTTTGACCAAGAAAATAAAACATGCTAATGGTTTGATTGCAGGACGATAGTCGAAGACTTGCTAAAATGTTGTGTTTGTTTCTTGCTTTCATTCACATAGTCTAAATAGGGCTCCGTTAAAATTTCTTGAGGATTTTGATAGTGAGTAGGGAATTTGGCTCTTCATTACATGGAGGTGATGACCATGAATAAACCTGAAATCCTAATGATCTTACTAATATGACAAATTCTTGGGGAAGCAGAGAAAGGTAGTGAATCTTTATGCTTCTATTAGCTAGGGGATTATGCTCTTCTCTCTTTGAGAGAAATAGAAACCCAAAAGCTTGTAGTTGTGGTGGAGTGAAGCTAACTCGGTGATGAATCTTCTTGATGTGTTTGGGTAAGGAAACAGGATAGAGAAGTATGCTCTTCTCCCTTTGGGAGAACCAGAAAATCTGACCCCCGAATCTAAACCAAGTCTAGTGTCACCTTTAGAGGGCTTGCTGGAAGTTGAACCTCTGGGAACGACCCAAGTGAGTACGCACCTATCACCAGTGATTCCACCTCACCCTAATAAAGAACATTTTTTTGAGTCTAAAGACTCCAAAACCATGTTAGCTTCCTTCTCAAGACTTTGACTATCATCTTGAGAAGGCTTCGTCTGTTATACTAAGCCGCGCCGCTCCTAGCCCTGCTTGCAGGGGTGTATGACTTTCAGGTGTTGGTGTGGCTACGAGGCCTCAACCCTGTATCAGGGGCACTGAAGGTTAGCATGAATGAAAGCCTATTAAAAACTTTCCTTAGCTAGTGGCCTACCCGGTTCACCTCCAAAAGGAGTCATAATCTTTGCGCAGGGAGGGGGAAGAATCTCTCCCGTAGATTCCCATCATAGGCATACACCTAGATGCTTGAAGGTGGTTGTGACATTGGCCCTTGCTACAAGGGTAACCTTTGAATGTACACTATTGAGTCCTTGGAAACATCGAAAATGCGGGTGCCCTCTAGGGGGTGACACGACCATGTGAGGTGCATGTATGCACATAAGTAATGGGGCAAAGGTTTTGTCTTCTCACCATTTTTTTGTAGGAATAAGCTATGTGTTTGTTATCGAGTCTTAAACATTGTCCAATCATTATCAAACAAAGACTCCCCTGATGCTATCAAGTTGCTTTGTCCTTGATAGGTCTGTTAACGACTGCTTCTTGTATCACAACTGCTTGATTTGAACCTTTGTGTCTTTAAACGAATGCTTGAAATCCTAAAATGAGATTGTTGATTAAACTGCTCTTCAAACCTGTCAGGAAACTGGATTTTCTATCAGACATCAATTCAGGCTGTACCTCAAAATTGAACTTTAACCTCAAAAACTATGTCAGATTGTCAGATTTTGCACTTTTCTCATGCGAAGTTTCACACTTTAGAGCACTTTATCGCATGAGACTTTGTTCTCTCATGCGAAGGTTGGTGTTCTCTCATGCGGCCTGGTACTCTCTCGCGCAAGACTGTAGCCCAGTTTGCAAAAATAGAGACCTGTTTGCCATTGACTGTTTGAATTTTTATCTGATCTGCTTTTTGTCTGAGGTCTATTTTTCTGATTTCCTATTGTTCACTATCAGAAACTAGTTGTTTTGAGTTAGGAATCGATCGATCTTTGCTTTGACTCATGTCATCTCTCATTGGTTTACCTTATCTCTTTATGCCTTTTGTATCTCGTGTTGCGATAGTCTTATCTCAGTTGTTCTAGCCACCTCTTTTGACGATTCCTACCAAGTCCATCTCGCATCTTGGTTGTTCTAGCCTTTATCTCCTTTGTGTTGTTCTTAGAGACTGAGTCTAGCATTATCCCAAGTCCTCTCTCATTTCATCTTCATCTATGACTGTCATGACTAGAAGTGGCAAGACTTATCCCATTCAGAATCCTGATCAAGGTAGAAGCGAACCTCATAATCAAGAAATAGATCCTCTTGAATCTGTTGCAAAATCTAAACTTTGTGAGATAGCCTCGATTTCCTCATTGAATACTTCAAAAGATAGTCTGTCTCAACCATCACCTCCGGTGTTTCAAGAGTGTTTTAATCCATTGTTTGAAGCGTAACTTGGTTTCTCATTTCAAGACGAAGACAACTCGTTCTTCCAAGAGAACTCATTGTTTCACAACTTTGGAAGACCTCTTCCTCAGACTAATCCTATTATCATACCTGATCCTACTGAGAATAGTTCTATCATTGAACCTAGTGATACTGTTGACGATATCTTCTTGCCTGAATTTGTTAAATCTTTTGATCCTGTTCATTCACCAAAGGTTACCGTGGCCACGCCCTTTAAGCACTGGACATATCATTTCACTGAGAATTTGTATATAGCCTACAACAAGATGGGAGATCCATTCGAATTCCAACCAGGTAAGTACAGTCAAACCTTTGATCAATCTCAAAACAATCAATATCATGGTCAATCCTCTAATGACCCATGTCATGCTCAACCTCAGAATGAGAAACCTCGTGGTCAATCTCAACATGACCAAAATCAGTCCCACAATGATGATCAATCTTGAAGGAAACCTCAAGGCGATCGACAACCCACCTATTTCTATCATCCTCCTCCGTTTGATCAAAACCAAGATGATCAATAACAAGATCAGATTCTGAGTATTTATGAGATCCTTGGGAATGAAAATGAAGTGATAACTCAACATGATATAGATGCTACCAAAGCTAATAAGGGTCTTATTAAAATGATGGAGATCCTTCTCCTAGAGGAGAAAGAAAAGTACTTCCTTGAGCTAGCTAAACAAGGGGCTAAGTTACCCCAAGACTATCTTGTTGAAACACTCGTAGCTAAGGAAGAAGAAACTGAGACCGCAAAGTTGCAAAAGATGGTCTGAGAAATGCAAGATCAGATTAGTCAACTTGTGAGGACTAAAGACAAACTCGCTCAATAATTTACAATGGAAAGTATTTGTCCTTTCCCTTTTGACAAAAGTCTTCATATGCCACCTTTTCCCAGAGGTGTAGAACTCCCTAAATATGATAAATACTTGGGTGCAATCGATCCCCAAGATCACTTAAGGGAGTTTGGCACATTGTCTATGGAATTTATGCACGATCAAACTTATCTTATGCGCTTGTTTCCTCGTAGTTTGGGCGGACCCGCTATGGAATGGTTCTCTAGATTGCCTACTGGTATTAAAACTTTTGACGAAATGGCTAATCTTTTTCTCCAACACTACTCGCATAATATTCAGCATCTGGTCAACATCTGAGGTCTTTGCAACTTAAAAAAGTGACAAGGAGAATCTTTCCTAACATTCCTCCAAAGGTGGAGACAATTATGTATGAAGTGTCCTCATAAGCTACCAGAGTCTGAGAGACTCGACATTTTCTTGGACAATCTTGTCCCAGAATTTAGATACCAAGTACAATTGCAAGGTCCTCTTACTTTTGATAGTATGATCAAACAAGTAGTGTAGATGGAGGCCTTTATGATCAAGAAGGGAGAATTAACTTTGAATAAGGACAATAAACAAGGATTCTCCACAAACAAGGATAAAGGAAATACTACCAATAAGAACAGAGATGTAGTAAATGATGGAGTGGTGGATAATGTTACTACGAAGCCTTCAAAGCCTACTTTTAATCTTACTTCCAGTATACAAGTGACTAAGGTTGTCGAAAAGACCACAACGGATAATCATCAAACTTCATGATTTGCTAGGAACAAACCTTGGGCCTCTCGACCCAAGCATGATTTCACCTCTTTGGGAGAGCCTCTTGATGTGGTCTATAAAACTCTTATAGAGAATCAGGTTCTTACTCCTTTAGAAAAGTGTACTTATGACCCACAACCATGACCTCATTGGTGGAATGATAATTCTTACTGTGACTATCACCAGAACATTGGTCATAAGACTTCTACTTGTCTCCAACTGAAGCATAAAGTTCAAGATCTCATTGACAATGGTGACATCCTTGTGGAGAACCATATTAAGAATTCTGACTACCAAGCTTTTAAGGATCCCTTCCATCCTCATGAGAAGGGTGAGTCTTCAAACGATAAGAATACCAAAGCTAAAGTCAACTACACGTACACTAATAATGGCAATGTTATTGGTATGATCGAACTTGTCGAGATAGAGTATTGTGATGTGATCACTTCTAAAGGGAGTGACAATGCTCCCAAATCTAAGACTCCTTTTATCTTGCATAGCTCTGCATCTCGTTTGTTTGAATCTAAACAATCTCAAGACTGTGCTAATGTTGTCACTCAATCGCGAGGAAGAGTTATTTTGAAAGGTCCAGATGCTTCCACGTCCGCTCCAAAGAAAACTGCGGATAAGAGACCTAATACTCCTGCATCCACTCTGAAGCAAATTGCGGATAAGACTGTTGATGGCCCCGCCAACAAAAACACAAAATCTATTCCTATGGCTAGCTCGACTAGTTATAGCATTTTAGATCAACTCCAATGAACCAATGCTTAGATTACCATTTTTGAGTTGTTGAAAATCTCACCTGCTCACAGGCAGATTTTGGATAAGGCCCTTGCTGAGGAAAATGTTCCCAAGGATCTCGATCTCAACTGGTTCCAATCTATGGTGGGTCATTTGACTTTACCTCACTATCTATCCTTCTCTGAAGAAGATGACCACTCTTTGAGTCACCCACATAACGCTCCCTTACATATAGAGGTCATGATAGTTCCTAAGAGCGTCTGCCAAGTGCTCATAGATAATGGTGCTGGTCTTAATATTTGTTCCGCTAGCTAGGTTATGATGAGAATTGTATAGACCCTCGCAAAAAGATTACCGTCAAAGCTTATGATGAGGAAGAACGCAAGTCCCAAGGCTTAGTTGTGCTACCTATCTACGTAGGTCCTATTGAGAGAGATGTTACTTTCCAAGTGCTTGATATTCCTCTTGCCTACAATATCTTGTTGGGTAGATCTTGGATTCATGAGATATAGGTTGTTCCATCCATGTATCATCAATGTGTTAAGTTCCCATTCCATGGGGTGGAAGTCACTGTACTTGCAAATACCAATTTCTCTTGCAACACTCTTGCGCAAACCACATATAGCTTTGTTCCAGCAAATAGAGAATCCACTGAGTTTTATGATGCTAAGCTGAAAGAAATGGAACAAACTTTGAGACTTAAGGATACAGGCATGGGAGAATACTAAATGGAACCTGTGCTATCACTGGCTGCTCTACCTCTGTCTCCACGCTCTTATGGGAGACCTTCTGAGGACAACAAAATTTCTAATGCTCCTCCTCAAATAGTTTATGATGGCACCTTTGTAAGGGCCTCTACGCCTTTAGAAGATGAGGATGAAGAGAGAGCTATCAGAGCATGGATCTATAAAGGAAAAGAAATAGCTGAAACAACCACTCCACTTCTAGATTTAGAGCAAGAACCATATAGTGAAGCATTAAAGATCATGAAGCACTTTGGTTATAAGGGGAGTGGTCCTATAGGGAAAAATGATAATGGCTTACTAAAACCCATTGAAGCTACAGACCGCCGCACAAAAGATACTAGTGGCTTAGGCTTTAAAAAGACTCTCTTTCATTTGGGGACCAAGAAATTTGTGTCAACTCCTGAGCCTGAACCTGAACAAGAAATTGAAGATGCCACTCCAGAAGTGAATCCAGAGGATAGCTCTGATGAAGATACATTTCCATATCCTATTCCTCCGGATCTTGCGGCACTCTTTGCCGAACCTGATGAGCCTATCATAGCTATTCATATGATAGAGACAACTACTGATAATGATAATGATTCTGATAAAACTTCTTCAGCATACCAATTCACATATGAGGAATGGAAAGAAACACTAAATGATGATCCTAATTTTCAAGGTGAATGATACAGACCACCCCATTTTCAAAAGTACTTTGAACAAGAACAACTTCAACAAGCTATTAATGCCACAAGGGATAATAATGAGTCTGATGATGCTGCTAATGAAATTCCCACATCAAGCACTGACTCACATGAATATGAGTTTGACTCTTTGTCTAATGCTACTTATGATGTAGACATAGATACTATTCACGTGTATGAAAGACTCCTCAAAGTAGGTGAAGGTTCTAGCGCTAGGCCGCACGAATTAGGCACCACTAATGTCAACATGTCCTCTACTTCTAACGCAAGGTCTTATAGGGATTCAAATGCTCCTTTGGACAAGATTTCTCTAGGTCTTGACTTGCTCGTCAGTGCTTTTGAAGATTATACCGTGAACGCAGTTGAACCAATCACTACTTCCCTTTCACTCCGCCGTCCCAATCTGATAAACTAGAACTCCCCTTCTGAATCCAATGAAGTCCTAACATTCCAAAATGATTATGATCTAGCTTGTTACCTCCATGCTATTGAACCTATGATGTCCCCCACTAGCGAAAGAAGTGTCAACGTGACAGAGGCAGATATCAAGTATCTCAGTCAAAAAATTAAAAGAAGAAAAAATAGATGCTCTGATGGTGAAAACCACTTTGTGGTAGTATCAGAGCCAAAAATAGTAAAAATAAAAGACGTATCCAAGGGTGAAAACCTCTTTGAGGCACCCACGGATGAGATACTTGATACACTTCTGAGCCACTTTCAAGAGAGGTCATCAGTATTGATTGAGCTGACACAGCCGGTCAATTTGGGTACAGAGGCTGCTCCACAGATTATTCATCTAGCACAATCATTGTCTGCTAAAGAAAAAGAAGAGTTCATGAGCTTCTTTCAGAGCAAGAAAATAAACTTTGCATGGACCTACTCTGACATGCCTGGATTAGACCCCCATCTAATCATGCATCATTTGTCCATTGCACTAGTTATCAAACCTGTTAAACAGAAGTTGTGAAAAATGCATCCACACGTAGCACTTTTGGTTAAAGCAGAGCTAGAAAAGCTTCTCAAGGCTGGTTTCATAAGAACTATTGATTATGTAGAATGTATTTCAAACATTGTTCCAATCACTAAACATGATAAGACCATTCATGTGTGTATAGATTTCAGGGATCTCAATAAGGCATGTCTAAAAGATGACTTCCCACTGCCTAATATTGATATGATAGTTGACATGATAGCAGGATATGAGATGTATTCCTTGATGGATGGCTTTTATGGCTATAATAAAATAAAAATTGAGCTAGAAGATCAAGAAAAGACCACTTTTACATGTGCCTGGGGCACCTTTTGCTGGAATGCCATGCCTTTTGGGCTTAAGAATGTTGGAGCAACATACTAGAGAGTTGTTACTACTATATTCCATGATATGATGCATAAAATGATGGAGGATTATGTGGATGATACTTTAGCCAAAAGCATGCAGCGAAGAACTCACCTCATAGACTTGGGTCCCATCCTTGACTGCATGGAACAATTCAATCTCAGGCTTAATCCAAAGAAATGTGCTTTTGGTGTTACTTCTGGGAAACTCTTGGGTTATATCATTTCAGCTAAAGGCATAGAAGTTGATCCTGAAAAGGTGCAAACTATTATGGACATGCCTCCACCCAAGAATATTAGTCAAATGAGAGGATTACAAGGAAGGATACAATCTATCTGGTGCTTCATTTCATAGTTGGCCGACAAGTCACAACCATTTACTAAAACTTTGCATAAGAATGTGACCTATGAATGGAATGAGGAATGTGACAAGGGACTTACTCAAATAAAATAGTATCTTGCTAATCCACCAATTATGATGCCTCCTATTCATGGGAAGCCACTTATACTATACATCTCAGCAACAAACACATCCTTGGGTGCTCTCCTAGCTCAAGAAGATCATAACAATAAAGAGAGAGCCATATACTATATCAGTAGAACATTGGTTGCCTATGAAATGAATTACTCTGTCATTGAGAAGGCTTGTTTAGTAGTGGTATTTGCTTCTCAAAAGTTGCGGCATTATATGCTAGCTCATACGATGAGGCTTATTACAAAAATTGATCCACTAAAGTACCTATTAAGCAAGGTTGCCCTCACAGGTAGATTAGCAAAATGGGTAATGATACTTAGTGAATTTGACATTGAGTATGTGGAGAGAAAAGTTATTAAGGTACAAGAAATTGCTGATCAGCTGGTAGAAGCTCCTTTGAAAGATCACCAGCCTTTGAGTATTGAATTTTTGGATGAATCCATCATGCTTCTCACACATCAATCTTGGAGCATGTTCTTTGATGGATCATTCACTCAGCAAGGATCCAGTGTAGGCATTATGTTTGTTACACCTCAAAGATACTCATTGCCAAAAGCATATAAAATGTTGTTTCCCTGCACAAACAACATAGTTGAATATGAAGCTCTCATTAATGGAATGAAGATAGCCCTTAAATGGTGTGTGGATGAGCTCAAGGTCTTTGGAGACTCGCAGTTAATCATCAATCAAGTCAACGATGTCTACCAAACTAAAGATGACAAACTAATACCTTACAAAAGGATGGTGGATGATCTTAAACAGTACTTTGCACACATTTCTTTCCAGCAGATTCCAAGGGTAGACAATAAAGTAGCTGATGCAATGGCCACTCTTGCTTCAATGTTACAAATGCTAGAAAACAACTTTAGACATGAGTTCCTGGTGGAGGCATTACACTACCCTGCCTATGATATTCCTGAATCTAGGATGATCTATTCAATCATTGGACATGATTCATCTTGCTACCACCATATCTTTTCCTACCTTCATGACCATATCATTCCCGACACCTATACCCAGAATGAAAATCGTCACCTAATTCGTACTGCTTCATGATATGTCCTCATAGCAAATGACTTGTATAGATGGGGTCTAGACGGTACCCTCCTTAGGTGCTTAGAACCCGATGAGTCCAAACGTGCACTAGCTGAGGTACACAAAGGTATCTGTGGGTCTCATTCTAGTGGTCTGACGTTAGCCCAAAAACTTATTAGAGCTAGTTGTTATTGGCGGACATGGAAAAAGAAGTTGTTCACTATGCTAAGACTTGCAAGTAATGCCAATTTCATGGGAACCTGATTCATGCTCCTGCTCATGAACTTAGTCCTCTCATCAGTTTCTGGCCATTTTAGCAATGGGCCTTCGACTTGGTCGGTCAGATACATCCTTCCTCTTCAAGAGGACACAAGTGTATGCACCCAAAAATGGTCGCCTAGACTTTGGGCCCCATTTATTTGATTTATCAATCCTGAATCATTTTTATCAATAATCAATATTTTCAACATTATTAATTTCTTGATCAAGTCTTAATTTCGATCATATATTGGATTTTTATCCTTGGGCTAACCATTTATCCTAAGTCTTTATTTAATTAAAAGGAATATTTCCTCCCCTTTCAATTAAATAAAAAGCCCCACTTTCCTCTTATCTTAAGTTGCACAAATAAAGCATTATTCCTATTTTATAAAAAGGGAAAAAGCACTTTTGTCTCACATGAGGCTCAAAAGTCAACACTTCACTCTCATTGGAGGATACTTGTGCACATGGATTGCTCCTCTTTCAAGCTCCACCGCTGATTAAGATCTTTTGCCTCTTAATCTCCATGGTCCATTCCTTTGCATTTCTTATAAAAGGAGAGCTCTCTCCTTCATTTTCATATCCATATTTTATGCTATTGTTATGCTGCAGGTTTTCTAGGTACATTTGGAGCTTTTTGAAGACATTGAAGACTTGTTGCTTTCATCATTTTAGTTGCGTTTCATAATAGTTTTGCTTTCATAGTTACATTCATGGCATCATAGATTAGATTTCCTTTTATGCAATAGAATAAGCTCACATAGTTTAAATAGGAGGCATTGTAATCCATTGCTATTTCCTTTCATAGCTTAGTTTGTACTTCCATTTTCATAGCATAGCTTGCACATTTGCATCTTCATCTTAGTTGCATTGCATTGCATTTCATATTAGATTCTTGGAGATATTGGCATTGTTGCCCTTGTCTTCACTTGAATCTCTCATTGTATGGTTGACTAGCAAGGTCACTTTCTTGTAGCTCTAGCTGAGAGCAAAACTCATAGTCCCTTGCAACTCCATGCATAGAGAGCTATGAGCCGCTTTGTGAGGCCTCACTCTTGAGAAACCTTGCAAGTAATGGTTCATAGAAGTGCATATTTTAGTGTGTACATTTCTGGCACCCACCGTGGGGCTGAGTAGATTAGCTTTGTCCCTTTAATTCTGCATTTTTCGTCATTTTCGGATTAATTTTCGAAAAAATCTGCGTCTCTGGTTTTCTGTCTCAGATTATCGCGCGACACTTCTCAAAAATATCGTGCGATATACTTCCTGTCTTGGCACAATAGTTCACGCGGAAAAAGTATCGCACACCTATATTGAAGTCTATCGCCTGGCATCGGGCGAAGTATCGCCTGGCATCATGCAAAGTATCGCTCGACTGGGGAAGTATCGCCTGGCTATAGGAAGAAGTATCGCGCGATACTGGTGAAGTCTGAGGTATATCGCCTGATCTAATAGTGAACTATTTTGTATCTTGCAAGTTTCGGGTTCTTAGCTATCTTTTTGAAATTTTCTGAAATTTCCAGCATTTTCAAATCCGTGCCACTTTGGAAAATGGGTGCCCATTTTTTTTGAAATTTTGCAAATGGTATCAAAAGTTTAAGTGTGATATATCATTGGAAAGGTCTTTCCGAGCCTAATCCAACCATGATGGTTTCATTTTCAGATTTTATCATTTGATTAGATATTTTTGCAGATTATCTAATTTTTCATATACTAATCATTGGTAGATTTTGGATTTTGATTCTCCTAACTCTTGTTGGTCTAACAAGTTGTGGTTGTAGGTGCTCTCATTACTTGAAATTTGTCAAAAGAATGCATGTCAAAGAGGGCTACTAATGGTTTTTGTAGGGCTGCCCAAGCATAAAAACAAAAAAAATTCTTGCTTGTTTATTTGCTTTCCTTTCAAGTGTGGCATTCACTAATTGTATTAGGAATCTTAATACCTTGTGAAAGGGATTTTGAGGTGGTAGGAGAAGTATGCTCTTCACCTTTAGGTGAATCAGAAAATCTTGACCCATCTTAAGGTTTTGGAAGCAAGGGGGTAATTGATCTCTTTGCTTGGTGTGTTTGGGAGAGATTCTTGAGATAGGGGAGTATGCTCTTCACCCTTGTGGTGAATCAAAAACCTTGAACCTCAAGATTTGATCCATTTTTGTTTAGTTTAGGAATCCTTTAGCGGGCCTGCTCTTGAGCAATCAAGAGGAACGACTCAAGTGGGGACAACCTTGTCATCATTCTCCTTGGTGGCAAGTGATTCCAACTCACTATAATCTCAAGGCTATCAAGGACACCAAAAACCTTGATAGACATAACACTTGTCTTCGTTTGATGTGAGTAGCTCATGGGATTGCGACCATGAGGAAAACATTGAACAAGAATGCTTAAGGTACTCTTGAGGCCGCGAGGTCCTAGTCCTTTATGAGGAGCAAGAGGGGTGTTGTGAACGGAAATCCTTATTAAGAACCATTAGATAGAAGCCACCCTCTTTTAGCCGCTTATCTTCTTAGTGCAAGGATTGATCCAAGTGGTTTACCCGGATCACCTTAAGATACTCACCATATGTGTCCCTTTGGTTGTGTCATTTGACACTTCCACGACAAAGCCAATATCTCTTGTGGGCAACCACTTGGTGTGAGGCAAGGGGGCATCAAGTTGTGGGCTAAGTTGATGAGTAATGAGCCTTGTCTTGTAGGTAGATATTGCTTGAAGTGTCTTCGATTGTGTGATACCAGTGTAAATGATCTTGACATACAAACAATCGGTAGCATTCATAGGGTGCTTTTTCAATTTTGATATCACAAGTGCTTGTCTTGGCAAGGTTGCTTTTGCCCTTGTTTCAAGTGTTTGGAGACATGTTTGATCCCCTACTGTTTGCAAACCTGTCCAAATACTATTAAAATTGTGATTGAAATCAGACATTTTCACCCTTAGATTCAAAATTTGCACAAATTGGTCAAAATCAACATCAGTATCGCATTTGTCCATTCTTGGTGAGAAAGATTATCTCTAGAATTGTTAGTCACATTCTTGGAGAATTTTAGTACTCTTATTGTCCAAATCACTTTCATTTATCTCAATTTCAATTATCTTTTGGCCTAGTCCAACCTCCTGATTCAAAAGTGCAAGGGTAGTCACCCTTTGATTTGAAGCACCTCTTTGACAGTGTTGGTAAAGCCCCTGCTTCTATCTTTTCATTTCTCTTTGGACAATAGAGAACTTTGATTATCCTAGTTTGGTGTTGACATTTTGTGAGGTCATCCTATTACCAGTCTTCCTTGGTCAGTCTAGATCTTAGATCCTAGGTGTTGTCATGTTGCTCAACATCTCAATGAACATTATGGTATTAATTGCACCAGATGGCTCTTAGTCTTCTTCTCTCTTCTCCATTTCCCATGTTCTTCTAAAGTCTTCTATTCCCATGGGAAATTCTTCTTCTTCTTCTTGATTCTTTTCCTCTTATTATCTAGTCTACTTTCTTCTATTCATCTATTCATTTCTTCCATGCTTGATTCTTCCTCTTCTATAACCATGAATCTTGACTATCTGGTTTTGGAACCTTTATTAAGAATAGACGATCTTGAGCTCATTGACATATTCGAAAAGTGTTGTTCTTCCAAAATTCTCATGAGTGATGAATTTATAGCAAAAATAAAAGAAAAGATGTTTAAATCAGATGCCTTTGCTAGAATCATAAACATGATCATATCACGATCTTCTTCTTCCAAATATTCTTCATCTTCTAAATCTTCTCATCATTCCTCATCTTCTAAGTCTTATCATGATTCTTCTAAACACTATTCACATTCTTCATCTTCCAAATCTTATCATGACTCTTCTAAACATCATTCGAATTCCTCATTATCCAAGTATTCTTTTTCCACTAAGTCTTCAATTTCCTCTTCTTCAAGATCTCATTCTTCTTCTACTTCTCCCAAGAGTCTTACTTCTCTTCAGAAGACATACCATAAAGAGCAACATGATAGTCCTTGTGATGTCTCTTCCACAAAGAGTGACACACCTACCTTTGATGACTATGATGACTATGATGATGGACAATGTAGCAATACTTATGACAACTCTATTCCTAAGAGTCCTCCTCGTCGTGTGCTTAGGCTTACTAAAGGGTCATCCTATTGGATAGATTGTGATGGTGATCCATATGATTCTGATTTTGAGAGAAATTATGATATTTGTTGTGAACAATATGATACATCTACTTCTACTGAGGAAGAGAAAGCTTTTCGTGTTGATTATAAACGTAGATACTATGAGCATCTCTCCTCTAAAAACTCTCATGCTGAAAATAAAAATCTCACTCTCAAGCAAAATCATATTAATGTTGAACCTTTGTCTTGTGATGGTCCCCTTCCATCTGCCACTTCCTCCAATACCCACACACTTCCTAAAGCTTCTGAGTCATCCAAATCTTTCACAAATCCTTCATCCAACAAAGATCCTAAGACTTTCCATGCGGTTCCCTATAGTTATCCTCAAGGGCTACCTCTTAAAGAAACTCAAGCTAACCTTCACTTGGCTACAAATACTTCCAATAATGCTACACCTAAAGAGCCTAAGCTTTTATACACTACTTTAGCTATTCCTTCACCATCTTTTCCAAAGTCTTCCATACCACTCCAACATGCTTCCTTGTCCTTAGAAGTGGCTTCATGTCAAGAGGAGTCTCAAAATGATAAAGAAAAAAATATAAAGAAAGATCAAGATCAAGAACCTTCCATATTATCCAATCATTTTCATGATGTCTCCCATCCAGTTCATGGTTCTTTTGATCCTCTACACCCTTCCTCATTCATTCCACCATGTCTTAAGACTTCTCCTAAGAAAGATCAAGCTACCACTTGCACTATTGAGCTTATTGATAATCAAAATAACCTTACCACACTTGCACTTTCCAAAGATGATACTTCCATTAAGGTTATTAAAAATGGTGTCATTACTTATGATGTAAAACCTATTGAAAATCTAGAAAAAGTTGATACGCTTATGCTACCCAACAATCATTGTCAAGATCAAAGTCTTCCATCTTGTTCTACCACTCCATGCTCACTTCCACTTTCTACTCTTCCTAAATCTTTGCAAGCTACGAATGATCCTATCAAAGAAACTGCTCCTATTCAAGATGTGCATGATCCTGTTGAAAACTCTAATGCTCACTCTAAAGATGCTGATATCCTTGGTTGTGATATAGACGCTGATGAACTTATTGATTATCCTTTTTCATCTTCCACTTCCATCCTTGGACCTCCTCCACCAATACTAAGGGATTCATGTCTTCCCTCCATCTTGGGTCCTTATGTCCCTTCACTTTCCCCTCCTAATCATCCTAATTCGTTATCCATTTTGGGTCCTTACGTCCCTCCATCTCCTATCTTTCCTCAAGATCAACATAGGTACATACCCTTGAATCCTTTTCATCCACCCACCCATCTAAACCAGTCGTATCATCCTTCTTCTTCCATAAGTCCCAAGTCTTTTGGAAGTAACTTGAATGTTCAATACAAGAAAAAGAAGCAATACAAGAATCCATCAAAAAAAGAAGATCACCATGTCCCCTCTAATCGACATGGATATATAAAGTCAAAAGAGATATCTAAGAAGAAAACTACAAGACAAGTATGGGTTCCAAAACCCATCATTGAAGATATTCTCTCTAAATTATCAAAAGGAAATGAAAAGCCTAAGGCTATATGGATTCCAAAATCTCTCTTGAAAGAGTCTCATGTTGAACAAAAAGTGAAATTGACATTCAAGCTTCCAAAGGCTTCCACTTCATCTTTTTCCAAAAACATTCTTCCATTCCATGCACCTAAACCGCAACCTCTGCTAACCATTTGCCATATTCCTTCTCGTATTCCTCCATTCACATTTGAGAATTATAACAAGTACACCAATCCACTCTTTGAGGAGTCAAATAGCAATAATGAACCCGAATATGGTTCACATTTGGACTAGAATATGGTTTACGTTTCCTCCATTTTTCCCGCCACCCTTCAAGGTGTGTGTGTCGACGTTGATCTTGCCTTCTTTCCAGCTATCCTCTTTCACAATCCTTTCATTCATTATCCTTCTACCTTCTCTCATTTTTCCTCATTTGCCTATTCCTTCTGTGTCTTCCTTTCCCCTTCAGCATCTTTGAGCATATCATTTTGGATCCTTAGTATATCAATGATTTATCTTTTCAAGGACCATTATCTAAAAAGCTTGCATTCTTCCAAAAAATAGAAAAAATATTAAAAAAAGAAAACAAAAAAGAAAAAAAGAAATTTTTTTTTAAAAAAAATGTGCCATGGTGAAAACCTAGAAACAGGCACCTTGGTAGCAAAAGTAAAGAGAAATAAATTCATCCTATGGTGAAAACCACTCTCTTGTGGCGCCTTGGATAAGTACCGTGATGAAAACCTGACAATCAGGCATCATGCGTAGTTCTTCTACATGTTTCATCCATTTCATCTTCCATCTTTGATCTTGACAATGTTGACCTATACACGAACATTTGGCTATCTTGTGAGCTATCTTATGATGATCTTGCTTGCATTCCTTTCATGTTTAGCCTTCATATTCATTTTCCTCCATTCATTCTAGTCTTTCGCTATCTTTTTCCCCCTTGGTCTTGATCTAAAAAAAAAGAGTAAACACAATGCTATGAAGCCTCTTGACATGTCTACTCCTTTGGATTGCATCCTCCCTTCTTTTGCAGTGCGCTTTTGTGACTTATCCTATGCTATCCTTTCATTGCTTATCCAAATGTGCTTTGCATGATAATTTTTTCCCTAGCTTGGGTACTCTTGAGGGGTTTGACCTTGAGGATTTCTTCCCTCCATTTGCCTTCATTCTCCTTTCCTCCATCTCAGTCACCAGCTCGATGATCCATCTTGTCCTCCACATTTCTAGATATTGGGACTACACGATGTGATCTTGCTCATGAGTTTGATGCCTATTCTGTTTGGGGGCATCCTTTGTACATATTTTATGATCCTGAAAAAATTTCAAAAAAATTCATATATGATGCTGAAAAAATCCTACAAAGCATAAAATGTCCTGAAAAAAATACAAAAAAATTAAAATATTCAAAAAATAAAAAAAAAATAGAAAAAGTGCCTTGGTGAAAACCTAGCAATAGGCGCCTTGATAGCAAAAATCCAAAAAATTGAAAAAATAAAAAAATGAAAAATGATTCCAAGTGGTGAAAACCTGGAAACAGGCGCTACTTGAGGCCTTTGCACCCCTATTTGTTAGCATGTGTCCTTGACACCTAGCCACTTCCCATCATGCCTTGACCTTATTTGGCCTAGTCTGGAATTGGTCTTTGTCTTTGTCTAGGGGGCATAACTGTTCGCATAGGTCCTTTTGGTGCGTTTGTCTCTTGGGGCATTTCACAATAGGTGTTTTTCAACACCACCCCAAACTATGTTTTTTAACACTACCCTTGCGTCGAGTGTTTCTTAACACTTATCAGGTGTCTGACCCAACAGTCTCGTATGATGTGATATTTCTCACTAAGCTGATATGATACTCAGAGTTTGACTCTATGACCAACACACACACACTTAAACAATCAACTCGCTGGTGATATGATGACTTTATTTTTCTGTGTGCTGTCTATGAGGATTTCTTTGATGAGTGGTCTCTCCCTGGGAAGTTTTCAATGATGCCTAGCTAGAAGACTGAGGGTATGAGAACATGTTTTCTTTCTTTATCTGCTTGTGGGTATATTTTGTTGGTCTTAACTGTCATGAGCATTTATGCTGGTCCTACTTGACACTATGGATTGACAAGGTATTATCCTTGACTGTTTTGCAAGTGCATGCTTCTAGTTATCCTGACTTTCATGTGTCTTGATACAAGCATAATCTTGCCATATCAAACTTAGGTGATCTCATTGCATTAGTCATCTAGACCTACATGTCTTTGATGCCTAGATGGGATTTTCACATTTCTATCTGATAAAGATCATATTCATATCCACATAGTTATGCTAGTGTGCATTGTATGATCTTACGACGCTACCAATAACGCTCAATGATGATAATTAGATGTCTATAAGCGTTGTGACCTTGCATGTCAACCACTTTCATAGTAGTTTGCATTTTTAAGTTCATGTTAGTTTAGTTTTTGCATCTTGCATATGGAGAGATCTCTCCTTTTTATCATCTATGGACTAGTTGGTCAGCTGTGCTCATTTTCTGATTCTTCTTGATCATATCTTTCATTTCTAGTCTTTCATATCACATCATTTTCTATCCATTTTCGGACTCGAAATCAAAATCCGAGTCGCGTTTCCAAATTTTCCCTTTCTTTCAAGCAATTGATTGACCTTTTGAGGCATAATTTGATTTCCGGTGGAATTGCTTCCTTCCATGTCTTTCAAATTTTCTAGTCTTTCATTCGCGCTATTTCTAGTCTTCTATTTATATTCTTCTGCTTCATCACTGGGGTATGTTTCATTGCCTAATGGTTAACCTCTTGACCTTTACATTCGATTATGACTTCTTTCTGATTTGATCAAATCTTTATCGATTTGCTGTCTCTCCTCTACCTGATTTCAATTTCGATTCCGAGGGGGCAGTATTTATGGGATTCTCATCCCTGATTTCCTTGATTTTCCTGATTCAGACATCTTTTGTGAGCTTTTGCTCAAAATTTGAGATTCTTATCTCCCATTTTTAGACTTGATTATTGCCTAGCAGCGACGGTGATAGTTTTGTCTAAAGCTTGATTTGCACCTAGCAGCGACGGTGTTGGTCTAAGCTTTTGTTTATATTTGTCCGGATATGATCTCGAATCGACCTCATATCTGAGTTATTTTGTGATCCCAGATCGATCTCACATTTCAATTCTTCTTTGACTACATGTGTTCCCAAATCGATCACACATTAGTCAAAGAGGGGCAAATGTATGCACCCAAAAATGGTCGACTAGACTTTGGGCCCCATTTATTTGATTTATCAATCCTGAATCATTTTTTATCAATAATCAATATTTTCAACATTATTAATTTCTTGATCAAGTCTTAATTTCGATCATATATTGAATTTTTATCCTTGGGCTAACCATTTATCCTAAGTCTTTATTTAATTAAAAAGAATATTTCCTCCCCTTTCAATTAAATAAAAAGCCCCACTTTCCTCTTATCTTAAGTTGCACAAATAAAGCATTATTCCTATTTTATAAAAAGGGAAAAAGCACTTTTGTCTCACATGAGGCTCAAAAGTCAACACTTCACTCTCATTGGAGGATACTTGTGCACATGGATTGCTCCTCTTTCAAGCTCCACCGCTGATTAAGATCTTTTGCCTCTTAATCTCCATGGTCCATTCCTTTGCATTTCTTATAAAAGGAGAGCTCTCTCCTTCATTTTCATATCCATATTTTATGCTATTGTTATGCTGCAGGTTTTCTAGGTACATTTGGAGCTTTTTGAAGACATTGAAGACTTGTTGCTTTCATCATTTTAGTTGCGTTTCATAATAGTTTTGCTTTCATAGTTACATTCATGGCATCATAGATTAGATTTCCTTTTATGCAATAGAATAAGCTCACATAGTTTAAATAGGAGGCATTGTAATCCATTGCTATTTCCTTTCATAGCTTAGTTTGTACTTCCATTTTCATAGCATAGCTTGCACATTTGCATCTTCATCTTAGTTGCATTGCATTGCATTTCATATTAGATTCTTGGAGATATTGGCATTGTTGCCCTTGTCTTCACTTGAATCTCTCATTGTATGGTTGACTAGCAAGGTCACTTTCTTGTAGCTCTAGCTGAGAGCAAAACTCATAGTCCCTTGCAACTCCATGCATAGAGAGCTATGAGCCGCTTTGTGAGGCCTCACTCTTGAGAAACCTTGCAAGTAATGGTTCATAGAAGTGCATATTTTAGTGTGTACAACAAGTTCATCATCACAGCTACTAATTACTTTACAAAGTGGGTTGAGGCAGTGCCTCTCGCTGTAGCTGACAACAAGACCATTGCTATGTTCATACTGAACTATATCATTTGCAGATATGGTATACCCTCATCTATTATTACTGACAATGTGGGACAATTCAAAAATAAGGACCTGACAGACTTATGCACTAAATTCAAAATTATTCAGCATTGGTCATCCATCTATTATCCTCAGGGTAATGGACAAGCAGAGGCTTCTAATAAGACAATTCTGAAAATCTTGCACCAAACAGTTCATAAATCTAGTAGAGATTGGCATCTCCATATTAATCTGACCTTGTGGGCCTACAAAAAAAGTATCCGAACACCAATGGGGGCCACTCCTTTCACCTTGGTTTATGGAGCAGAGGTAGTATTACCTATTGAGGTTGAGATTTCGACATTGTGAATCTCTCTGAGGGGCCTCATCACTGATGAAGATAACAAAATATCCTAGCTTCAAGAGCTTGAGTTACTTGATGAACATCGGAAGGTGGCGTTCGATCATCTAAGAGCATACCAAAAGAGGGTGTCTAAAGCTTACAATAAGAAAGTCAGACAAAGGGAATTCCAAGTGGGTGATCTCATCCTAAGAGAGAACCCCAAAAATTAGCAGTAGTGAGTCCAGAAAGGGAAATTTGAACCAAACTGGCTTGGTTTGTATGTCATTATTGCAGCATTTGGGTTTGGCGCTTGTCGACTCTCCACCACTGAAGGAGAGAAACTCAAAGAGCCTATCAATGCTCTTCATCTGAAGAAGTTCTACAATTGAGACATTCTTGGCATGCTCATGTACATACTTATTGGTCTTGAAAAAATCCAAAAAAATGATATATTGCAAAAATCCTAAAAATTGCAAAATGTCCTTAAAAAAATGATCATCTTAGTGAAAACCTGGTAAACAGGTGCTTTGATGTTTCTATTATCTTGGTGAAAACCTGGTAAATAGGCACCTTGATAATAATAAAAAAAATAGAAATTTGAAAAAATACAAAAAAAAAGTGAAAAAGATAAAAAATACAAAAAAAAGAAATATTCAAAAATTAAAAAAAATTTAAAAAAAAGAGAAAAGTACAAAAAAATTGAAAAGAAGAAAATGTGCCATTAATGAAAACCTGGTAAACATGCGTCATGGTAGCAAAAATAGAATCTCTGCCAAGATGGTGAAAACTTGGTAAACATGCACCTCTTGTTTCCTGAAGTTACATCTCATCTCAGCGTCACTTGGCTTTTAGTTTCCTGCTTTAGTTCACTTTCTCACTTTCCTGCTTTGGTTTGTCTCCTACTTTTAGTTCATTTCCTGCTTTGGTTTGCCAGCTCATGCACTTGCTTTCAATGGTCTTCTAGATTTTCCTCAACTCTTTATGGATTGGAATGGGTTCACACTTGGGGGCATCTTCCTAGTCTAGGGGGCATTATCCTATCACTTTCGAAAGTTTTGTTTATGCATCAGTCACCAGCGGTTCTCACTGTGTCTGACTGCTGATGCCTAGCTACTTTTGAGATTTCTCTCCTTGAGGATCTCTCATGTATCAGTCACCAATGGTTCTCACTGTGCCTTCCTACTGATACTTAGCTCTCGTTCGAACCTCTCTCTTTTGGGATCTCTTCCTTACATCAGTCACCAGTGGTCCTCACTGCATTTGCCTGCTAATGTTTCGCTTGCATTTTATTCTCTCTTTCGAGAATCTTCCTTGTATCGGTCACCAGTGGTTCTCACTACGTTCGCCTGCTGATACTTGGTTCGCACTCTGATATCTTCTTGATACTTTATCTCTCACAACGGTCACCAGTGGTTCTCACTACGTCTGCCTGCTATCGCTATCCCGTCGAGACTTTGAATGTTGTTTGCTTCCGATTCAACTTCAATCCGCTTGAGCACAAATGTAAACTGAAACTGAAAACCGATTTTGTGTTCCTCTGAAGCATGCTGAGCTTTTCCTTTGCTTGTTTGTTTGTTTTCTTTATCATTCCCCCTCGAGTGAATCTAAGACGTCTTTCTTGATTGAGAAATGCGAAGACTGGGGGCATGATCTTTCCTTTGCTTTCTATTTGCTGGTTTAGTTCCAATGATCCAAATAATCTATCTAAGAGGGGTGCCCATCTGTAAGAGCCTTCATCTCATATTGGATGGCCATGCGTACCTTGACTCCTTTTATATGGATGCTTTGGTGAGGTTGGTTCTTCTCCTTGTCTGTTTTGAGTGACTTCTTTCTACTACAAGTAAAATTGCTAATGCTCATCCTGCTAAGTGAACGTAAGGGTCACTGCGAGCACTCTTTAGCAAAAGAAGGGACTCTCATGTGTCTGGTGTGTTTGTTTGCAAGCAACATTTAGGTCATTCTAGCAATTATGCTTTGATGCTTATGTTAACTTGCTAAATCAAAAGGAATAGGTGTTCAGGTCATTCTGGCTTCTTGTGCCTTAATGCTTACACCTCATTCCGACAAATCTAAGACTTATGTCATATTCATATTCTCATAGTTGCAATGTTAGTGAGGATTGTATGACATCTTGTGATCATCCCATGCTTAAACGAACTCAATGATGATAAATATGGTGAGTCCAACAACCAAGTCCTAGGGCTTGCATTTTCATTTTAGGATTGCATTTAGCCTAGGCTTGCATGTTCATGCTAAGCTTGGATTTGAGACGATATCTTGTTACTCTATTGATTGCTTTATGTTCATCAAAGGTTCTCATCTTTTGTCCCGGTTTCATCTTGGCTGCACAAGTGTCCGGTCCTCGCTCTTGATCTTTAGAACGTAATCTTTTTTTGATTAGTACCTGCCATATATTGTGACAATCCTGCATGAGATGATTAGTACCATATACATTACATATCCATTGCATTTTCATTTCATTTCCATTTGCATCTACATATACATGTGCATCTATTATAAGCATAACTCAAATCATATATTACATGTATGCATACATTCTATCCATCTATCACTGCATCATCATAAAAATAACCATGTGCATATTCATATTCATAAAGTAAAGCATGTGCATTTCATACATTTCTATCCATACATCTAAGCATATAAAAACATCTCATAAGCATCAATACCAAAGCAATATAATAAAAAGTACAATGATATCCAACTATCGATCTCATATATATATATATATCTTGAATAATGTCATGCACAAAAGAGGAGGTGCTACTTGAGCATAGTATCAAAAATGGGCTACAATGTACAAGTATATCAGAAGTGCTAACTAGGTCCTGCACCACCTAGAGGAGGTGGTGGCAATGGTCTCTAGGGTAGGTGCATCGACCGCTGTGGAGGTGCCTGCTGAGGGGGTGCCTGTGGTGCTTGGGGTGCCTGCTGTGGTGGGGCCTATGGAGGTGCTAGTGGAGGTGCCTGTGGAGCTCCAACATAATCAGCAAAAGGTGGTACTTGCTTTGACAGATCTGGAATGATCCCACAGTAAGCTGCATAGTAGTAAGCTACCTAAGCAGCCTCATATCTGGTCTTAATCCGTGATTGTGCTAGCTCCTCCTGTAGCTACCTGATCTTTGCATCCCTATCAACTACCCGGGTCTCCTCCCTAATGAATCAAGTGTGGTAGTCATTGCGCTCCCACTGGACCTATCGTACCCTCTCACAGCTCTTCCTGAGAACCTCCTATAGCTGTGATATACTTGCTCCTATTGGGATATTGGGCATGTCAGTATCATCATCTGGAGGTGTCGACTGTGAAGTATCACCTGTCTGCTACCTAGTGGACCTCTGCTGGGCCCCACTGCTCCCAGCTCCTGCATCTGAGCCCATCTTCCTAGCAGGGATGCTAATTTGCCCTGCTCAGGGTCTCAATACTCTCTACTGCTGTTGTCCCTGCTATGTAGCTTGCTGAACTAGTGGCTACTAGACTGGTGGCTATTGGTTTGGTGGCTGCTGATTTGGTGCCTATTGCTATTGTGCAGGCTGCTGCTGTGACCCCATACTAATCGAATCTGTGAACCTCAGATGAGGATGTGCAATCAACCAATCCCTATATGTAGGTGTCACCCCTGCATTGGTGACACCCACCATGTAATCCCATCTCACGGCTGGAATGCATGCCTCTATAGCACACCGCCCTGGATCCAATCTAGCATGCCACCCCTTATCCTCATCAGAGAAGTGGGCATAGGGGCAGTACTCTTGTGATATGTCCTATTGCCTACCAAACTAGCGCAAGACACGTGTAACAAGGAATCTCTCTATAATGGTGATGCTATGTCCAATCAGTGGATGAGATACAAACATATGCGAGAGCTCTTTCTGAGCATCATCCCATGGTTCTGTAGCCACCCAAGGTCTCCATACTACAACTGCCATGTCGTCCAACTATCCTCTCCACTGCTCCATCTTACCCAGCAGAGGCTAGGTCATCGGACCTACGTACCTGTAAATATATAGCTCAAGTTGTTGCCATATGTCATGACAGATAGGCTTGCAAATAGGGAGATGCTCCCAGGCCCAGATTTGAAGAATGAAGACTCCTACTGCCATCGTCCTCGTGTCGCGATATACTATCTCATGCATCTCATGATACATGTGGGCTAACATACACTCACCCCATCCGAACCTGACAGGTGGACTCTCCAATATCCTCCGTAGCATCGTGCCCCAGCCGCACTCTAGACCATGCTAACCTCAATCTGGAACAAGGTAGCAGCTTAGAAACATAGCAAGAACAACAAAAAATGGATGAGCGCCGCCGTGCCTGCTGATCAAATCATCCCAGGAGATGGCCCGACCCATCACTAGATCATCCTTGAAGATCGTCCTCAAGGCTACTGTACCCTATCGCAACTGTGTCTCATACTCCACTTGAGCACCATGGACTAGTATCTACAAAATCCTATATACATCCTCAGGAGTCACCGTAATCTCCCCCATCGAGAAGTGAAAAGTGTTTGTCTTCGAATGGAAACACTCTACCAAGGCACCAAGAAGACCATGATTTACCCAAATGTCAGGTAAATCATGCAAGAATCCCAAACTGAGCCCCTTAATATGAGCACTCTCTGCATCTGTCAGTCTCTGCATTAGGGTGGTAATCACGAGATGATGCGTCTTGAAGGCAACATCAGGGAAGTCAACCTGCAAAGCAAGCGATGACATTGGATCAGTATCTTGATATGATGGCTTTTTCAACACAACAACAACAAATGCAACAAGACATCTATCCTAGACATGGCTCTGTGACGCTATACTTGGTTGATTTTATGCAAATTTGATGAATTTTGGCAAAAGACTTCAAACTCTGCAGCAGCTTTTCACATGAGAAAACTATTTTCTTGCGTGAGACAGGACTCATCCTTGCGCAAACTGCTACAATCTCGTGCGGGACCACCTTTTAGCTCGCGCGGGCTTCCAGATAGAGCCCGTGTGAAGAAGACCTAATTGGCGCGAGGAAACTACTTCCTCACGTGAGGGGAGACCTAGGCTGGCGTGAGGAAACTACTTCCTCGTGCGAGATTGGAAGAACACAACCTAAAAGTTGTCAAATCTACCCTAAATTGACCT
Source organism: Chamaecyparis obtusa (assembly GCA_027943335.1). Taxonomy (NCBI): domain Eukaryota; kingdom Viridiplantae; phylum Streptophyta; class Pinopsida; order Cupressales; family Cupressaceae; genus Chamaecyparis; species Chamaecyparis obtusa. The sequence continues at coordinate 404,211 of BSBK01000353.1, read as the reverse complement.
AAAAAGCAGTACAAATTGAAATGCAAGGAGGTTTATCGACTACTTACAGGTGCGTCATACTCCGCTGGCCGGGTGTGTCATCGGGAGTGCTCAAATCAGTGTGTATGCGGCAAAAGACCCTCCATTTCTCTCTCAGAGCTCAAAATCACAAGAAGACTAAGGTGAATAATGAATTGAAAATGGCCCCTCCGGGCCTTATATAACTTTTGACCTAATTTTCAAAAGTGCTCCATTTTGTGCAAAAATTGCACCCTTGGCTAAATCAACTGCTCTGAATCCATTTTCGGGATTGAAATTGAAATTTGACATCTTTGGATAGCTCGAAATCATGTTTTAAATTTTGGGACCCTTTGGAATCGGATGCTTGTGCAGTCAGCCTTTTGGCGTCATCTTCTTGCCAGACCCTCATCTTTGCATCATGTTCTCAAGATCTTTGCTCTTTTCATCAAAGTCAAATCTAGTCAACTCTAGTCAATTATGGTCAAACTTGGTCAACAGGACCTCCGCTTTGCTCCGAATTGCTTCTGCTCTGCAATCTCTTGTTGTCAATCATCCTTTCGATATGTCATCTTTCAATTTCACTCCCGAGGGGGCAGGATGATTACATCATTTGAATCTCGTCAAATCAATTCTTGAATCAGTCTGATCTGAATCATCAGTTCTCATTGCTAGGGGCATCTCGATGCCTCACATCTTTCTATCTGGTCATCTACCTTTAGGTATTTGAGCAATCTAACTCGGATCCTTGGGAATCAAGCTTCATTCTGGAGATGGTTCTCAAAATCTTTTAGGTATTAGGGCAATCTAACCCTAATTCCTGAGAGTCAAGCTTCATTCTAGAGATGGCTCTCGAAATCTCTCTTAGACCATTATCTGGGCAATCTAACTTGGGTCTCGGAGGGCTGGGCTTCGTATTGGGGCAATCTAACCCTGATTCTGGAGACAGTCCTAAGTTTGCATTTGAATGGACATTGGGGCAACCTAACCCTGATTCTGGTTCTCTCAAGACTGTTGTCTTCACAATCTAACTTAGACTTTGGAAAATCATGCTTTGATCTATTCAGTGTCTTGGCAACCTAACCTAGACTTCTGAATTTTCTGTCACTTCAGACTATTCTTTGAATCAACGTGTTGTTCGCACATCAATTCAAAGAGGGGCAAATTTAATACCCCAAAATTGGCACCTATTAATTTCAATCAATTTTGGTGCATTTTCGTCAATTTTACATCTCCAAAGTCCTAGTTTCCTAGGCAATTTTCTCTCTCCTACCTGACTTAATTCGACTTGATGTCAATTGCAAAAACCCTAATTTGCATTAATCAAATATTAAAATTAATTCCTAAAGTCTTCAACTTTTATTAGCTAAATTACCCCTATGATAAATTAATTTAATCCTAAAGACCTAAGTGCTTGGAATTAAATTAAACCCACCCCATTTGGCTAATATACATGAAAATAAATTAATAATTACTTGTTATTTGAATGAACACTCATTTTTGAATTAACAATTCATAATATTCGAAAGGTCACCCTGTGTGGCATTTTCCATTCTTTTAATAAGTAATTTATGCATTTTTGTCTCAAATGGGAATGAAGAGTCAGGAGTTTCAAGTCAAGAACCCCTTCATTCTCTTCCCGGGCTTTTCTATTTAATGAGCCTCATTTCTTCATTCAAAGAGGGCAATTTTTGAGAGTAATGGAACTATAGTATTTTTGTGTCTTAATTTCATTAATTCCAAGCTTTTATTGCATTTTAGTATAATCTTCATTTAGTTTAATATTGCATATTCATATACTTAGTTTGCTTAATTGCTCTTAGTTTAATATCATCTTACTTCAAATTTCTTTAGAATAATCTGCACTTCATATTTACTTTCAAGTTATTTAGATTAATATCATATTCCTTTTAAAGCTCTTAGATTAAATTGCATTCATTCTAGTTTAATTCTATTTTTGCTTATCATCATAGCTTTTGAAAATCCTCCATTGTAGAATCGGTCTTATGGTTGTTAGCTCTCCAATCTGAGAGCAATTAAACACCCCGTCTACATAGGAGGCAATAGGTCGCTTCACGATGGATTTCAAATTGAGTAATTCATACTCTCTCTTGTAATTCGATCATGTGAGTAATGACCATGTTGCGTGTGTAGTTGGATTTGAGGTCCACATTCCACCACATACACACAGGCTTAAAATTGACGGCCAAATGGCCATCACAGCATGCAAGCCCCGTGGAGCTAAAATTCTCGGTGACTGCATTCGCTGGCTTAAATTTGACAGCCAAATGGCCGTCGCTAGCAATTTAATTTAATTTTTTTTAATTTATTTGCAAATCGCATGCGCACCTCAGGATCCATGCTAGACTATTTGATTTTTTGTCTCAATTTGCATGCCCAAATTTTTGGTCTTAATTTGCATGACGAACAACAAATTTTTTTGTCTCGATTCATGTACAAAAACCAAAGAATTTTGCCTCGGGGAACATGCCAGTCCATACAAATGCTGCCTCAAAAAGTGTGTCAAGCTGTCTGGTACCAAAAAAATGCCCCAAAATGCAAAGTTGTCCAAATTGGACGTGTCTTATATCAAAATAGGGGTTTTTGGGCGTTGTGAGCTCAACAGTGAGGTCCGTTTGAGCTCAAAGTGCACCAAAATTTAGGGACCCCCTAATTTCAATAAAAAATAACCAAAAAAGCCCTAATCTGAATCCTTCAAACATGAACAAGCTGTAGCAGATTATGCTCTAATACCATGTAGGATTTGAGCAATACAAATCCACAAAACCTAAAGATCACCTGCATACAAAAACCTGTTACAAGGAAGTAGAGACAAGAAGAGGGCAATGGTTTGACTCAAAAAATGAAGAATAAAATATCCTCAAATAATGAATGAATTAAATGTACAATGTATCATCCTTATAAAGGAGATCAAAAACCTTGAAAGGAAAACCCTAGTGTGTGTAATAATTAGTTAAATTATTACAAGACTAATGCATGCAAATTTATATTTAAAATGACAAGTGCATGAGTTTAAAACAACTTGTGCATGTGTGTTTAAATATAAACAACTAAAGAAAAAGAGTTGACATCTTAAGAAGGGAGTAAAGATTAATTAACATAATTAATACTTTACTCTAACATTTATAAATAGGATAAGCCATGGAGTTCATGGAGGTAAGCCAAGGAAGACCAAGTATGACTTTAAATTGATCAAAAGTAGGAATAACAGTGAAAGTAGTATCCAAACTTTTACCACCAACTTCGACAGGAAAAGAAATGGAACCATGTGAAGGATAAAGGAAATCATTGCAAGTTTGAATCAAGACATCACATTTATCATAGAAATATTTATGTAATCACTCTCTAAACCACCAACTTCGACCGGAAAAGAAATGGAACCATGTGAAGGATAAAGGAAATCATTGCAAGTTTGAATCAAGACATCACATTTATCATAGAAATATTTATGTAATCATTTTCTAAAAAGATTCTCTTCATTTATCACATTCAGTATGCAAGTGGGATCACCAAGGGTACCACGAGAAGGAATACCATTAACCCTAGAAACAATGTAAAGAGGACCACTATGTGCTTTAATTGTTTCAACAAGATCAAAGGTAATGCAAGACTGAGGTGAAGGTTGAGGTTTATATTGAGGTTGAAGTTTAGGTTGAGGTTGATCATGTTCAATTTAGTTGACAATATGAGTGGCTTCATCAACTTTCTCATCATAATTAGTGTGTGGGAGAATAAGGTTTCTCAATAGTATTGGTTGAATGAGATGGAAAAGGATTAGTGTATATTTCTAAATTATGATTAGGAGGTGCAACTAATTTGTTTCCATGGTTGATATTAGCATCTATAGATATAGCATTAGAATCAATAAGGTCTTGAGCCACATTTTTCAAGGAATATCATTTTTTAGTATCATGACCAGGTTGACGATGGAATTGACAGAAAGATTTGGGATCAAAGAATTTGGATGACAGTTTGGATGGGTCAATTGGTTTGATTGGCTTATCATGTTTTCATTCATTAACTTCAACATCACATTATGCAAAAATTCAGAAAGTGGAGTAAAATTACGAGAAGGTCTAAAAAAAGAGGACAAAAGAGCCACACCTTTGGATGTTGTTGTCACTTGTTCATCAATTATGTTGGATGATTTGTTGATTTTGATGTAGTTGTTAGGCTTCTTAAATTTGTTGAAATTGGATGTAGCATCAGTCTTATCAATGGAAACATGAGCCATTGGAGCATTGCTCTTAAATTGACTCACTTGAAATTGATAATGATGAAGCACTGCACAATTTTGAAAAGGAAGAGAACTTAGTAAGGAGTATCTTATCTCTAATGTCATTTTATAAATTAGTAATAAAAATATGATGTATATCAAAATCAAGAACACAATAAGAAATATGAGCATGCAAATGCTTAAATCTACCAATAAAGTCACTAACTCTTTCTTTACCACCTTGTATGTAATACATCAAATCAGTCAAATAAATTTGAGGGCCAATGTTGTTTTAAAATTGTTGAATAAAAGAATTAGAAAGGAATCAATGGAATAAGGAGGCAAAGAATAATACCATTGTAAAGCTTTGTCTCAAAAGGTTCTAGTAAAAAATGTTTTCATAAACCTATAGTCACGAGATAAATGACTACACAAGGTTTACAAAGTTTTAACATGAGTCACATGATCACCCTTACTATTATAAGTCTCAAGATGAGGAATCTCAATACTTTTTGGTATAATATCTTGGATAATATCCATGGACAAAGGACTGTCAATATCACATGTAGGAATGTTGAACTTGGATTGAGTCAAAGAAGCAATTTTTTGTTGCAAAGACACAGTTTAAGATAAGCTATTAATGGTAGAATCATTAGAAGAAATGATAGGAGGAGAATCAGACAAGTGTTTCACCATGGGGAGAACTTGTACTCTTCATTAAAAAGAACGATGGATCTTTATGCTTGTGCATCGACTATAGATAGTTGAACAAGGTAACAATCAAGAATAGGTACCCTTTGCCAAGGATTGATGCTCTATTTGATCAGATAAAAGGGGCCAAGGTATTCTCAAATATTGATCTCAAGTTAGGATACCATCAGTTACACATCTAGAATGCAAATATTCACAAAAATGCATTTCACACTCGTTACAGACATTATGAGTTCACAGTAGTTCCTTTTGGTTTAACAAATGCTCTATCTATTTTCATGTGCCTAATGAATGGAGTATTTCGTTCTTACCTTGACCATTTTTTTCTCATCTTCTTGGATGATATATTGATGTATTCTAAAATAATAGAGGAACATGATGAACATTTACGATTGGTTTTGCAGTGTGTTCATGACAATCAGTTGTATGCCAATGCAGTGAAGTGTGACTTCTTTCAGTCTGAAGTTCACTACTTGGGGCATGTAATCAAAGGTGAGTGTATTTTAGTAGATTCTTCCAAGATTCAAGCTATCGTATATTGGCCAACCCCCACCAACGTATCCAAAGTTCATAGTTTCATGAGCTTGGTAGGATATTATCATAGGTTTGTTAAGGAATTCTCTAGGGTTGCCTATCAAATTAATTCACTTTAAAGGAAAGGAAAGAAGTATGTTTTAATAGAGAAGTGTGAAGAGGATTTTCAAAACCTCAAGAAGTGTCTGACCAGTGCACCTATCCTAGCAATATCTGACCCAACGAGTGATTTCATGGTGTGTGTTGATGCTTCTTTGGAAGGTCTAGGAGCGGTCCTTATGCATGAAGGAAGTGTGATTGGTTATAAATCTCACAAAATCAAGGAGCCTGAATTGAACTATCCTACACATGATCTTGAATTAGAAGCAATGGTTCATGCATTACTCCGATGGAGACATTTTCTATTGGGACATTGATTTGAGCTTCATAGTGATCATCACAGCCTACAATATATCTTTACCTAACCTAATCTGAATGCTAGGTAGAGGTGATGGATGAAGTTTCTTTATGAGTATGAATTTGAGGTCAAGTACATCCAGGGTAAGGAAAATGTGGTAATTGATGCCTTGAGTCACAAGAGGCATGAGATATCAGCTCTGACTCTTGGTGTATATTTGCGAAGTTGTATACTCTAGGAACTTCCTATAAATACTTGGTACAAGGAAGTGGGAGCTGAGATTGAGTCTGGGAGACCTTTGAAAGGAAGGTTTTAAGGTTATATTTTGGAGTCAAATAGTCTTTTACGTTATATGAGCCAAATATATGTACCTCCATCATATGATCTTCGTACCTTGATTTTATCTGAGGCTCATAGTGCACCTTACTCAGAACATCCAAGTGTCAAGAAGATGCATGCAGACCTTTGACAACTATATTACTGGTCCAGTATGAAATGTGACATTGCTGATTTTGTGACAAGATGTCTAGAGTGTTAGAGGGTTAAGATAGACCAAAAACATCCAGCAAGACTTCTATAGCCTAATCTCATCCCATCATGGAAATGGGATAGCATCTCGATGGATTTCATCGTAGGTTTGCCTATGATTCCTTGTAGACATGATACCATCATGATTATTATTGACTGGTTGACCAAAGTGGCACACTTTTCTCCTATGAGAGCATCCTATACAACTACTTCAATAGCTAGAGTCTTTATGTAGGATATTATGAGATTACATGGTATTCTCCAAAAGATTATATTAGATAGCGATCCAATATTCACTTCTACTTTTTGGACTTCCTTGGAACATTATCTTGGATCTCAACTGAATTTTAGTTTGACATATCACCCTAAGATTGATGGTTAGATAGAGTGGGTTAATCAGGTGCTTGAGGATATGTTGAGGATGTATGTCATGGACATAAAAACTCATTGGGATGACTATTTATATTTGGTCAAGTTTGCCTACAATAATGGTTATCATAGTTCGATTGGTATGTCACCTTTTGAGGCTTTGTATGGACATCCTTGTCATACACCTTTGAGTTGGGATAGGCTAGAGAATCATATTTTTTTAGGTCATGAGATGCTTCGAGACATGAAGCAGCAGGTGGAACGCATCTGTGAGCATGTGACCACAACTCAAGATAGGCAGAAGAAGTATGCAGATGCTCATAGAGTGGATAGGTAGTTTGCAATTATTGTTAAGGTGTTTTTAAGAGTGCATCCATGGAAGAGTCTGATCCATTATGGAAAGGGATCAAAGTTAGCACCTCATTTCATCGGCTCATTTGATATTCTTGAGAGGATAGGACCAGTTTCTTACTATCTTGCTTTGCCGGCCAACTTATCTCGTGTTCATGATGTTTTTCATGTTTCGGTACTTAGATGATATATACTAGATATTACACATGTTCTTGATTGGAATTCTTTATAAGTGGAGGATGAACAACTGGATTTGGAGCCCGTTCGTATACTTCAGCAGTGAGAGTTGACCCTCAGAGATCGCACCATCAAGAAGGTAAGGATCAAATGACACCCTACTAATGAGTCATTAGCGACTTGGGAGGATGCTGTGAGATTATGAGATTTATATCCCTATTTGTTTGTAGGCTTCTAGGAGTAAGCCTAATTTTAGGGGAGGTGGATGTAGTGCCCACCCATAGTTTTCTTTTTCAGTTTTATATTGCCAAACTCTTTTAGGGAACTTTTATGTGTGTGTTGATTGTTTCATCTTTATTATGTGGTTTTGGATGTATGACATTACATGGTGATTTGATATTGGATAGTTATGATATATCATATTTTTGTAGTTAGATGATGTTAGTTACTTTGATGATGATTATTTATATATTTAAAATATTGCTTATATTAATGATATTACTTACCCCATACTTGCATGTGTATGGCTATCATGTATGTTTTACCTTTCTGTTTGACATGTTTGATGTGGTTGAGGGACAGAGTCGTAGTTACCTTCTTGCGGAATCCACACGATGTCCTGATCTCTGCCATTGCTTGATATATATATATATATATATATATATATATATATATATATATATATATATGTATATGTATATGTATATGTATATGTATATGTATATGTATATGTATATGTATATGTATATGTATATGTATATGTATATGTATATGTATATGTATATGTATATGTATATGTATATGTATGTATGTATGTATGTATGTATGTATGTATGTATGTATGTATGTATGTCTTTTATGTAGGTTTGTAGGTACCAGACATCAACTTTCTTGAATTGTTAGGATGAGTGTGCCCTATCGCAAAGTCTCAATGGTAAGAGAGGGGAGATAACATTAAGGTCTGAGTCCAAACCTAATCCATTTTATTGTCCTAAAATAGTGGACAAGTTTATGATATTTTACCTTTCCGAATTCGTTCAGGTGACTTGAATTCATAAGCCTTTCCCTTGAACATGATTATCATTTTGTTAGGTTCAGTTGGTTTTTTCGATCTTTAGTTGGTTGGTGTGATTGTTGTGAAATGATTAAATAATTTACAAAGATTAATTATGTTGTTTAAGTAGTTAAATCTTATTAAATATAAAAATTAAATGTGAAGATATTTAATTAATGAAAATTAATTAAATACATTTATTAATTAAAAAGACTTAATTAAAAGTCTAATGGTGGAATTTAAAGATTTAAATAATTATTAAATTCAAATTTAAGAAAAATTGGATAAAACAATAATGACATGATTAAAATAATATTATTTTAGTTAAAATTGATATGCAATTAGTTGCACATTCAATTTAAATAAATTAAATAAATAAAGTAATTTTACTAGTTAAGTGAATTGATATAAAAAATAATTACAAAAAGTGCATTGAATTATTAATTAGAAAATTAAATAAATCATGCAAAAGAGAGATTGATAAAAACAAAGTTGGTGGAGTTAAGTTGAGTTTCGGGTTTGCATGTTTGAGTTCAAATTTCAGATTCCTTTTTCTTTATGAGGAGGATTTGACCATTATTCGAGAGGAGGGATTTGCAGATTTTGGATGGAAGGATTGAATTGAAGGATTTTTGTGAAAGCTTGGAATTTTTTCAGAGTTTTTCTGGTCTTCATATTTTTTCAATTGGTGGTTTGAGGCAAGGTTTGAAAAACCTCATAGGTTAAATTCTTTTATTTCAGAAAGATTATTTTCTTCGTGCCTGTTAGATCTAATTGATATATTTTGTTATTGTTATCGTGCTTAGATTTCTGGTTATTAATTTTTTAAGATCTTGTTTTACTAATGCTTGGTATGTTAGGAAATACCATAATTAAATCTAGCTTGAAATCAGTTAGGGTTTGATAAATTTAATGGTAAAGATACCTTAGGGTTTGTATCAAATTGAATTATCTAAATAATTATTCTTTTTGGTAGTGGCTATGTTATTAGTTTTCTAGTTGGTAAATTTTATAGAAAAATATACTTATATATTTATATATATGAGAATTATATGTAGCTAAATATAAATATAATAATTAATATTCTTGTCATTTCAAAAAAAAATAAAATCTATTACTGTTTTTGGATCGGAGAAATTCTCTGCTATTTTAATTTTTTTTAAAATGTAATATATAGATATATAATGTTTGGGGTGGGAGTTTTTACTTACCTCACCCCACGACACCCAACCCTAATAGTTATGGTTGTCGTAGTAGCCTTAGCTACTATGACAACCATTGCCATTAGCAGTTAGGGGCTGCCATGACAGCTATTGCTACGACAATTGTTGCCGTAGGAAGCCATGGGAGGGTTTGCCCCTCCACGTTACCTTTTGCATTAACTTTATTTTATTTAATATTTTTTAAAAATTATTTTGTTAAAATAATATTAATAAAATGAATTTTTATAATTTATTTAACAAATTTTAAAGTTAAGTTTCTTTTTTTTAATGATATAATATAAATATAAATTAAATATTAATGTTTATATTATTTTGATGATTATGAATATTAATCAAAATTGATATTTTATTAAGGGTATAGTAGTATGGTTAAATTCTTATTTGATTTTTATTCATGGGGAAGGAATATTCTTAGTATGTAAATTATATTATTTTAGTAATTATTAATTTAGGAATCAATTTATCTTTTTAATTGATATTATAAATTGATTTTCTTATTATTGTGATTTAATTTAAGAATGTAATTATAGTTTTGTTAGTGATTAGTTTTAATAAATTAATTTGTGTAATGGTGTTTTACAAATTAGTTTATTATTATTAAATTCTTATGAATGCTTTTCCTTCTGCATTTATGGGTTAGGAGGGAAGTTTTTTATGTCATCCTTTTAGGATTGTTACCAGAGACAGAGTTAGGGTTAATGCGTTATGTTTGTTTGCCACTGGTAGAATTTGACAAATAAATGACTATATGACTAAAAGTTTTAGTCACGTGACTAAAACTAATCAAATTCTTTTTTTTTTTTGCAATTCACAAGTATAAATGACTAAATAAATGACTAATTTGGTTATCAAGTAAAATCACAAGGTCAGTCGAATAAAAATGACTAAATATTTAGTCACCCAACAAAAATGACTAAATGAATGATTACAACTCCTTTATACTAACATTTGATAATATCGTAGGCTTAATCTACTTAGAAGTTACATTTCACAAATAATGGTTGTTCACCAATAGGCTTATTGCATGAACAATCCATTTACACTTGTCTCATACTAGAAATATGGCTTTTAGGTGATTTCAAAATTGATCTATAAACAACGTTTAGAGATAGAATCATAAGGAATAATTAGGATTATTTCTAAAGTCAAGTGTTTCTCAATGTAGCTAGGTTGACCAACGTAATAATTTTGCAACACTGTTCCATAAGATGATTCATCAAATGTTGCATGGCCTCTTTGTAAAGATGTTTTTTGATTATCTTACACTTATTTTCCTTATTGAACGTACATGATATTAATCAAAATTTGAGCTCCAACTAAAAATTGACTTTCAAATTGCCCTTATTTGTGTATCATATATCGGGTAGATGCTTCATTTTTTGATTTCAACAAATTGACTTCCATGTTTAAGTTGTAAGTGCCTCTTATGAGCGCTTTATTCATTTTTTTTTATCTCAATTTGACTTGCATGATAGTGATATTCTTATTATCATTGGTTTCTATTGATACATTTTATCATAGGTGCAGTAGTGAAAAATGTTTCATATAGCTTGTCACTAGGCTCTACATGTATAAATTGCATAATTATTTATTGCGTATCACTGTAAGCTAGGACATAAGTTAGATATAAAGTTGATCCATATGGTAATTATAAAGTGATGTGAGTATTTTGGATTTCAATTTGAGGTGGTCATTCAAGAAACAACATTTTTTGGTAAAACTACTACAAGGGAAGGTATTTTAAGATAATCTTCTGAGATAACAATTTATTATCGACTTAAATTTTATTTTTTATTTATTTTATCAATTTCTATTTTAATTTTTTGTTAAATCTTACATATTTCTCGATTCAACTATACAAATTTTTAAATCAACATTTCAGATCACACTCCATGATCCATTATTAGGATTAAAGTGAGTAACTGTAGGAGAAAAATGAAAGTCTGCAAACTTAGATTAGAAAAATACAAGAGAGAGCAGGAGGGAGTGCACAAAGTATGAGAAAAATTATAAAAAAGCAAAAGAAAAAAGAGACAAACTAAAATAATAAGCTACAAACAAGAACTCGAAAATAATTTAAACATAATATGATGAAAAATAAAATTTATTAAATAAAAATAATATGAAAGAAATTTTAGAATAGTTAATTTAATATATATGTTATTCTAATATATTAATTAAATATATTAGAATATTTTTTATATTAAGTTAAATTATTAAATTAGCCAATATAACAAAAATTAAAAAAGATAAAAAAATAAAATAATCTAATATAATAATGATAATAATAAATGTAGTCTATTAGTAAAAGATAAAACATACTTAATGTATAAAATAAAATGAGAAAATGTATTATAATATCTTAAAATTAATAGAAATAAATAAATTGAATATACACATTGATTTTTAGTTTCTAAAGTGAGCGGTAAGGTAATTTCATCCTATTGCAAAATGGAAAATGGATCGGATTGAAAGGGGCAGAATATGGCTATCTAATTCTCACAACGATTGGGGTTTCAACTGATGATTATTGTAGTAAGCCTTGATTTGACCCACGAGGCTCTGGTACATAAGGCTCTTTATTTTCTAGGACACCATCCACCAATGGCCTCTGGAGGTTCTTCACTAGCAACCAGACGAACATCAATTCCACCTCCTATAGTCCAATGTGGCGAACCCTCTCCAAAATATGATGAGAAAAACCCTAAGCTTGGATGCCTCAAAGTCCTTCCAAGAGGATAGAGAATGGGGTCCGCAAGTGCTCATCCAGGGTTTGAAAACTGAGGCCGAGCAAAATGAAGGTGTGGTGAAAGTGATATTGTATTTGAGGCACACAATGTTTACTACTCTACATGTGTTTTAGACTATGACTGGAGTAGAGGGTAGTTTGAGAGGTGGAGGGTGTTATGAGAGAATTTCTTCTCAGTGTTTTGGGTCTCCCATTAGAGGAAATGTTACCCATCCGTAGGGTTTTCTAAAGGAATCATCTTGAGAGAATAATGAGGATTTACTGTTGTTAGGTGGAGAAACTAGTTAGACTTTTCAATTGGTAGTGAACAAAGTTAGCGGAGGGGATGACCACAAATTGCAGGGTATATGTGGATTCCATATTTTCTCTCACTGTTGAAAGTGGGAGATTTGGGACCAACAAAGAGATGGTGACTGTGTGCTTGGAGTTCATTAATGATGATAGATCGACACAACATCAACCACGATAATGTGGCAAACTAAGGTTAAAATTCTTCCCCTTACTCAACCATATTTGGAATTCTTGAACTTTATCTTTGTTGTTTTCCATGATTGTTGAAGAATATTTGATTTCCCCAAAATTCCTGGGCAAAAAGGGCATCCATTGTTTAAGTGGATTGCCTAAGATAAAAATCATGTCCTTGGTAAAATATATAATCAGGACATTGAAAGGATGAAGCATTTTTATATATATCACATGGCATGAATAGTTCAGATGTAAAATTTTTTCTAGATTGTAAGCCAAGTGATGTTACTATAAATAATTCAAAAATTTTCTGACAATAGTAGTAATCAACTTATAGGATCTCATGTCACAAGTATAATTGAGGACTATAGGGTTCTTGCCATGGATCTTGTTAAAATGAAAACAAGTATCTAGAGTGAAATTAACAACACGTGTATCTTTTGAAACATTATAAGACAACCAAATTCTTTCTAGAAGTGATTTTTTACATGCTATAGCGAGTTGGATAAAAATACCATCTTGGAAAACATAAGAGTGATGTCTATTACATCAAAACTAGAATATAGCACAAGTTAAAAGACCCTAAATTACCCAAGCAATATGAAGATACAAATACCAAGATGAACAAGAATTGCATGAATAGTTTTAAAAAAACATAGATTATTTGGTTATGTCTAGACCCACAGATCTATTTTCACAGTCCAAGCATCCCACAATCAAATGTACCATCAACATTTAAGATATTGGGTTAGAAACATTCTAAAATGAAGTGATAACAAAAGTTGATTATAAGTCCAAGTAAAATATGATGTTATGTTTTCCACTTCAGATGTTGAAGAAAACATACCCCAAAAAGAAGCTAATGTGGTATGGCAGGCATGAAAGTTTTGTTTCCAAATTGAATACATTTTAAACTCTAAATTCTCTCTTCTTCACTATTTGTAATTTTTTGTATAACAATATTAACTTTATTATTACATAATTGATAATTTAGATTCAATAGATATGGCAAGGAAAGCTGCAATATAAGCTGAGGCACAAGCATTGGCTAAAGGTTTGCAGGTATAAACTATTCAGTATGCTTAGATTCATTATGTATCAAGACATATGCAATCTTCTCTTTAAGGTTGTTGTTTGTGTTTTAGGTACAGTAAATGAATACATGTGTATTCTTAGCTCATTCTTAGAGTCTATTTCAATGTTTTATTCATCCATTCCTTTACATTACACCTTTCATATAATAAAAAATGCTAACATAAAAGAAACACGGGAGCTTGGGTATGACATGTATTGAATAATTTATTATGGAAAATAGAAGGGGTCAGATGTTTCTATCAAGTAGATAAAAAACATCTATTTTGAAGGAAGGCCATCAAAGAAAGAACATCTGGTAGATACATTTTTTTTTGCTTCTTCTATGGTACTTTTGTGTGTTGTTTAAAAAAAATTCTTTATTTTTTGTTGTAGATACTATAATTTTTGATATAATTAATGGAAGAAGCATGCCATTTGCATGACTCTTATTAAAGATGAGATTGTATGAACTCAAATAATTATAGGAATCAATGATCATTTTCTAAAGATTTTTGAGGAGTCTTAGACCTTCACTTATATTTTGGAAGATGATCATAACAAGTCTTTATTAATAATATTAGTGCTAAAATATTATAAACTTTCTGCAATGCTTAGCATCTTTTCTAAATTTTTCCAGCAATGTGATTTCCCCTCTATTTTAGGTTGTCCCAACATTTCTTTGGTAGTGAGCTTGACAATAAACTCTTCCTTGCAATTTGGTCTCATGACTGAATTCCCTTTACCAACAATATTGGGTTTTTTATTTGAAAGTGATTAAAAATGATTACTCTATCGATTGGAATATTTTTGGAGACTTAGAAGTAACTAAACAATCAAAACTTTTTGCATTTGCATACTCTTTTTTAGTAGGTCCCTTTCTATAACAACCCTACTTGCATTCAGTGAAAGTTTCTCCATAGTAGAGACTATGGTCTCTTCTTATACCCTTTTCTCCTCTGTGAGAAAATGGGCATGTTGTCTAATCATGTTTTCTTTCCTTAGTGCATATTAGTATCTTGAATTTGTACATTTTACATTCATTTGAACTTTCATCACATAATACATTTTCAGTTTCTTTCCAAAATTAAATGCTTAAATTTTTACATCAGTTAATTGATTTTCCCATGAGATTGAAAAGTGTTAAAGCATCATGAATTATACTTTGGGTAAGGTTCTAAACTACTAGATGGGATATGAACACAAAATATACCAAGGATTTAATAGACAATCCAAAAGTAGCCTACAGTCTAACGACAAAGATAGATAAACAATATCCTTAACCTTCAATAGATTGCATAGACTTTGTAATTTTCTTCCATATGCATGTTACAAAATAAATATAAAAAGATTCCTCCATGCATTATTCTTTTATATATAAATGTTCATGCCCTATTCCAATGCTCCCATACTGGCACAACCAACAAAGTTGTTGGAAAAGGTTGTGAAATATGGCATCACTCCTGCCTATGCATTTTCTTCAAAGTTTCTAAAGAATTTTCAATGATCCCATGCTATGAACATCCTGGAAGTTTAAAGTTTGTGATCAAATGTTTCTCTGTAAAGATCCTTAAATTGTCAAAGAATTTTTTATTTATTTTAATACTATCTCGATTACTTCGTACAGGAAAAAATGTTTCCTACAAAAGAAAAGGATGAATATAAACATAATTTACAATAAAGATGCAACTTCCTTGGTAGATATGTATGCTAAATGTGGAAGTAGAGATAGGGTATGTGAATTGTTTAACAAAATGCCTCAAAGTGTTGTCTCAGAGAATGAAATGATTGCATGATTTGCACAAAATAGATTTGTTGATAAGGCTTTAGAAAATTTTAATCTAGTGTGATTGGCAGGAATAAAAATGAACTCCAAAACAATTTTCAGCATCCTCCTTGCCTGAACCAAAATTGAATCTTTCGACCAAGGTATGGATATCCCTGCTCTATAGCACTCACCAAATACATATGGAATCAATCCAGGTGACTTGATTCTTCTTTTATGTTAACAAAGATTAAATATCTCAATATTTGTGGATCTGTTTTCTTCTTGTTTTTGTACATATTTTGAACTTGAATTTTAGAAATCCCATTGAATATTGAATTTTGAAATGTCATCAATGACACTATTACTTTTAAAGAGAATAAATCTTTGGTAAGATTATGTGTCTATAGATGTTGAATATTCATTTAAATTTTATTTCTCACAAAATATGTATTTGGTGCATTTATTTTTGGTTGTTCTTGTAAATTATTAAATTGGTTCCTTTATGTTTTTCAAGTTACATAAACTCTTAAAGTAGAGTTACATTATTAATTTAAACAATGGAAATAATAAATCCTTAGTTGTACAATTACTACATCATAATGTGGCATTGCACAACTATGTGTGCAATTATTTGCATTATTGCTCACTAATGGTTGTGTTCTATTATGAAAGAAAACATCAATGTAATCAAATACGTTCAAATTTGCTTAGTAGATACCACAACCATATTGCATACTTCTATGACATTAAATTTTGTTATAACCCAACCTTTTGGAAGCTTTGATTTTATTAAAATGAAAAATTGGTTATGTGAGTGTTCTTGCAATACTTTGGAACCAGGGTTTGATTTTTATGATTCATGATAATCTATGAGATATTTTGAGACTTATGAACATAGGGTAGGTTATCTAGGTGTTAAAGGGGAAGTGACTTGCTTTGGAGGCACCAAAGTCAAGAAGTGGCTACCTGGGTATCATTAGTAGGTTACTTAAATACGTGATAATATAATACATTAAATGGGGTTTTAAAATGAATTAATAAGATAATGGATTCCTCACCCATGTCTTGAGTGCTAATATAGGCTAAGGATGGGAGCAGTAGAAGATTCTTTCCCGTCTAGTAGCGGTAGTGAGTTCTAGCATGATCAGTTATCCTTGTCTACATGAAAGGATTTCAGGTTCCACATATTTTCACACTTGGGAGTCAAAGTCCAGTGAGATTATTCCAAGGGGTTGACATATGTGATGAAACTTCTCTGATTTCATCTTAGGTTTCCTACGTGTGTTGGTTGCCTCTAGAGTAGTATGTGTACCTTTGAGTTATTGAGTTATACCCTTGACATAGGAACTTATAGGATCCCTTTTTAAGTACTACCTGATGATTGATTTTGGTATTGTTATCTGAGTGGGGTCTAATGTTATCTCATCAGAATGGTGAGAGTGGAACCACAGGGTTCCACGAGGTCGGGAGGTAGTGATTCTCTTACCATTTGAGAATCTGGCGTTCATGTACCAGTGATGGATGATCCTTGTTGTAGATGCTTCTTATCCTATCTTCCTTGGAGATTTGTACCTATTCTTTCTTTATTTGTACTTTGTACTCAATTTTATTTACATACCCTATGACTTGTGCAATGGATGTGGGTTATGTATACTTTATGGTTTAGGTGTATTTGTTTATTCTTTGAGATGATGTAATATGTAGAAGATTTATATGATTTTGTACTTATTAGATTAAATTATATTTACGTAATTCTACATCAAGGAACCCTTGAGATTTGTAATTGAGATTATGTATATGAGTATATATGGACTTTATGGTTTACTTCCACTTTGTTATTTAATATTGTTTGTAAACTCTTAATAAAAAAATTACTCTGTAAGCTTAGTAACATGTTTTAGGTTAATTTCTCCTAGGTTCCCTGGCGGGGCATTACAATAAGAGAGAACTTTCATGGTCTGTAGGATGGGTGCAATTGAGACAAAATGACACTTTCTCATAAAGTGCATAGTGTGTGAAGATATCTGAGATAAATACAAATTCATCTTGAAGGTGGTCAACATGTACAATTTATTTGATGATGATTACATAAATCAAATTGTTAGCTTTCTAGTCAAGATCCGTAGTAGAAGATCTGACATTGAAAGGAATAGGAGGAGGGATTAAGGATGTGATCCCTTGGTCCCATAGATTGATCAATCTCATGGACATCATTAAAATCATTTATTCAATTGACCAGATTCTATTTTTATAAACATTAATGGTGGCCTCATTTTGTGTTTGTGACCTTAAGTGCCAACTACAAGTACTTTAAAATGCCATAGACACCTAAAAACTCTTTCATATTAATTAAATTTATTTAATTAATAATTCCTGTGACATCATAATTAATCTTAACTAATTAATCATTTTTATCATATTCCTCTACCCATTTAATTATAATTATTTAATTAAGTTGGGTTCACCACCTAAAGTATTTGAATCTAATTTAAATACTCCCCTCTCTAATGTATTAAACCTATTTTAATACATTATCCCTCAAAAACCCCCTTTTGACTAAATCACTATTTATTTAAATCCCTTCACATCCTAATATTCTTCTAATCATAGATTAATCTAAATCTAATTTAATTTAATCTAAGTCCCTACCTAAAGCCTAGCCTAAACCCATCACCTCACATTCTAAACCTACTCTCCCACCTAATCACTCCTCTAACCTCACTTAACAAGTGATTCCTAACCTCATTAGAGCTAATGGGTTGCTCACACATGTGTGAGAAACTCTTCCTAAGGAAGCCACCAAAATTCCTTAAGTTCTCTAACTCCTTACAATTTTGTCCCCCAAACTCTTCCCCAAAGTTTCTCACACATGTGTGAGAAACCTTGAGCCACTCAAACCTTAAATGTCCATCTTGTCTCGATTGACCTTTCAAATAGCCCTCTCCTCTAGCCTATGTGTCCCTTATGTGGCTCTTATGTGGAGGCCACCTAGGTGCCACCTCATCTAATCCCTCTCTCCCCCTCCAAAAATATATAAATAGAGGCTTCTCCATGATAAATTGACTAATTCATTTTATGCATTGTTATCATGTTAGTTTAGCTCTAGAATTCTATAGCATTTTTAGCATTGTTAGCTTCTTGTTCTTGATTTCTATCTTAGCTCACATAGCATAATCTTAATGGATAATGGATCTTAGTTTCCTTTTTGCATTTTAATTTCCTTTCAAATTCAATAAAATATCATGCTTAATGGTTAAAGAATATCAAACTTGCATTTCATATCATTTCTAGCTCTTAATCTTCATCATTTTCATCATTGGAACCCTTGTTGCAAGTTAGTTCTTCATACTAGTTTCTTGCATAAGTTGTGGTCTCTTTTGGATTTCACTTAAGATTTAATCACCTTAATATTTCATTGGGGATACTCTCATTGTGTTTGGATAGAACATACACATTCTCCAAAAATGAGCATCAAAGGGGCTTGGGTGCTCCTGTTTTGGCTCAATCGGAGGTGGTGTGTGTGAATTTCTTGTTGTATGCTTGCATGCTAGATTAGGAATAACATTTTATTGTATACACATGCTCGTAATAGGTTAGGTTCACCACATCTACATTTTGGAAAGCCCGGTGGGACACTCACCATACAATTTTCCTCCCCATTTTTGAAACTCCAGAAATCCTCATACTAGCTTGTGAGAATCCTAGTATGAGTAAACTCATTTTGGCCTTGTTTACTCATACTACATGCTGAGGATACTCATAATACATGTGGATAATACTCATATTGGCCTCTTCTGCATTTTGTCTACTTTCTGACTACATTCTTTCTGGCTCTATTTGCTTGTACTACAACCCCTATATTCTCATATTGAACAGGGTATATTCTTGTACCAAGACTCTGCATTATGTGTTTACTCATACTACTCTATGTGTATACTCGTATGAGTCTACACACAAAATCTCTTGTTCTATTTTCTCATATTGGAAACAAAGAGCAATTTTGAGGGTTTAAATCTTGATGTTTTTGGATTTTAGTGATTGTTTTGGCTTCATATTGTCCTTGACCATCTTCTTTGTAGGTTCTAACATGTTTTTGTAGGCCATTTAGAAAAATAACACTTGTCAAATTCATCAAAATCTCAAACTACTAACATCCTTTTGGTTGTAGGATGCTTGCCAAAGAATCACTTAAAAAACTACTAAATCTATCCATCTTGCAAGTTTCCTAGGAGATACGAACAAACTTTGTGTCTTCATTAATATTTTTCTAGTCATCTTAATGAAAGTCTACTTTTAGTGTTTTTTAAAGTGATAGGGGATTATGCTCTTGTCTTCTTGAAAATTAGAAACCTAGACTCATTTGGCACTATACTTTACTAGGGACTTTGGGAATGAAGTACTGTGTTTGATGTGTTTGGGATAAAACAACATTGGATAGGAGAATATATGCTCTTTTCCCCTTGAGGGAAATAAAAAATCTAGACTCCTCTCATTTCCAATCCATTCTTTCAATTTCATCCCTAGATGGGCTGTCAGTTGAGGTAAAAATCTCTCGGGAATGACCCACATAAGAACGAGGTGTTAACCCACCACTCCAACTCACGTTAATCAAATTTTATTTTTGGGGTTAAAGCCTTTGAAGCTAGATAACATTTGAGCTTATACTTGGCTCTCACCTAACACATTAGTAGGGCCTCACAGTCTAAATCATGTTTACATGACTACTTGTGCCAAGGTTCTTTGTGGGGCTATATGCCTAAATCACACTTACATAGACACAAAGAGTGTGTTCGGATGGAGACCCTTACTAAAAGCCATTAAATAGAAGATATCTGGTTCACCCCCAAAAGTTTGATAATCCAAGTGCAAGGAGGATAGTAACCTCCCCAAGACACTCACCATATCATTCCTTTCTGAGCATTTGGAGTCGGATAATACGACATCATGGTTGGAGCCATTTCATGTTTGGTGATGACTGTATTATGATTAGCTCTTGAAGTATACCTAAGTTAGCTAGAGAGGATTTTATTACTCAACCAACTCCTTAGGGTAGAGAGTGTGCTTGAATTTTTTCAACAAGAACCTATCAAAAGAATATGCACTTCAAAAATGTTGTCAACTATCATTTGTCACTATTGCTTGTCTCCCGTAAGGTTGCTTTGTCCCTTGCTAGATTATTTTCAGACACATGCTTGTTATCTTTTGATTTGAATGTTTGAAAGTGATTCCTTGGAATTAAAGAGATTAACCCAACAAGAATACCCAAAATTTGGTTCCCCAGAGCCCTCAAAAGTATTTGTCACAATCACCACCCTTTCAAGATACGACCGATTTTGTGAAACACAATAAAGAAAAGTTACCAACTACCCGTGTTTATCAAGAGAAGAAATTTGTAGAATGTAAATGTGAGGATCATCAACCTACCATAACTATAATCAAGGAAGAAACCAAGTATCAAGACAAACTTGATCTAGAGTAACCTACAACACAAAGATCATTTAGTTTGGAGCATGTTTCCAGATAAACCATTATTTCATTACCCTCAAAAGTGAAGACTAGTTGGCTTATTGCATGCCACATCCTTTTGAACCTCACGAAACTATCTTGGCATCCTTGCATTCTTGCATTATAAATAATCCTTTTAGGTGCATTTACATTATCCCCTTAGATAGCCTCATTTAAATCCAGACCATCATCCTTAATATAAAAATGCAAACACACAAAAAAAAGAAACCAAAATCCTAAAACCAATACATCATCCCCTTAGATAGCCTCATTTAAATCCATACCATCTGTAATACCCCAAAAATGGGCTATAAGTTTATTAACCTCCTACATCGACAAATCGAACAAAATCGACATCAAAGTCCTAACCTAAGGCACATCTAAACATCATCGAATCATAATTGATTATCTTAAATTCTGCATCGGGGAATATTCCTAGTAATATTCCTAATTATCTTAATTATCTTTAATTTAATGATTATTTGGCGATAAATCACATTTATCCTAAGTTTGATTAATTGAATATTTTCATATTTAATTAATTAGATTTAATATTTGCCACTTAATTATGTAATTAAATTTAATTCTATCTATTATTAATTGTATTATTTAATTTTGACAATAAATCAAAATTCCTATCTTTAATTGATTAAATTCTTATTTAATTAATTAAAGCATGTTGTCATTATTTAATAATATAATTTTTAATAAAATTTTGGTAAAATAGTTAATTAACCCATAAATTAATTATTTTATTTCAAAAATCAGTTGAGTTGAGTATAAATCACTTTATTTATTTATTTAATTCTTAATTATTATGCATATTCAAAAGAAACAGTTAAACTCCAAATCAGAAAATCAATGCAAGTTATTGACTTTTTGGAACTCAACATCCTTTTGGAGTTCAAAAAGCTGATCTAAACTCTAATTTGGGTTAAAAAGCTATTTTTGCATGATTTTGAGAATTAACTATCTTTCATGATCAGATAACTCAAAAATTAAGATGAGTTAATTTGAGGGATTTATGGCTTTTATCCATGCACCTCCAAAGCCTTGGATTTCTATAAATTAAAGGCTTCAGCTCTTCACAAATCATCTCATATTTTGCACAATCACACTGGAGAATTGGAATTGAAGAATCAAAGCTCTTGCGAATCGACATCTTTGTGAGATCAATCTTATTTTTGCATTCATATTTCATATCATTGTTAGATTAGCATAGCATATCAATTTCCATATAGATTAATTTTATATCAGTTTTTCATTCATTCTTATTGCATAGAAAAATCCAAAAAAATAGCTTAATTGCATTCAATTTCATATCCATCTTTTGCATTCAAATCCTTCATTTAGGTGTCGTCTAGGTCACTGATCTCGATTACAATTTGAGAACATTAATCTTGCACCTACTAGAAGGCAGTAAATCGCTTGGTTAGATAGCTTTCAATTTTGCACGATTTTGATTATAGCTAACCTCTAATGTTTTACTGAGTGTTGTGTCTACAGATCAGGTACAATTTTCACACACATATTTCTGGCGCCCACCGTGGGGCAACCCACCTTTGCATGCTGGTTTTGATTTTTTTGGGAGCTAAAATCCCAAAGTTTCAAAGATTTAATTTTATCTCCCAAACGGCTTGGAATTTTGGTCTGAAATTTTTTTTACAAGTTGGTGACATGTTAGGGAAGCTACAGTAAAAAATTTATAATTTTATAAATTTTTTTGAATTTTTAATAATTTTTTCTTGAAATTACGGAAAAAATTAATATTTGACGCAAATCAGCATATTTTTTAGAAATTTTTATATTTTCAGAAATCTCTTTAAATTTTATAGGGGGTCCATTATTTGTGTTTTAAATTTGGACATGATATCATAGCTCAAATAGTCAATTTACAAAAACTGGTCTATTTTGATAAAAACGGGTCTCTAGGGCACAAATGAAGAGATTTTTCTAAAATTTTTGCATTTTTGGAAAACTCTTTATTTTTTAGCAGGGGTCTTTATTTTGAATTTCTATTTTTGTGGCCAAAATCATATCAAAAAAATTAGATCTTGTTGACTAGGTCAAATGCAGCAAAAAAAATAAAGTTTTGTGATGGGTATGCACTTATTTTTTTACATGGTTCAATGAATGATATGAGTTGTCATTTGGGTTAATTGCTGGTTATTATTACTGATAATAATTGATTTTTAGAGCTAACCCTATGGTTTTCATAAGTTGAATATATTTTGCATATCTTGTTTGCTTGTTTGCTTGTTGGAGAGTTCGTCACTTGCTTGCATAGAAAAGCTCAACAAAAATTGCTAAAAATCAAGTAAAATCTACTAAGAGCATTACGAGGATCCCAGGTATTCACCTTCATCTAATAATATTTTTATTTGGGAGTTAAAATAAATCTCTTATGTGTCAAGCTTGTGTGCATCTTTTCATGCTTTTGATCTATTTCTACACACTTGCATAATTGATACTAGGTTGTGAAACCTTAAGGATTCATTAAGTAGTCTTAGAATACTTGTGATTGATCTTGATTGCTATCTTGGGTTATTGGACTCGCTAATCCACCGGCCCCTCATTTCCACCCCGTGGTTGCAATCTCAGTGCCATAAAGGGGAGGGGTCAACAGGACAGAAGCATTAAGTGTTCCACTTGGCAACCCTTTTGTGCTTTTAGGAACTCACTTATTTTCTAAGTTGGGGACTCATTTTCAGCTTGTGTGAGGTGTCAAGTGTTCCACCTTGTGGACTCATCTCATATTCACTTTAAACGTTAAGTGTTCCTCTTTCTACTTTTTGGATGTTTTTGGTAGATTTGCTTTCGGAACATACATCTGTGCTCACATAGTAATTAGGCCCTATGAACACTATTCGTGATTCTTGAGAGATTGGATTCCTAGCAAAATCCTTCCTTGACGATGGAATCCTTGTAGGTAGGGAGGATACTTAGTGCGTTTCACATTCATCTTGGTTAGTGCATCTTCTCTTATTGATCGACACATTCTCTCTCCGGAGAGGTTGATAGATCACGTGGGGTTGATATCACAAGCTTTGGTGAATCAAAATTGGTTAGTGCGTCTTCTCTTATTGATTGATACATTCTCTCCTCGGAGAGGTTGATAGATCACATGGAGTTGATATCACAGACCTTGGTGGAACAAAACTTTGTCTTAGCGTGTCGGATTAATCTGCTTGCTTTGTTTGGGTTAAAAGTGAAGAGGTGTCAAAATCTTGAATCTGGAGCCAAGTCCCCTTGTGGTATACTATTGTGAGTCATCTTTAGAGAGGGTTAACCGTAGCGGACAATCCCTTCACAGGGCAAACTGCGTTGACGGAACCTCAAGCGGTAATAGCCATTTTCGCCATGGTAGTGACAGCCGCTATATAAATGTCCTTGTGGAAGAAATCTCCATGGGTATGGTTCATTGTTGGTTTGTCAGATCTCCCTAGCAGCTCTTGAAGATTAAGTTCTTGGACTGTGTCAAAACCTTGGTGCGCCGGGATTGGAGTTCACCCCTTTGAATCATAAAAGTTGCAGAGTCAAACCATTACTAAAAATCCTAGAGAGGCCAATTTTTCATTCTCAGGTATATGTGTGTTATTGAAAAACTTTTTAGAACATACACAATTAGTACTCTCAGGGATTAGCACAATTTGGTCACTTGATTGTTCATGCGCAAGGTTGCTTTTGCCCTTGTTCATTGTTTTCAGACGTGCTTGGAATCACTTGCTTGCTGTTCTGCGTGCTTATTTATCTACTTGGCTATTAAAAACAATCAAATCTGGTATAACCTTCAAAATCTGGATAGTACAATTTGCAAACAATCCAAAACTGAAGACCTTAAATTTTGCAAAAATTGACGTAAAATCTTTCTGGAGTCAAAAGTTATTTCAGGAAGTCAAAAGTCGTACAAGTTTTGGCAACTATCGTTTCATTGCTACCCAACTATCGTACGAGTTTGGAAACTATCGTTTCATAGACTACCCAGTGTCGTACGAGTCTGCAGAGTGTCGTTTGGAAAAATTTGAGAGAGTTGTCAGAAATTGTCAAATTGCAAGATATCCAATGTTTCCAGCCTAGTTCCAAAATCTGTCAAAAATATCATTGTGTCAAGAATAGAGCAATAGCTATTGAGAATCAATACACATGTCTCAAAGAATTAGTACACAAGAGGAAGAAGCTCTAATCACCGCTATGATGAAGCAGCTGCAAGCTATGCAAGTCCAACTTGACAAACTTGAGAAAGAGAAGGAATCTAAAAAGTTCTCCATAGAATCTCTATACTCTTTTCCATTTGATAAAGACTTGTACATGTCACCATGCCCCTGGAAAAAAATTGAGCAATATGATACCTCTTCCATGGAGAGTGACACATCTAGCTTTGAAGACTATGATGACTATGACGATAGACAATGTAATGATACCTATGACACCTTTGTTCCTAAGAGTCCTCCTCATCGTCCATTCCTGCTTACTAAAAATGGGCCGTCACATTGGATAGATCGTGAGGGTGATCCATATGATTCTGATTATGAAAGAGACTTTGATGATTTCTATGCACAATACCTAGATGATCCATCTATTTCACTTGAGGAAGAGAAAGTTTACCACGTTGATTATAAACATGCATACTATAAGGATCTCTCCTCTAAGAACTCTTAGGCTGAAAATAAAGATTACACTCTCAAGCAAGATCATGTTAATGTTGGACCTTTGTCTTGTGATGGTTCCCTTCCATCCCCCACTTCCTCCAATACCCATACATTTCCTAAAGCTTCCGAGTCTTTCAAATCTTTCACAGAACCTTCATCTGACACAAGCCCTGATACTTTTCATGTGGTTCCCTATAGTTATCCTCCAGGGCTACCTCTTCAAAAAATTCAAGCTAACCTTCACTTGGCTGCAAATACTTTCAATAACGATAAATCTAAAGAGCCTAAGCCTTCATATGCTATAATCCCTACTTCAGCTAGTCCTCCACCATCTCTTCCAAAGTCATCCATACAATCCCAACATCTTCCTTGTCCTTAGAAGTGGCTCCATGTCAAGAGGACTCTAAAAATGATAAATAGAAGAACATAAAGAAAGATCAAGATCAAGAACCCTCCATGTCATCCACTCCTTTTCCCGATGTCTCTTATCCACTTCATGGTTCTTTTAGTCCTATACACCCTTTTTCATGCATTCCACCATGTCTTAAGTCTTCTCCTAAGCAAGATCAGGCTACTACTTACACTAATGAGCTTATTGACAATCAAAATGACCTTACTACACTTGCGCTTTCCAAAGATGATACTTCCATTAAGGTTGGTAAAAATGGTGTTCCTTCCAATGTTAAGCCTATTGAAAAACAAGAGAAAAATTATGCGCTTATGCTATCCGAAGATCCTTGTCAAGATCAAAGTCTTCCATCTTCTTGTTCTACCACTCCATGTTCGCTTCCACTTTCCACTCTTCCTAAGTCTTTGCAAGCTTTGAACAATCCTATCAAAGAAGGTGCTCATATTCAAGATGTCCACGATTCTATTGAAAATTCTAATGTTCACTCTAAAGATGTTGATATCCTTGGTTGTCATATAGATGCTGATGAACTTATTGATTATCCTTTTGCATCTTCCACTTCCATCCTTGGACCTCTTCCACCACTACTAAGAGCTTCACACCTTCCTTCCATCTTGGGTCCTTATGTCCCTTCACTTTCCCCTCCTAACTCTCCTAATTTGCCATCCATCTTAGGTCCTTACATACCTCCATCTCCCATCTTTCCTCAAGATCAACATAGATGCATACCCTTGAATCTTTTTCATCCACCCACCCATCTAAACCAGTCATATCCTCCTTCTTCCACAAGTCCCAAGTCTTTTGGAAGTAACTTGAATGTTCAATACAAGAAAAAGAAGCAATACAAGAATCCATAAAAAAAAGAAGATCACCATGTCTCCTCTAATAGACATGGAAACATAAAGTCAAAAGAGATATCTAAGAAAAAAAATACAAGACAAGTATGGGTTCCAAAATCCATCATTGAAAATATTCTCTCTAGATCATCAAAAGGAAATAAAAAGCCTACGGCTATATGGATTCCAAAGTCTCTCTTGAAAGAGTCTAGTGTTGAGAAAAAAGTGAAATTGACATTCAAGCTTCCAAAGGCTTCCACTTCATCTCCCTCCAAAAATATTCTTCCATTTCATGTGCCTAAACCACAACCTCTGCTATCCATTCGCCATATTCCTTCACGTATTCCTTCATTCACATTTCCTCCACCCTCTCGCCACCCTTCAAGGTGTGTGTTTATGTTGATCTTGCCTTCCTTTCCATCTACCCTTTCACAATCCTTCCATTCATTAACCTTCTAACTTCTATCATTTTTCCTCATTTGCCTATTCCTCCTATCTTCCATCCTCATTCGCTTTACATAAAACCCTATCCTCCATTTTCCTCCTCCATATTCCTTTCCCTATCAGCATCTTTGAGCATATCATTTTGAATCCTTGGCATATCATGGTTTATCCTTTCAAGGAGCATTATCTAAAAAGCTTGCCTTCTTCCAAAAAAAATAAAATAAAAATAAAATAAAATTGAAAATGTGCCCTGGTGAAAACCTGGAAACAGGTACCTTGGTGGAAAAAGTAAAGAGAAATAAATTCATCCTATGGTGAAAACCACTTCCTTGTGGCACCTTGGATAAGTACCATGATGAAAACCTGGCAATCAAGCATCATGCGTAGTTCTTCTACATATTTCATCCATTCCATCTTCTCTCTTTGATCTTGACAATGTTGATCTATACACGAACATTTGGCTATTTTGTGAGTTGTCTGATGATGATCTTGCTTTCAATCCCTTCCTATTTAGCCTTCATATTTATTTTCCTTCATTCATTTTCACCTGTCGCTATCCTTTTCCCCTTTGGTCTTGATCTAAGAAAGAAAGAGTAAAACATGTCTACTCCTTTGGATTGCATCCTTTCCTGCTCTTGCATTATGATTTTGTGCTTATCCTATGCTAGCCTTTCATTGCTTGTCCAAATGCGCTTTACATGATAATTTTTTCCTAGCTTGGGTATTCTTGAGGAGTTTCCCCTTGAGGATTTCTTCCCTTCATTTTCCTTCATTCTCTTATCTTCCATCTCTTCCACCAGCTTGCTAATCCCTCTTGTTCTCCACCTTGCTAGACATTGGGACTGCACGATATGATCTTGCTTGGGAGTTTGCAAATGGAAAAAGATGCTATCAAGTATACCAAGTATCAGAACAATTATCAGAACAAGTATCAGAACCAGTATCAGAACAAGTATCAGAATGGGCCTACAAAACAAGTATCAGAACACCTATTGGGGCTACACCTTTCGCTTTAGTTTATGGGTCTGAAGCGGTACTGCCTAGTGAGGTTGAAATCCCATCACTCAGAATCAAAATGCATGGACTTGTCACTGATAAAGACTATAGAGTGTCTAGGTTACAAGAACTTGAATTACTAGATGAACGCAGGCAAGCAGCGTATGATCATCTCAGAGTGTATTAGAAAAGAATGTCTAGAGGCTACAACAAGAAATTCAGACATAGAGAATTTCAGGTTGGCGATCTAGTGTTGAGAGAAAATCCTAAAAATCAATCACATCGAGAACGCAAGGGGAAGTTCAAACCCAATTGGTTGGGTCCCTTTGTTATCACTGCTACTTTTGGCTCTAGTGCCTATCAACTCTCAATGATTGAAGGAGAACAGCTCCGAGAACCAATCAATGTTCTCCATCTGAAGAAATTCTACGCCTAAGGCATTCAGTGCTTGGTAAATGTCCTGAAAAAAAAAAAATCTTAAAAATCAGAAAAAGTCCTGAAAAAATGAACATCTTGGTGAAAACCTAGCAATAGGCGCCTTGATGATTCACAAAAAAAATAAAAAAATATCAAAAGTACAAAAAAATCAGAAAATATCAAAAATTTAAAAAAATTGAAAAATGAAAAATACAAAAAAAAAAAAATGAAAACAGAAAAAGTGCCTTGGTGAAAACCTGGAAATAGGCGCCTTGGTAGCAAAAATAGAATCTCTACCAAGATGGTGAAAACCTGGCAAACAGGTGCCACTTGTTCCAAAATGCTCCATCTATCAGCACAATCTTGGTCTTTCCCAGCTTTCAGTCTTGCTTTAGTTTGTACATATCTCCCGGTTTGTTTCTGCATATCCTGGTTTCAATAAGTCAGTCTGTACACCAATCAGCTCAAGCGTCTGTATCCTATCAATGTTCAAACTTGGGGGCAATCAATGTCATATCCTATGGCCTCCAATGTATCTTAGACGTGTCATATCTAGCCAGAGTCCTTTGAAGCTTCATGTGAGTCAGTCAGTCAGTCTTGTCTCCAGAAAGGATTTTGCATCTATAACAACGTAATCAAACTGAAAACTGAAACAATCTGTGCTTTTCATGCTTTTATCTCCTTGTATGCTTACTGATTCACATTGAGATTTTTGCATATTGTGTCCCTTCGAGCTCTTCGATGATGTCCTTTATAGGATTTAGAGAGTGATGACTGGGGGCATAATCTTTTCTTTGTCTTCTGCTTGTATGTGAAAATCTAACAACTTTGGAAATTTCAGATTGAAATGGTGTCCGACTATAAGAGCCTCTATCTCGAATTGGATGGCCATGCGTACCTCGACCATTGATACCCAAAAAAAATTCAAGGACGTTTGATCTAACTATTATCTTTTTGAAGTAAATTCTTTCTCCTACTGTGAAACACGCTCTTGCCTAAGGAGGTGAACGATAAAGGGTCACTACGGGTAATTCACACTGGATTTAGAATGATCTTTTGATTATTTGATGTGTTTGCAATGCAAGGCGTACTCAAGTCATCATGACGTTTATGTTTTGATGCTTATACAAATTGCTATATCAAAATGGACATGATATTCAGGTCATCCTAGCGTTTATGCTTTGATGCTTATATCTAACCCGACATTCTGAAAACAAAATCAATATTCATATGTCCATGGTTGCCTAGCCAGGGGATGTTGTACTGGTTCTTGAGCGTTACAAATCAATATTTATATGTCTATGGTTTCGTAGCTAGTGGGCATTGTATTGATTTATCCGGTTACCTAAAAGTTCAATGATGATAACAAATCGACATATGATCAGTGACTAAGTCCTCGGTCTTAGGTTGCATTTCATTTTGCATGTCTCATTGCATTTTGCATCTTTGCATGATCTCACAATGATTAAATGAACTTCAATGCTTAAATGATTCTTCAAAATCGCATCTTCAAGTCTAACAAGAGCTGAATCTCACACGAAGGTTCCTCCAATGAAATAGCAAGTAGAATCCTTTTTCGGGATCAAAATTCAAATCTGAGATCATTTATCTTATTCACTGCTTGCATAATCGACCTTCAATCATCACAAAAATCTAGTATTCAACTCAACTGATTATCTTTCATCAAACTATCAAAATTTTAACTTGGTCAACCATGGTCAACTCATGGTCAAACCTAGTCAAACTTGGTCTCCAGGACCTCCAAATGATGCAGAATGCGTTCTCAGATGTATATAACCACTTTTCCAATCAATTCACATGCTTCTAAACTCTCAACGTTGACTTTTCTTGTCAGATTTCAATTTTAATCCCGAAGGGGGCATGGTATTGCATATCATTCAAAGTCTGTAATCAAATTTGAAATCATATCTTTATGGCAATCATATCTCCCTCAATAATCAAGACAACAATCACGTCTAGTCGCTGATTCATCAAAAGTCCTCATTGCTCGGGGCAAATCTATCATCATTTGGGGCATATCAGATTCATCGATCCATATCAATCTGGTATTCTCCTAATCTTGTAAACTATATTATTTTTTGCAACCATCAGATCATAATGTTCTTTCCTTGGTTCTTCGGCAACTGAAGGATTCAGATGTGATACCTGCTAGTTCTGCTAAGACAATCAAGTCTAGAACGGGTCACTCACTTCTTATCAATCCTAAGGTTCAGAATCAGGCATTTTGACACTTTTTCGCAATCATAGGTTCATTTACTGCTACAGTGAACATTATCTTTGGTCATTCAAGACCTATTATCTCCATCTTAATTCAATATCAATCAACTCCTATCTCAATATTTCTCAATCGGTTTCTATCTTGAGATCGGTTTATCTTTTGAATCAGTTTCATATCTTTATCAAACACAGACTATCTTTGAACCACTGCGCTTCGCACAGTAATTCAAAGAGGGGCAAAATGTAATACCCCAAAAATGGGCTATAAGTTCATTAACCTCCTACATCGACAAATCGAACAAAATCGACATCAAAGTCCTAACCTAAGGCACATCTAAACATCATCGAATCATAATTGATTATCTTAAATTCTACATCGGGGAATATTCCTAGTAATATTCCTAATTATCTTAATTATCTTTAATTTAATGATTATTTGGCGATAAATCACATTTATCCTAAGTTTGATTAATTGAATATTTTCATATTTAATTAATTAGATTTAATATTTGCCACTTAATTGTGTAATTAAATTTAATTCTATCTATTATTAATTGTATTATTTAATTTTGACAATAAATCAAAATTTCTATCTTTAATTGATTAAATTCTTATTTAATTAATTAAAGCATGTTGTCATTATTTAATAATATAATTTTTAATAAAAGTTTGGTAAAATAGTTAATTAACCCATAAATTAATTATTTTATTTCAAAAATCAGTTGAGTTGAGGATAAATCACTTTGTTTATTTATTTAATTCTTAATTATTATGCATATTCAAAAGAAACAGTTAAACTCCAAATCAGAAAATCAATGCAAGTTATTGACTTTTTGGAACTCAACATCCTTTTGGAGTTCAAAAAGCTGATCTAAACTCTAATTTGGGTTAAAAAGCTATTTTTGCATGATTTTGAGAATTAACTATCTTTCATGATCAGATAACTCAAAAATCAAGATGAGTTAATTTGAGGGATTTATGGCTTTTATCCATGCACCTCCAAAGCCTTGGATTTCTATAAATTAAAGGCTTCATCTCTTCACAAATCATCTCATATTTTGCACAATCACGCTGGAGAATTGGAATTGAAGAATCAAAGCTCTTGCAAATCGACATCTTTGTGAGATCAATCTTATTTTTGCATTCATATTTCATATCATTGTTAGATTAGCATAGCATATCAGTTTCCATATAGATTAATTTCATATCAGTTTTTCATTCATTCTTATTGCATAGAAAAATCCAAAAAAATAGCTTAATTGCATTCAATTTCATATCCATCTTTTGCATTCAAATCCTTCATTTAGGTGTCGTCTAGGTCACTGATCTTGATTACAATCTGAGAACATTAATCTCGCACCTACTAGAAGGCAGTAAATCGCTTGGTTAGATAGCTTTCAATTTTGTACGATTTTGATTATAGCTAACCTCTAATGTTTTACTGAGTGTTGTGTCTACAGATCAGGTACAATTTTCACACACACACCATCATCCTTACTATAAAAACGCAAACACACAAAAAAAAAGAAACCAAAATCCTAAAACCAATCAAACCATCCAGTTAGTGTCACATCCTTTGAGTTTCTTAATCCTTATCCTAAATAAAAATCTTCTTATAGCTCCACCCTTTGACTAAGAATTGTCTAGGGTAGTTCATACTTGTCTTTGTAGGCCTCATAATCTTGATCCAAAGATTGGCTTGCATTGACAAGGATCTTGTCTTTCGAAGATCACATGTCTATCTAAGGTTGACAATCTTGTTTCACCTACACCAGGAAGAAAAAACTCATTCTGACACCTAGTAATCCTTATGTCCTTAGGACATCTCCACCATCCTAGTCCAATCACAATCCAAGAATCCTTTAATCTATCCAAGTTCATTCTTAGTCTTGCATCTATCCTAAGTATCCTTAGGAATATCCTATCTCCATCCTTAGATCTCTTTAGGAGCATCTTGCATTCATCCTCATTTGCATCTTCACATCTTCATCTTAGGACTTGCATTTCATGCCTGTTGAGACATGATCGAAGAAGAGTAAAAATATGGACCCCAATCTTACCACTAGTTTGTCTAATCCCAACAATCCTAACAACATGATGGTAACATATGATCCACAATCACAAGAAAAAATTGAGAATGTGTGGAAAGATCCAACCAAAGCACCCACCAAGAATTCCATAAAAGTGTTTATGAGCCATCTTGGACATGCACAAATGGTTAGTGTAAATACAGCTCAGAATTGTCTTGCCATCTTGGCAAACTACGCATAGGAGGGTACTCCCATTCCGCCATAGCTTCAACCCTTCAATCCTACAAAACCCATACACATTCTCACTGACACATACCCCGTCGTCATACAAATAATCATCGATCCCAACTTACAACTATCCCAGGTAGCCTCACCTATCCCTCACCTATTGAAATCTTGTTCCACAAGCCCCACCATACACACAAGGAAATAATCTACTCCTTTCTCCATCATGGGAGCACCGACTCCACATGCAACATCCCAAGCTTCCATGCAAGCACAACCTCCACCTCCCACACAAATATCCACACAAGAAATACCTCTTCTATTCATGAGCCAAGCCTCCACATCTGTACCATTCTTCTAGGGGGTAGCACAAGTGCCTCCCTCTACCGCTCAACAAACCTTCAACCAAGCACCCCTTCCACCCATCACCTAGTTAAATTCTACACAAGTTTCACTCTAGCCTTTCATCACCAACATGAAATCCAAACAACTTACTTTCATGACATATATGCCATTTATTGGACCCTCCAACCAACCATCTACATCTTAAAATCCTACCATCGCTCCTGCATTCCCAACTACCTCTACATCTCAACCCGGTGCAAGGATGAGATCTTCCTGGGGCTTTAATCAGGCACACATGAATGCCTTAGGAATACAAATGCAATCCCACATCTATAATCCTATGAGCATACGACCTACTATCCAATTCACAATGCAAATCCCACTGCAACCTCCTCTAGTTGCATCTCTTCCCATATTCACCAACTATCTATCCATGCCAGGAACCATCTCTCAAAATGTACCACTACCACAACTGCAAAGTTCCTATGACCTCACCAGCTATTGCGCACAACCACCTATCACCAACATCTAGGGACTTGTTCCACCACTCATAAATGCACCCTACTTACATCAGCCAAGCACAAATCCAATCCCATCAGTAGTCCACACCATTCTATCAACCTCCTCCACAACAATAGTACTTCCCTACACAACAAAAAAACTCCCTTGTTCCTCAACAACAAAAAGCATCACCATATCCTACACAACAGTATGCCTTCACATCTCAACAAAAATACATTTCCTAGCAAACACCTCAAAATCCATTCTAATCCACCTACATAGAAGGGAAATCCTCCTATCCAATCCCACAATATCCCCCACAAAGCCATCCATATTCGCCTACACCATTAGATCCCTTCCCAATGGGAGTACCCACTCTAATGCATGTCAATTTAGAATGGGAAGAAATAAAGAATTCTCTCAAAGAGCTTTGTGTCGGTACAGAAAGAAATACTTTCAAATTCAAAGAGGTCTATTGCTATCCTTTTGACAAATCTACCATATGAGTTCCCTTCCCTAAACATTTAAAGACACCTAAATTTGACAAGTATAGGGGGAAGGGAGATCCAGCTAGTCATGTTAAAGAATTCTAAATGGCTTGCCAAGAGGTTGCATATAGAGATAATTTCCTCATGCGCCTTTTCCTAAGAGTTTGGGAGGAACCACAATCTAGTGGTTCCACAAAATACCATATGGATCAATCACAACCTTTGTGGAAATTTTTGAGAAGTTTGTGGCGCAATATTTACATAACATCAAGAATGAGCTATCCCTATTGGACCTATGCAATCTGAAACAAAATGGAGGTGAGAGCCTAGCCGACTATTTTCAAAGATGGAAAAACCTCACAACAAGGCTATCATATCAACCACCAGAAAAATATCTCACCAAAATCTTCATTGATAATGTGCATCCAAATTTATCCCGCTTCATGTGTATGGCTTACATACAAACCTACCAAAACATTAAGGGAAAAGGGATGGATATTGAAAGAGGCCTCTTGGATGATGGTACCATTAGGAACTACAAATAAATCTTGCAAGATAAGCCTAGAAATGACTAGTCTCGAAACTGGAATAAGAACAAGAACATCGTCACAAATGGTGCCACTGACACCAAACATGTCCAAATAGTTGTGGTTGGCCCTACACCACCTACCCCTGCATATTAGCAATAACCACCAACCAAACAACAACCCACACAACACTTTCAAAACCACGCAAATCATGCCA
The DNA here is from genome assembly GCA_027943335.1 of Chamaecyparis obtusa. NCBI lineage: Eukaryota > Viridiplantae > Streptophyta > Pinopsida > Cupressales > Cupressaceae > Chamaecyparis > Chamaecyparis obtusa. The sequence continues at coordinate 368,753 of BSBK01000353.1, read as the reverse complement.
ATGCCATACTAGTCACCCAAGGTCAGAATAAGCCTCATGTCCAAAACAATCAGAAGCATACATTCACCCCTCTTGGTGAACCTTTGGATTTAATATTCTGACAAATGGCCAGCTCTGAATTGATTATCTATCCCCAAACCCATCCTTTCGATGAGAGCACCCCAAAGCCCACATGGTATAAGGAAAATGAATACTGTGACTACCACTGTGTCAAAGGACATGCAACCATAAAGTACATGAAGCTCAAGCACTACATCCAAGATCTCATTGACAAGAAGGAGATCATAGTGGAAACACCTACCCAACCTTTTCCTAGTTCCAACTTGCAAATATATCAAAATGTGTTTCCTTAACACAACTTAGGTAAGAATGCAGCCAATGTCAACCTGCCACCCCAGAATCAAGGCAAAGACAAACAAGGTGACTATGCTGATGGAAAAGACTACACCATTGCCTATATGAACTATGACAAGTTTGTCAGATGCATATCCTAGGTTGATCCAACATTCAATGTCATCCACGTCAAAGGTGTCAAGAGTTAGTGTGCAGTCACTACTCATAGGGGTAGAATTTATGTTGTTAATGCTAATCCAATGCCCACACCTAATGCACAATACAACCTACTGGAACACCTTGGGAATACACCTGCCCAAATCTCCATCCTCAACCTTCTCCGCACTTCACCCATTCACCAAGAGATCCTCAATAAATCCCTCCAAGAGGCATGTGTCCCCATAGACATTAACACCATCCAATTCAAGAACCTCATGGGGAATTTGTTTGCATCTTGTACCCTTTCCTTCAAACCTTCCAACATGCCACCCATTGAACCCGATCATAATCTCCCTCTCTACATCGTTGTCATGGTATATGACTTTTCCATTACATGGGTCATGATAGATAATGGTTCGGCCCTTAATTTTTGCACACTAAAGTTTATCCGACAAGTGGGATATATAGAGGCTGACATCTCACATGAGGTAATCACCAACAAATCCTATGATAACTTGGAGTGTACCTTAGAAGGTACCATTTTTTTTCCAATTAAGCTGGGACCAACAATTCAAGAGATCATTTTCCATGTTGTTGATCTTGATCTCCCATACAACATCCTCCTAGGCTGACCATGGATCCATTCCATCAAAGCCTTCCCCTCCACCTGCCACTAGTACATCAAGTTTATCTATCAAGGCACTGAAATCACCATCCACTTCGATCCTCAACCCTTTGCATATTGTTCTACATTGGAAACATCATTCCATCACTACACCCAATATCCTAGAATCGATATTGGTACTTTTGTTGCCAGTTCATCCTGATCCCACTACAATATAGAGATGATCCTAGCCTCCACCCTCTCCATTGTCAAGATCAACAACACAGGCTATGGTGAATACATCTTGACTGATTCCTTCTTTTTTGGGGCTCTCCCACTTGGTCCATGCACCCAAGCTGGGTGCCTCTACCACCAAAGAAAACTTCCTCAAGTAGAGCCTGAAGTCAAGCAGATGAGGCCATCAACATTCATCTCACATGGAATCTTGAATAATCAAGAGATGGACCCCAATATTAACAGATGGTTGTACAAAGATCCCCCACCTCCTAACACTGAGATCCTTGGGTATTTCAAGGATAACTACCCTGCATCACATAAATATTCCAAAAAGTAATGGAACTATTAAGGCAAAGGTTTAGGACCTGAAGAAGGTGATGCGAAAGACCCAATGAAAGCCTCATAAAATCCAAAACATCAAGGCCTTAGATTTAATACCCCTTGCATGCATATACAAGGCCCTGATGCCACAACTAGGGGCACCAATCCACCCAATGTTACCCTCTTGAATATCTAGGATAAAGTTGTGGAATTCAAAGACATCCTTGAAGAGGAGGAAAAGAAATCCTATGATGATATATTCGACAATGAAACCTTCCTGGGAAATTTTGTCCTCTGCCAACTAGCCACCAACCTTATCGACCTTTCCCTCATCCATCTCACACTCATAGACTAGGATCAACCAAGTGTCACACACATCGATGAGTTTCGAAGCAAGGAAGCACTCCTAAGATTCATGGGAGCATCAAACCCACAACTAGACTGGGGGTATGAATAAACATATGTCTACAAGCTCAACCCTAAGGGATATACTTCAAGGAAGAGGAATTATTTAGACACAAAATAAAAAATAAAGAAAACAATGAGTCCTTTTGTGAAAACCTCTCTAGGGAACATTCTGACTCCAAAAAAGTAAAAAAAAAGGGCATATCTTCTAGTGAAAACCTCTCTGAGGTGCTAGAAGACAAAGACTTGCCTCTTCCTCCTATCCATGACTATAGACTAGAGTAGTCATCTATCCTCATTGAAGACACCAAGCTCATCAACTTGGGGACTGAAGAATGCCCAAGGATAACATACATTGCAGCGTCTTTGACTGAAGGTGAAGAAGCAGTTTTCATGACACTCCTCCAAGAGGCAACTATAAATTTTGCATGGTCATATGATCATATGCTTGAGCTGGATCCAAACTTAGTTGTTCATCACCTTGTAGTGGAACCAAGTGCAAAACCAATCAAACAGAAGCTTCACAAGATGCATCACAAAGTAGCCTTACTAGTTAAAGCATAACTTGAAAAGCTCCTGCACGAAAAAATTCTTCAAGCCATTGATTATTTAGAATGAATATATAACATGGTGCCAATGACCAATCCATGAGGGAAAATCAAGATCTACACTGACTTTAGAGACCTAAACAGGGCATGCCCAAAGGATGATTTCCCCCTACCAAACATAGATATGATTGTTGACCTCATAGCTAGTCACGATATGCTATCACTCATGGATGGCTTCTTAGGATACAATCAGATCCATATAGTAGAAGAAGACTAGTATAAGACAACATGCATAACACCATGGGGCACCTTTTGCTACAATATGATGCCATTCAGGTTAAAGAATGGAGGAGCTACATATCAACAAGAAATGACAACCATCTTCCACGATATGATACAAAAAATACTTGAAGGCTATGTGGATGACATTCTAGCTAAATCAAAGACACATTTGGAACACCTCAACATTCTTGAGCATGTGTTTGACTATCTACATCATTATGGATTAAAGCTCAATCCAAAGAAGTGTGTCTTTGGTGTCACATTAGGTAAGCTACTGTGGTTCTTTATATCGGTGAGGCATCAAAATTAAACCCAAGAAAGTCATGGTCATAATGGACATGCCTCCTCCTTGAACACTCAAGTAGCTAAGAAGCCTACAAGGAAAACTACAATTAGTCCAAAGATTCATATCACAGCTAGTTGACAAGTGTCAACCATTCACACATCTTCTCCACAAAGATATCAACTTCAAGTGGGATCCAATTTGTCAACAAAGTTTTGAGAAGCTCAAAGAATACCTGGCCAACTCACCCATCCTTGTAATGCTAGCACTAGGACACCCTCTCATCCTATACATCTAAGAAACCATACAACACTAGGGTAATCGTTAGCACAACTTGATGATAATTGGAAGGAAAGAGCCATCTACTACATTAGTCGAATACTTGTCAGCTATGAGTTGAACTACTCACCAATGGAAAAGGCATGTCTTGTAGTGGTTTTTTCCACTCAAAAGCTTCATCATTACATTCTAATCCACAACATAAAGCTCATTTCCAAAGTGGACCCACTCAAGTACCTGCTATAAAAAACAACACTTATAGGCCGAATGGAAAAATGGGTCATGCTCCTAAGAGAATTCAACATCCAGTACATAGATAGAAAAGCAATAAAGGGGCGGGTCATCATAGACCTGCTAGCTAAAGCACCCTTAGTAGATGCATATCTGTTGGTCATGGAATTCCCTGATGAACATCTATGCATGGTCGAAGAATAAGTGACATGGAAGCTATACTTTGATGGCTCTTACACATCTCATGGATCTAGGGAAAGAATCCTCTTTATCACTCCTCAAGGTGACTATATCCCCAAATAATTCAATTTGGGATTCCCTTGCACCAACAACATTGTAGAATATGAGTCACTCAGCTTAGGCCTCAAAATAGCCATCCAATGGAATATCACAGAACTACAAATGTTTGCAGATTCCCAACTAATCATCAAGTAGGTCTTGGATGAATTCCAAATAAAAGATGACAAGCTTCTACCCTACAAGGAATTGGTGGACAAAATGAAAGAATAGTTCCTAGTGTCATGCCCCGCAAGGGAACCAGGGAATTGCACAAAGGTTTACTTTGTAAAAGAAAACCTAAGTAGAGTTTTACGAAAAATTTTGAACTTATAAAGTTTGCAAATAAACAAAACATATTCTAACTTCTTTCCAAGGTTCCCTTAAATGTAAAAGTATAAATTATAAAAAAACTGATAAACTATTAACAACATTTACTAACCATACAAATTCCATCTCAAGTTCTTTATTGGAAAATACTTAAACACATTCATAATTAATTTCCATCTAAAACTTTTTAAAGATCAATTACTACAATTCCATTTCCTCTAACAAACATATTGCAATAGTACAACAAATGATTCATCAACATTTTACCTAACTTAATACATAACAAGATTACATCTTTCCATTAAATAAACATCCCATATAACCCTTTTCCTATGTCTACCCATTATTACATCATTTGAAAATTACATTACATTTAAACTCCTCATAGGAGAATACATAAGTTTACAACAACATGAATAAGTACAAGTCTTCATTCTTCAACAGGTGCTCAGACAAATATGAATCTTCAGTTGTTTACATCTGCACAAGATACCTCGATAGAAAGATTTTCCACCCAACCATGTGAAACTGGTAAGGTTTCACCCCCCGTGCTAGGAGATAAACACCAAGCCCACAAGAAGGAACTTACTAGGTTTTACCAAAAGGGTTGGATAACATTTCACACAAGTAAAGTACATTTCACAAGGGATTCTAAGGTTTGGGTAGGAAATCCTAAGCAACAACCTAAGTGAGTGTCATCGCATAGCCCTCACCCCTTGGGTTGTCCTGGTACTAGCCACACTGGGCCCCGGCCCCCAAGTAGGCACATGCGGAAATTGAATGCCTTTCATACAGACAAGCGCCATTCGATTTGTACCTACGCATAGGTACCTTCTCCCACTCCCATCCATAGCCTGTCCTAGCGCTAATGGCATGGGCGAGGCACAATTTAATCTTTTTAATATTTTGAACCCATCCCTTAAATTTTATTAGGTTATCACTTGATTAACTAACTCATCAGTCGGTTATCCTGGTCTAGCCACTTTAGGGACCCGGCCCCGCACTGAGAGCCACTCACTTAGGGGTTCCTAGGTTTCCTAACCCTAACCTATTCCCGTTAGGTTTTCCTAGCAAACCACTAACATGTCCTAACAATTTCATTATAACAGACCTACCTAGGATGCTTAGGAGATCACAAAATTTGACAGGTTTGATTGCTGACAAGTTAGGAGACCAAGGGTTCAGTTTTCTAGTCCCCTCCTATCATCTATACAGATATGAAACCAAGAAATCAATTATTTATTTGCAACTTAAATAAAATTTATAAAATTAAAACATTGAACAAATATGCCTCTAGTTCCTATGTTTTCCCCATGTAATGGATTATATTATATCTAATATATTGTATATATAATATATATACATATAATATATTATATATATATAACCCTCATTAAATTTTAATATAATTTTATTCCCTAAATTAATATGCCTCTAAGAAGTCTTAAATGAATGTCTCCATATATTATAATTATAATATCATACATATTATAACAAAGAAAGAAAACATGTGTTCCAATTATAAATCATATTATATGTAAAATATAATACAAATTTAATTTTAATAAAAATTCAAATTATATTATATATATATAATAATGCCCATATTATATATATATAATATAATATCTAACTCAAATTAATGTTAAACACATATTATATTATATATATAATATATTAACCATATATTATATATATAATACCGAAATCATTTTTTTCAAATGCTAATAATAAATAATAAAACAAAAATTTGTTTGTTTTTTGAAAACTTACAGGGGGGCCCGCTCCCGTGCGGTACCCCTGGGTACCGCTGACAGCGGTCGCTGCCGCACGGCACCCGAAGGTGCCGCCGGCAGCGGACGCTGTCGTCCGGTACTGCGGGACCCGCCGCGGCAGCGGCCTCATTCAATTTTTTTTTATATTTTTCTTTTTTCATTTTTTTTTTAAAACACATTTAACAAAATTAATGTTATCTATTACATAATAATATTAATAAGACAACAAATAATTATTTAATGAATATTTTAGAATATCAAAACAATAGTATGTTAATAAATTTATTTATATTTATATTTATATTTTAAAAGACATATACAGAAAATATAACTCTATTAATATTATAAAATACCACGTTGTGTATTTTTATTTTGTTTATCTAACTTTTTATACATTTTCTATGGTTTAATATTCTGTGAATTTACATTTTATTCCAGCAAACATTAATATAACCAGGATATTAAAACTATTGAGTTTGCCGATCTAACACAAATGATAATGCACAAATAGACATTACAATAAAATAATTATTTCATATCCTAGGGATTATCAGGGAAAAGCTCCAACCTGGTAAATAGTTCCCTGGTTGACGAAGCCCGTTCCTGCAGAATTCTTCCGCTGCTCCCTATTCCTCCGCTCCCAAATTTCTCCTGATTAGCCAAAGTTTCTCCGTTCCCAAAATAGTTTCCAGCCCCCCACCTCTTCCGAACCAATCATCATAAATATAATCTCCTCTCCAACTATTTGGTTGGAGAAGTTTCTATACGGGAAGAAACTTCTCCAACTTCCATAGTCGGTTGGAGGAGAAACTAATCTCTCCCGTAACATAATAAAGTTTTGTTTATTTATTTATTTTTTTAATTAAAATATTCTCTAAAATAAGGTTTAATAATAAATTTAATTACTTACCTCACAAGGAATTCACATAGCATAATTGGTAACTAACTAGCCCCAACTTCTAGGAGGTCTCGAGTTCAACTCCCTCCTAGCTAGTTAGTTTTATTACCAAAAGCTATTTTATTTTATCTTATTTTATTTATTTCTTAATTTATTTTTATCAACAACCATAAAGCTAGTGCTATTTGTTAATATAATTAAGTATATATATTTATTTATATTTATGAATATATATTTATACCTTAATATACATATATGTGTTCATAAGCATATGTGTGCACCCACATGTTTATGACACATATAGTATAAATAACTCATTATTCGTTTTACTAACATTTTATAACTATATAACCAGAAGATGCAAGGTACAAATAGCAACTCGATCTTAATACTAACATGAAAATCTAAACAGGGATAAGTCACTGAAACAGAAATCGATCAACAAGGACTCACATAGATAACCTACTGACAAAGTTGAGTGCCCCTAACAGCAAGATCAAGATCCAAACCCTAATAACTGATAACCACATAATCCTCCCTACTAGGAACTGATCTGGCACTTCCCACCTAAGGTGAATGATCAAGGATAAAAGTTTTTCTTTTGTGAAGCTTGATGATATCTCCATGACAACAACAACGATCGAGGATTTTTAAGGGATCGCTCAGACCTGTGGAGCCAGGTGGAGACGATACCCGGTACCTGCAAATCCTGCATCACCAAGAAGAGATACATATACATATAGATATACACATCAGATATATGCAAGCAGATGACTAGGATCGATACATCATGTGGACCTCACCGAGTGAGTAACTACGACTTCGTCCTGAGTCATGAAAAACACATATGTATCCATAAACCAATTGAGATAAGGGTTAGTATACCATTCATGAGATAAAACATGTAAAACTAATACATTCTTCTAGGATCTCATAAATATATAATCAAAGTAACTATAACTGAGCATATAAATATCATCTGATGAACGTATAATCCTCCATGAAAACATAAACATGAGTGCATAGTTCTAACCATCATAATAAAAAGTATCAAATCATAGTATCACTGTAGGAGAGGTATTACACTAAGTCTACAGTTCACAAAGTTACCTAGGCTACAAAATAAAGTTTCAAATGCCATGGAAACTATCAGATCCTTACTAGAAATCCCTCGAGATTCAACAGAATATGAATTCTTAGTCGAGCAACTACATACACTCATGAGAATGATAATTCTGAAATAGTGTGTGTTTTGGTTGGTCCCCAGTCCCCATGGTACCATGATGACCCAGTCCCCATGGTACCATGGTCCAAGCCTACACTAAAAGTTATAAAAACAACAAGCACAATGAAATTCAACACTATAATGCTTCAAAATAGAATTTCATTCAACATGCCCGACTGTAAGGCCTTCTGGGTTTCGGCCTATTACAATGAAATAGAAAAGTATCTCAGCAAGATCTAGCAAGATCCAAGGAACCACTAACTAGTTCATATCTACAAAAGACAACCTTTGATAGGAACAACCAAGATAGAGTCTAAACTTGTGCTCGCAAGCCACCAAGCAACCTCTTGTTGTCCTAAGCCCGCAGGCCACTAGTTCTGCTACAAAGTCCCAGATTCACAAATCTGCTTCTACTCTACTCTTCCATCATATCACTACAAATTATAAATCTTTCCTAATTCTATAATGATCATCTACCACTCAATTGACTACTAAACATCTACCCAAGCTCTCAATATATAGCCAGCTAAGCCACAAGTCGGCCAGTCAGGCTTTAATTACAATATAGGTCCAATCTAAGCACAGATACCAAAACTAATGCAAGAATGATCAAAACTTAATGTGACTTTGGATTTAGGTCCACACATGACCCAAGAACATGAACTTAACCACGCAAGGCCCCATCTCATCACACAGCACCACGCAAGAAGAAACACTCCACATTTCCTGAGAAAACTACCAAAAAATAGGTCCTCAAAAAAAATGATCATAACTTTTTACTCATAATGAATTAGAACTTGTGCTCTTGGGAAAAGATATTATTTTAGGTCCTCTTTAAGGCCCTAAGAGCACAAAGGATGATTCATTAAGGATCAAGGTCTCCATGATGCGCAATCAACACCAAAACTATAGGAAAATACTGCTCCGACGGCAAGGAAAACAACTCTAACTTTGAAACAGTTCATCCAATATGTCCCAAACCATGCCATCTCAAGAGCTGTGAACTAAGAAATATCTTCCACATAAATAAAGGAAAAAAATCCTTTCAGTGCACATTCCAAAGATCTCCACAGATCATCGCAACACAGAAACTCAAAAAACTACCAAAAACAAAGTATTGCATCCCTCTACTAGGGAATTCCTCCAAGACTAAGAAAGATCTTCAGGAACCCAAAATGCTCTTGCATCAGACTACCCAGGTAAATAGAAAGTATGCCCCATAATTTAATGTTAAGATAATTACCTATAATCAACTTCATCTTCACCAAAGGCTTCCAGTCCATCAAGGACAAGAGAACAAATCTGAAAATCAACCATCTATGCTTCATCCATTCAAACATCAAGATCATATGAATCTCAACAATCTAGTCAACATACCACTGATCACCATAACCAATCTCAAAAACAAGAGTATCCAAATCCCCAAAAAGTAGATCCAAAGTTAGATCCATATCAATATGAAATCTCTCATCATCAGCATCCCATATCTGCAACTCATCACAAGACTCATTACTGTCAACCAACAATTCAAGTCCACAACTAGAAAATAAGATCTGCACCATAACAATGAACAAAAGCAAGTCACCAACACCACCATCACAAAGGTGTTCAGCAATAGATAACTCATCACCAAAAATAGTCTGATCACACCCAACCAAATGCTCTGCAATCTCCATGTCAGACACAATCGACTGAACATGAAAACAAATCTTCTCACCAGCCTCAACAAGGTCAACCACATTATCAGTAAACATAGGCATCTCAGCAACAGTCACAAGTTGCTCTGCAGGTTTCATGTCAGAGTCCACCAACTAATCACAAAAACCAATATCACATACCTCTTCAACCTCTATAATGTCACAAGCAACCTTGTCAAGATGTCTTCTCTCTCAGAATTTAGGCCAAAGCTGACCCAACTTCTCCATAAAGTTCCCTTCAAAGTGCAACTGCCTCTGCTCGGCGATCTGATTACAAGATACTAGTTGCCTCCACACACTCAGTGATCTATTGTTGATCTTCACAACCTTCCTCAATTTGGTGATCTATTCACTCAAGGAAATATTCATCTCTTACATCAAATATTCTCTCCTCAGAGGCATCTTCAAATCAAGGTCCTGGTGTAAATTGCCTGCTCGGTGCTCTGTCTACACACTCAAGATCTTCAAGCTTTGATACCACTTGACATAGGAAAGGGATGAGGACAGTCCAAGCCTACACTACAAGTTATAAAAACAACAAGCATAGTGGAATTCAACACTATAATGCTTCAAAATAGAATTTCATTCAACATGCCCGGCTATAAGGCCTTCCGAGTTTCAGCCTATTACAATGAAATAGAAAAGTATCTCAGTAAGATCTAGCAAGATAAAAGGAACCACTAACTAGTTCAAATATACAACAGACAACCTCTAATAGGAACAACCAAGATAGAGTCTAAACTTGTGCTCGCAAGCCACCAAGCAACCTCTTGTTGTCCTAAGCCCGTAGGCCACTAGTTCTGCTACAAAGTCCCAGATTCACAAATACGCTTCTACTCTACTCTTCCATCATATCAATACACATTATACATCTTTCCTAATTATCTAATTATCATCTACCACTCAAATGACTACTAAAAATCTAACCAAGCTCTCAATATATAGCTAGCTAAGCCAGAAGTCGGCCAGTCAGGCTTTAATTACAATATAGGTCCAGTCTAAGGACAGATACCAAAACTAATGAAATAATGATCAAAACTTAATGATCCTTTGGATTTAGGTCCAAAAATGACCCAAGAACATGTCCTTAACCATGAAAGGCCCCATCTCATCATACAAAACCATGCAAGAAGAAACACTCTACGTTTCGTGAGAAAACTGCCAAAAAATAGGTCCCCGAGAAAAATGATCATAAATTTTTACTCATAATGAATTAGGACTTGCGCTCTTGGTAAAAGATATTATTTTAGGTCCTATTTAAGGAACTAAGAGAGAAAAGGTTGATTCATTAAGGATCAAGGTCTCCATGACGTGCAATCAGCACCAAAACTGCAGGAAAATACTGCTCCGACAACAAGGAAAATAGCTCTAACTTTGAAACAGTTCATCCAATATCTCCCAAACCAGGTCATCTCAAGAGATAAAAACTAAGACATATCTTCCAAATACATAAAGGAAAAAACTCCTTTCAGTGCAGATTCCAAAGATCTCCATAGATAATCGCAACATAGAAACTCAGAAAATTGCCAAAAATAAAGTATTACATCCCTCTGCCAGGGAATTCCTCCAAGACTAAGAAAGATCTTCAGGAACCCAAAATGCTCTTGCATCACATGACATCCATGCTTATCTAAAAAATGGTATCATATCACCTCACCTCAAAAACACCCAACACCAGAACCTTATCCGTAGATCTTCCCACTACACTCTTGTAGCTAACACCCTATATCTTCATAGATATCATAACATCCTCTCTCAGTGTTTAGATTCGAACAAGGTCATCCTGGCTTTATAAGAAGCTCACACTAAAATTTGCGGTGCCCACATGAGTGGCATGGTCCTAACAAAGTAGTTACTTAGAGCTGGGTACTATTGGCCGACAATGGAGCATGATGCATGTGAGTTTGTCAAGAAATGCCTACCATTTCAACAACATACTAATATGATCCATGCTCTAGTGTAAGACTTGTATCCCATTGTGCCACCTTCACCCTTCTCATGTTGGGGCTTCAAACTCATTGGTAAGATCACCCCCCTTTCCTTAGATGGACATAAGTATATCTAAGTTACTCCTTTACCATATCATCTGTTGCTTCAACATCCCTTCCACCATTTTTACATCAAATCATGGAACACCTTTTGAAAATTAACATGTGGATGACCTATGTACCAGATTCTGCATCCATCACCATTTCTCTAGCCCATATTATTGGCATAAAGAAATGGTAACCGGTAAGCCTGCTACCAGTACAATTATTGTCATTGATTAACAAAAGAGGATAGAGATTTGTCATTTCTCTAAATTATAAAGATCCAAGGAGATCTGTATGAAAAGAGGTTAGTTTGGACACTAGTGCCAACATACAAGAAAGAAAAGATTGTAATCAAGAGCAATCGGTCACTACACAAGGCATTAGCAACCGGGTAATGTATACAGTCAACGAAAAGAGGATTCAACTGTCAATTAAGGATCAGGATACAACCGATGTAGAAAAGCATAGAGAAAGTAAAAGTACAAATTGGTATAAAAAACACAACCGAGGAATGTGTGATTGGTAAGCTGAGGAAGGGATAGTGATAGGTCAAAGACTCTTACCTATTCACAACATAAGGATCTCAACAGATCTAGTAATGACTCTGGTATGAACCGAGGAATTCATAGTCAACTATCTATTTCAACTAACTCTTTGACCAAGATTTCTTGCACTAAATCTGGAAGTCTTTGAGTTAACATGGTGATCGATTTAAGGTGCGTCTGGAGGTTTTAAAGCCAGAATTTGTGGCTTTAAAACAAAGTGTTATCTCTTGTGAAGGAAAGATGCTTGACACACATCTATTGTTTTCTTCATAAAGTAGATAAAGCAAGAGCATGCATTCAATGTTTCCTCTGTGAACTGATACTTCACTGAGTGATGTATTTGAAAGGGATCTGAAGTTAGGTCATGCATGAGAGGTGCAATTAGGGAAAGAACTCTACATATTCTTCTGCCTATTAAGAATATGAGTTGCCTTCATTCTACCGAAGAAAAGAGTGAACTTGAAAGCTTAAAAGAAGCTAGGGAAAATTGAGAAGAGTAGAAGAGAGAAAGAAGAGTGTGTAGATAAGAATAAAAGTAGAGGAGAACATACCTATGGTCACCAGTGATGCTTCTTAGTTGAGCACAAAAAAAGATCTTATTAGGCTATGCAAAGCCATTTGTAAAAGGTCAATCTTTCTATTATTTTCTAGCAATTACAATAGTTAAATTCCAGTATTTGGGTGGACTCTAACAGGTCCCCTGTATCAAATCCCTTAACCAGGTTACATCTTTCAAGGTGTTTTAAGTCCTCTAACCAGGCAGGCACTAACCGACCTTATTGTAATAAATCCCTTAACCAAGTCGCATCTAATAGTGCATTGTAATCCTTTAACCGGGAAGGCTCCTAACAGGGCATACTCTAGAAGAGTACAAAATTTGTGAGGTCTCCTCACAATGTAGTTTTCACCCTAATCAGGTTTCCATGTGATAAATCTAGTGTCTCTGTGTGATTGTTTTCTTGTTGTTCTTTTATGCTTGAATCTGTTTGGCTTAAAGTTATAAATATACTTCACTAGATTTAAAGAGAAAAGTTTTAGAGGTGCTGATTCATCCCTCCCCTCTCAGCATTGGTTGGGACTGTCAATTGGTATCAGAGCCTCATCTTATTTTATTTCCTATTTAACTGCATAAAGAAAAAGTCAAGATGATGAGAAAGGAAGGACCAAAGTTTTCAAAGGAAAACTTTACTTTGTGGTGTAGTAGAATGAAGTTGTATATAAAGACCATCAGAGATCAATACTGGAATCATGTAGCCATTGATTACACTAAACCCTCCGGTATCCTAACACCTAATGAACAAAAGATCAAGTCTGAGCACATGGCTATTATGGATATGATAGCCAGAACACTACCTGATCATGTCTACGATGAGATAGAATATCTAGATTTTGCCTTCAAAATGTGGGCCAAATTGCAAGTGGTATATGGAGGAGACTCAAATGTTCAAAGATTGAAGGTTGAAAGCCTCAGAGGAAAGTATGATGACATGAGAATGAATGAAGGATAAGACATTGAGCAATACAACAACCAGATCAAAGAGGTGATCAACTCCATCAAAAGTGCTAGAGGAAAGCTTAGTGAAGAGTAGGTGGTTAAAAAAATACTAAGAACTCTCAGACCTCAATATGCTATTAAGATCTTTGCTATTTAAGAGCTCTGATTAGTGACCAAAGATCAAGTCACCCTAGACTCTCTAATCGGTAAGTTGGCTTCTTTTGAATTAAGTAATTTTGATAATAGCTTACCCATTCAGGAAGCAGCATTTAAGTCCTCTATCAATATCTCTTCCACCAAAAAGGGAAGAGAAACCAGTAACTGCTCTACTGGTAAGATTGGTAATCTTGTTGAGAATCTTCTCTCAAAAGAGATGGAGAAAGATGAGTTTGAAGCACTCATCGCTAGGAGATTCCCCAAAGGGAAAGGGAAGTACAAAGGAAAGCTTCCTTTGAAATGCTTCTCTTGCAACAAAATAAGACATATTGTTGCAAGATGTCCAGATAACGATAATAAAGATAAGAGAGACCGGTTCAAGACCAAAGCAAAGAAGGAATGCTATCTTGCAGAGGAAGGAGTCACATATAATGAATCTAAAGACTCTGATGATCCATAAATTGCATTTGTTGCAATAAAAGAGGAGAGCCCAGTGGTAAGTGAATGACACTTATATCAAGATCTCATCAGCATGGTGATTGGATCATTGACAACAGCTGCACTCACCACATGACCGGTGACAAGAACAAGTTTATCAACTTGGAGCTCAATGACAACGGATCAGTATCCTTTGGAAATAATGCTCCCTATGCCATTAAAGGAAAAGGTTCTATTTCACTCTGCAATAGTGTTGTCTGTGAAGATGTGTACTCAGTTGAAGGACTCAAGTACAATTCAATGAGTGTTGCACAACTAAATAATAAAGGATTCTTGTTGGAATTCAGACAAGGTTCCTATATAGTCAAGAATTAGTCTAGAACCCATGTTGTAATCGGTAGACAGAGAAAATGTAATCTTTTCTACCTAGACTCAATGGAAGGAGATTGTATCATAGCTTCAGTCAAAGGAGAATCAAGAAAAATCTATCTTATTTCCAAAGAAGACAATAGTTGGTTATGGCACGAGAGACTCTGCCACATAAAATTTGACAATATTGTCAAGGTGAGCAAAAAGAAATCGGTTAGAGGAATCCCTAAGATTACAAAACCCATCAGAGGTGTCTGTAAAGATTGTTAGTTAAGAAAACTGATAGGAACAAGTTTCAATAGTAAATTATTCTCTTCTAAAAATGTTCTAGATCTTGTGCACATAGATTTGTGTGGACCGATGAAGACAAAAAGCTATTATGGAGACTGATAGTTCATTCTCTTTGTAGATGATTTCTCAAGAATGATGTGGAAACTCTTTCTTAGAGAGAAATTAGAGGCCTTCCACATGTTCAAAAACTACAAGGCTAGAGTGGAAAAGGAAATTGGTAAAAGCTATAAGTGTCTAAGATTAGATAGAGGAGGTGAATACACCTCTCAAGAGTTCACTCATTATTGTGAGGAACATGGAATAAAGAGACAAATATATGCACCAAGGACTCCTCAGCAAAATGGAGTAGCAGGAAGAAGAAACATGACTCTGATCGACTGTGCTAGAACCTTGTTGATTCAGAAGGATCTTCCTCATCACTTCTGGAGAGAATCCATCAGCATTGCTGTCTACACACTAAACTGAGTTCAAGTAAAAAAGGGAACCGGTAAGTCTCCTTATGAACTATGGTTCAAACATACTCCTAGTGTAGGCTACTTCAAAATCTTTAGTAGTAAATGTTACATCAAAAGAGATATGTACTCTGGAAAGTTTGATCCCAAGAGTGATGAAGGAACATTTTTGGGTTACTCTACCAAAAGAAAGGCCTACCGATGTGTGGACAAGAGAACATGCAAAATAATTGAAAACATTAATGTAAAAGTTGATGAATCTTTAGAACCAATTAAGAAGACCGATTATAATGATCATGACAACCTTGAAGGTCAAATTGAAGGAAATGCCTTTGAGTTCAATGAAGCAACAACTAAAGATGAAAGAGAAAACCATATGAACAAACATCTGGAGTAGGAGACTATATCTGAAGCACAAGATGGTGAACAAGAAGATGTTCAGAACCATGATGAAAAAATTGCTCAACTGAAAGAGCCTGACCGGGAACAATGACCGGTTCTCCCAAGGTATGTCACATATCACTCCAATGACAACATTATTGGTGACAAACATGCTAATTTCTTAACCATAAAAAAGGCCAAAGAGAATATCTATTTATTTTCCTGTATAGAGCCCAAATCCAATAGGGAAGCTCTAGAAGATGAAAATTGGGTCAAGGCCATGGAGGAAGAAATTGAGAAAATTGAAAAGAATGATACATGGGAGCTTGTGCCAACACCACAGGACAAGAATATCATAGGAACCAAGTGGGTCTACAGGAACAAGCTAAATGGGGAAGGGAAAGTAATAAGAAATAAGGCAAGATTGGTTTGCAAAGGGTATGCCCAAGACGCTGGATTGGACTATGGAGAAACTTTTGCACTAGTGGCCAGATTGAAAGGAGTGAGAATTATTTTTGCCTATGCTACTCACAAGAGATTTAAAGTATATTAGATGGATGTCAAGTTTGCATTCCTGAACAGAATACTAGAAGAGAAAGTCTACATTGAACAACTAGAAGGCTTCACATCTACACAAAATGATGGTATGGTTTGTAAACTGAAAAAGGCTCTTTATGGGCTTAAGCAAGCTCCAAGGGATTGGTATGAGAGGTTGCATTCATACCTTCTAACCATAGGATTCACAAGAACCGGGGACAACAACAACATGTATCTCAAGATTGGAAAAGATGGAAATTTGATTTTTGAGATCTTTGTAGATGACATCATCTTTGGTGGAGATGATAGGATGAGCAAAGCCTTTGCTGAAGAGATGAAGAAAGAATTTGAGATGTCTATGATAGGCACCATTAAATTCTTCATTAGACTATAGGTCCATCAGCTAAAAGAAGGTATTTTTATCTCTCAGTCCAAGTATATAAAAGAAATTCTTAAGACTTTTGGACTTGAAGAATTTAAACCGGTTGGAACTCCAATGATAACTAACCTCAAGTTATCAAAGGAGGATGATGCAAAAGAAGTAAATGAAACAATGTATCAGTCCATGATAGGAAAATTATAGTATGCTGTTCAGAGTAGACCAGACATTGCACATGCATTTGGCATAGTGGGAAGATTCTCTTCAAATCCCAAAGAGACACATCTGATAGTAGTGAAGGGAATCTTCAGATATCTAAAGGGTATTGAGGAATATAGCTTGTGGTTTCCACACAAGGGATGATTCTAAGTAAAAGTTTACACTGGCGCAGAATGGGCTGGCAACATTGATGACATAAAGAGCACAAGTGGAGGTGCATTCTTTCTCGGTGGGAGAATTGTCTCTTGGACGAGTAAGAAACAAAATTGCATTTCACAATCTACTGCAGAGGCTGAATATGTCACTGCTGCAATCAATTGCACACAGGTAGGCTGGATCAAACAATTTCTGGAAGGAATCAAAGAACAGATACCTAAACCGATAGCTATCTATTGTGATAGCAATAGTGCAATTAACATATCCAAGAATCCTCTCATGCACTCCAAGACAAAACATATTGCCATCAAGTATCATTACTTGAGAGAGTTGATACAAGACAAGGAGGTGAGATTGGAGTATGTTCCCACAAAGGAACAAATTGTTGATATCTTCACAAATCCATTACCAAAGAGTACTTTTGAGTATCTCAGAGGTAAACTAGGGGTGATACCCTTTCACGATCTTCAGTAAACCTACAAGGGAGTTCATCAGCTCATTATGCTTCAATAGAGGGTTACACCTCATCTTTTCTGGATTGATGAAAATGACTGCTACTCGTAGGGCGAGCAGATTAGATAAAGGTAGTCTTTCAGACTAGCCTTTGGCATTATTGTCAAAAAGGGGGAGAGTTTGGCAATAACCAGTAGATAAACTGGAAGTGGCAGTAACAGTGATACAGAGATGCAAGCATAGAAAACTAGTGATATGATAATGATATGGTTTCCCATAAAGGTTTTTCCATCAATGCCAAAGGGGGAGATTGTTGGCATAAAGAAATGATAATCGGTAAGCTTGCTATTGGTACAAGTATTGTCATTGATTGGAAAAAGAGGATAGAGATTTGTCATCTCTTTAAAGTCTAAAGATCCAAGGAGATATATATGACAAGAGGCTGGTTTGGCAATCAGTGCCAACATACAAGAAATAAAAGACTGTAATCAAGAGAAATCGGTCACTACACAAGGTATCAACAATCGGGTAATGTATACTGTCAACAAAAAAAGGATTCAACCATCAACCGAGGATCAGGATACAACCAGTGTAGACAAGCACAAAGAAAGTAAAATTACAAACTAGTATCAACAACACAATCGAGGAATGTGTGACCGGTAAGCCAAGGAAGGGACAGTGATAGGTCAAAGACTCTTACCTGTTCACGACATAATTAAGGATCTCAATCGATCTAGTAATGACTTTGGTATGAACTGAGGAAGTCATAGTCAACTATCTGTTTCAACTAACTCTTTGACCAATATTTCTTTCACTAAATTTGGAAGTCTTTGAGTTAACATGGTGATCGATTTAAGGCATGTTTGGAGGTTTTAAAGCTGGAATATGTGGCTTTAAAACAAAGCATTATCTCTTGTGAAGGAAAGATGCTTGACACACATCTATTTTTTTCTTCATAAAGCAAATAAAGAAAGATCATGCATTGGATGTTTCCTCTGTGAACTGATACTTCACTGAGTGATGTATCTGAAAGGGATCTAAAGTCAGGTCATGCATGAGAGGTGCAATTAGGGCATGAACTCTACATATTCTTCTGCTTGTTAAGAATGTGAGTTGCCTTCATTCTGCCAAAGAAAAGAGTGAACCTGAAAGCTTAAAAGAAGCTAGGGAAAATTGAGAAGAGAAGAAGAGAGAAAGAAGAGTGTGAAAATAAGCACAACAGTAGAGGAGAACACACCTATGGTGACCAGTGATGCTTCTTAGTTGAGCACAAACAAAGATCTTATCAGGCTATGCAAAGCCATTTGTAAAAGGTCAATCTTTCTATTATTTTCTAGCAATTACAATATTTAAATCCCAGTATTTTGGTGGACTCTAACAGGTACCTTGTATTAAATCCCTTAATTGGGTGACATCTTTCAAGGTGTTCTAAGTCCTTTGATCAGGTAGGCACTAACCAGTCTTATTGTAACAAATCCCTTAATTGGGTCGCATCTAATAGTGTGTTGTAATCCTTTAACCGGGAAGGCTCCTAATAGGGCGTACTCAAGAAGAGTACAAAATTTGCGAGGTCTCCTCACACCGTGGTTTTCACCCTAATCGGGTTTCCACATGATAAATCTAGTGTCTCTATGTGATTGTTTGATTGCTGTTATTTTATGCTTGAATCTTTTTGGCTTATAGTTATAAATATACTTCACCAGATTTAAAGAGAAAAGTTTTAGAGGTGCTGATTCACCCCTCCCCTCTCAGCACCAATTGAGACTATCACATACTTTCCTCAAGGGAATGACCAAGCTGAGTCAACCAAAAAAACCATTCTAAATATCCTCCAAAAGGTTGGCAATAATTTTGGTCATGACTAGCACCTCCAAATCAATCCTACCCTCTAGGCATACCATACTTCATTCTGCACTCCCACAAGCACTACTCCATACTCCTTGGTATATGGTGTTGAAGTCATTGTACCAATTGAGGTTGAGCTTCCCTCATTGCACATATTTATAAAAAACTATACAATTGATGAAGACTATCGTTTGGCATGCTTCACTTAGTTGGACCTGTTAGATGAAAAGAGGCAATGAGCTTATGATCACCTAGTTGTGTACCAGAACCACCTTAAAAGAAGCTACAACAAAAAGGTCCACCCGAGGTAGTTCTAAGTGGGTGACATGGTCCTTAAAGAGAATTAAAAAGTACAAGCAAATCGAGAAAAGAAAGGAAAGTTTGAACCTACCTGGTTGGGTCCTTACATTGTGACAACATATTTTGGCTCAGGAACCTACCAATTATCTACACCTAAAGGGGAACCCCTGCATGATCCCATCAATATCATCCATCTAAAGTGGTTCTATGCTTGAACTATCCCTTATTTATCTAAAAAAATCCATAAAAAATTGTAAAAAGTCCTAAAAAAAATCATTATCTTGGTGAAAACCTGGTAAACATGTACCTTGATGATAACAAAAAAATAAAAAAAAGTAAAGAGAAATAATCATCCAATGGTGAAAAATTAGAAATCAAGCACCTTGGGAAAGTATGTTGGTGAAAACTTGGAAGAAGACACCATACATCGTGGACCGGGCCATTATCTATCAAACTCCCCTCCCCTCCCATCCCCTTTACCCACTCATCGCCACAACCCTCTAAATCCCCGTCACCAACTCGCCTTCCCAATGTGTTCTATCATCCAACGTATGTAGCAAAGAAATGAATTACAATACCACATCTTGAGCTTCCTATGTATAATACTGGTATAATGTGACCCTTATTCCTGCATCATGAGCTTTGTATATATTGTTGTCACTATTGACTTGTCCTAATCCCTGAGCTTTTGTATGTATCCGCTATATATATATTGACCATGCCTTTTTACTCTATCATCGTGTCCTATTATATATATCCTCACTCATCCTGCAGAAACTATGATCAATTGACTTGTCTCACCCAACTTTGTACTTCAACAAGTTCCTCAGTCGCCATCCTTGATCAAATGATTGTCTCAGCTTCATCTTTTACCAAGCCACAATTTCTCAACACAAATCCCACCAAGTACGGGTCGTTTTAGGATGCATCCTTCCTCCTATCCACCCTAATCTCCCCATCAATCATCCAGTTACTCAATCTCTCTTTGGCAAAGGACGTCTCTTGGATTTATCACTTTGGTTTTTCGATTCAATCTTTAGTTCTTGTTAATATTTTCGATGGCTTCTCATTGTTCCTCTTCTCAAAGTCACCACGATCCTTTATATGATGGTGCGCTGTGACATAGGTCAATCTGGGGTGAGTCTCTTTTGATCATTTTTATTTCTTCTTGTGATTCAGTTAGATGTGACCCTTGCATGTCCCACATGTAATCTTTCTGGGTTACATGGTGCATATGGGAAATGTCATTTGTTTATGGTTTCCTTAGCATCATTTCCACCATGGCTCCTCCTGGATTCATGTGTGATGCTGGGGAAACCTTTGCATGTTTTTTGTGTCATTCCTCTACAACGCTGGTGACAAGGCCTTGCATTCCTAGTAACCTTGGTGATGGACTCCTAGATAGCCATCTTTCTCAGTACTTTTTATCCTCTTTTTAGAATAGTTGATTGCACATAGACATGAATTTATAGTTTTCAAGCATATGAACTTATGGTTTTTATGTATATGTTATATATATATATGTGTGTGAACATAAGATGGAAATATGGATGCTTTAAAGACATTATATTTGTTTGAATTCATGGACAGGAATGGTAAATACAGTAACTATACATGTTAATGAATGTTTCCTTGCCTAAGCTATGTTGTGGGTAGTTACCTCCTATAGCCATAGGACTTGCAAGAGTGTTAATTAGGACTTACACCTTTTCCTAATGTTAATGATGCGGATATATATGTATATGGTTGGATGTGTGTGCATTGATTGTTTTGTAGGTGTTGACCATGGACATTCAAAGACCAACATATTGGCACTGGAGTAATCAAAGCCAACCGTGGATTGTAGAATCTTCGCAAGCAAAGCAAGTCAATTGATGTTTTCTGTTACATGCAATGCACATATTTAGTTTCCTTAATGCACTATATTTATGGAAATCATTCATGGTCAATGATGTTTCTATTTTGAAACTTTATGAGTTGTAACTGATCCTCATTTATGAAGTGATCACAGATTTAGGAGATAGTTATATCTTTCCTTTAAATAATCGACTGTTGTGACTCTTTTGGAGTTAGTCGAATGAATTGGTTTTTATAATAGAGCTCTTGAATATCATTTTCAATCAAGTGTAATCATTTTGTCATGGATGAATAGAATGTTTGGTTCAAGTTTATATCTTTTATCTTGATTGCATTTCCTATTCACTCATTCAAGGGGGCCCACTTGATGAGTGAATTGTTCTGTTAGCATAGAGTTCATTTTTCTATTTGTTTCTAAGTAGTTAGAACTCTGTTGTTCCTGTAGTTACTGATAATAGAATTAGTAGCTTGTTCCTGCAGCACAGTCAGTTAGAGTAATTCTTAGCTGCAATTCCTTGCTTTGTTAAGATAAATTTATTTACCAGTTTTAGTATAGTTTTCCTGAAGCATAAGCATTTGAATTCCATAGATAGTCTTAGAATGAGAAGGTTTGAAGCATATACTTTGCAAATGCCATTCTAATTTTATGTCCCTGGTCGATAATTAAATGAGACCTAATAATCCATTTAGAAATCATTTGGGGTGTCCAATCCTAAAATAGGTAGTCCATTGCTCTGGATTTCTGATACTATTATTTGGCCAAACATTTTTTGCACCGCTGTTGGGGATGGTGTTAATTCAAACTTATCCTTGTAGTTGCATTCTCAGTTCTAATCTAGCACTTAGTCTTAAGTAATCATTTTATGCATAGAAGGAGAGATCACCTTGGGAGATTTCTTCCCCTTAACTACCAAGAGGACCCATTTGATCCTCAAGTTGAAGAACCCCAAAGCGAGAACAAAGAAGAAGAACCCTTTGAAAATCCATTTGTTGATGCTCAGGAACACATATCCTCTTCATCATTTGAGGAATCATTGCATTTGAACGACCTATTTGCTGAACTTGAATACCAAGACAACCCGCTTGCTCTTATTATCTATCATCCACCACCACCAGGTCCTCCTCCCAAAATGGATGCTCAGGCTCCCTTTCCTTTTCCTATCCCTCCTTAGCAAGGTAACCAAAATTTGAAGAACATACCTACTACTGCGCTCCCCAAATTCTATGGCCTCCTTATAGAAGACCTTGAGACCTTCCTCTTTGAGTTTGACATCCTTTGCCGGAGTTATGACTATACCACTAATGCCCACAAGTTGAAGTTGTTTCCATCAACTCTAAAAGAGGCTGCCTTGAGATGGTTCATGGGGTTGGGCGCTAATGCTGTAGCAAACTGGAATGCCATGCGCAATCTGTTTCTTTCAAAGTATAAAGAATACTATAGGGGTCAAGATTTGAAAGGTGATGACATTTTTAAAATGTCTCAGAAGGAGGATGAAACCTTGGAGGATTATGTATCAAGATTCATGTTCAACCTACATCATAATACACAGCACCAGCTAAATGAGGCATCTCAGAAACACCTTTTCTTAAAGGGTGTGAATGATGGAAGTATTGAGGCTCTGGACCTGATGGTAGGAGGAGATGTCAAACAGAAAGGTTGGGCTAACATAAAGAATATATGTCTAAATTATTCAAGGGCCATTGTGAAGAAGGGTAGGGGACTTAGAGACCTACCACATAAGTCCAACGGTGGTTCAGGATTATCCAAAATGGAGCTGTCTAATTTATTATCTAACTTCAAGTAGGACATCATTAATGATGTCGCTACTCAGCTAGATAGTATGCAGGTGAGGAGGAAGAAGGAAGAGTTAGATGCTATGGTGGCTGAGTTCTGTTCTCATTGCAGAGAAAAGAAAATAAATTGTAAATGAAAAATAGTTGCATCTGTGGACATCAATCTAATGCCCACTAAGTTTAAAGCCATAGATGAGGAGAATGGAGAAGTTTTCTATGTTGCTCAAAGACGCCCATGGGCTCAGAGACAAGGTATGCCTCCAGAACCACTGAATAATTTTGGTTATAATAATAATAGTAGTCAATGGCCGAACCATAACCCCCAAAATTTTTCTCCTCAAGGTCAGAATTGGAATTATAACTGGTCCAACCAACAGTCACACTATAACCAAGCCTATCAACAACAACCACCATTTAACACATACCAATAGTAGTATAACTCCTATCAACAACCACAACAGAATAGCCAATGGCCACCTCATGGTAACTGGCAACCACAACCTCGGTGGGGACCCAATCAACCTAGTCAGCAACAAGCAATAATGCCTCCACCTCAATAGCAAGCTATTATGCCACCACCTCCTGTAGCCAATAGCAGCCCTCAAAAGCCAACTCAACTTCCTGCTCAGCCAACTCCAAATCCTAATAACAAGCAGCAAACTTATTCCTAGCAAGTAAATGATATCCATCTCAGATCAGGAACCACACTGCCTGCACCCAAGGAGCCAATAATGACTGAAGTTGCTCATGTTGAGGATATACCTGTGAATTAGCCTGCTGATGTTTCACCTATTGTTCAAATTGCACCAGTGCCTAAAAATCCTCCTTACCCATAAAGATTGTCTCAGGCAGTTCCTCCAAAAGAAAATCCCATAGCAACTGATTTGATTGATCAACTCAGGAAAATGACAGTGCAAATTCCCTTTTTGGATGCCCTTAAAGAAATTCCAATCTATACTAAAGCAATTAAAGAGGCCTGTATTAAACAGCCTAGAAGGAAGAAAAAAGACCCTGATACTGTCCATGTCTTAGGCCAGCTCTCTGATCTCATGCTAAGAAAAGTGGTAATGCCTAAGTATTTCGACCTAGGTAGCCCAGTGGTCACCATCCATATTAATGGTATCCAAATTTAGAATGTCCTAATTGACTTGGGAGCATCAATCAATGTTATGACTAGGGAAGTTCTGCTGAAGCTCAGTATCATTGGTTTGCAGGATACACCTACAATATTGCAGTTAGCTGATAATTCCACAGTCAAGCTAGATGGTATGGTTGAAGATATTTTTGTTACCTTCGATTCTTTAGATTACCCTTCGGATTTCATAGTCCTATCACCCAAAGCCACCTTAGGAGGATACCCATTAATCTTAGGATGACCTTGGTTAACCTCGGTTGATGCTTGCATTGCATGCCGCTCAGGAAAGATGACCATATTAGATGGAATAAATACCAAGAGGTTAACTTTGTATTCTCTAGAAAAACCCCAAAGTGAACTTGATCAGGTTGTTTGGCTAGATTTAGGTGATGCTGCCCTTGATGAAAACTCTGTGCAAAAACTGATGGTCATTGAGAGAAATCCATTCATGGTATCACAAGAAGAAGATGATATACTAGCAGCAATTCTTACCAACTAGTGTGGTTTTGAGGAATCCTCTTGTGATGATCCTAATTGTTCCCTTCAAACAATGATGCCCAAGCAAACCATATCTCAGCTTCCTACAGCACCTGATTATCTTCACACCTTTCTACCCCATGAGATAAAGTCTCCATCTAGAGTGGAAGTTCAAATGCTAGAAAAAGTTAAAAGAGTTGAAATTGCTTCAGGAAAGGAGTTGAATGTTAATAAGAACCTCACTGAATCTCAGATGTCTAGTCTTCTCAAGCTTTTACAAGATAGTCAGCAAGCCTTTGTATGGGACTATACTGATATGAAAGGACTAGACCCTAACCTTTGCACTCATAGAATCTATATAAGCCCTGAACACAAGCCAGTGAGGCAATCTCAAAGGAGAATTAATCCCTCTTTGAGAGACATAGTGAAGACCGAGTTGTAGAAGCTCCTTAGTGCCGGTTTTATTTATCCTATCTCTGATAGTCAGTGGGTTTCTCCTCTTGTAATTGTTCTGAAGAAGGGGGGAAAGTGGAGAGTCTATGTTGACTATAGAGAGCTTAACAAAGCCGCTAGGAAGGATCACTTTCCACTACCTTTCATTAACCAAGTGCTTGATAATCTTGCTGGCAAAAAGTATTTTTCATTTCTAGATGGCTTTAGTGGGTATAACCAAATATAAATATCACCAGAAGACCAGGATAAGACAACGTTTACCTGTCCCTAGGGAACATTTGCTTATTCAGTCTTGCCATTTGGGTTGTGTAACGCACTTGCTACTTTCTAGAGAGTGGTGTTGGGTATTTTCTCTGACATTGCTCCTGACTGTGTTGAAATTTATATGGATGAATTCACCACTCATAGAACCACATTTGAAGAAGCACAAGCTAACTTGGAGAAGGTTCTTAAGAGATGTCAAGATTACAACCTCTCTCTTAACAATGAGAAGTGTTATATGATGATGGAAGAGGGAGTTGTCCTAGGGCACTACCTCTCATCTTTTGGAAGTCAGGTTGACCTTGCAAAAATTTTAGTTATCAACACACTTCCCACCCCAGTTAAGCAGAAGGATGTCAGGAGTTTCCTTGGCCATGTTGGTTACTACAGGAGATTCATAAAGGATTTTAGCCAACTTGCAACACCTTTATACAACTTGTTGAAGAAAGAAGCTGAATTTGAATGGACAGAGGAATGTGAAGCATCATTCCAAAAATTGAATGATGTTTTAGCAACAACACCTATTCTTAGAGGACTTGATTGGAAGATTCCATTCCACATCCACACAGATGCATCTGACTATGCCATTGGAGCAGTTCTTGGCCAGAAGGAAGGTACTATTGAACATGCAATTTACTATATTAGTAAAATTTACAAGGAAATGAATTGAATTATACTGTTACTAAAAAGGAGTTGTTAGCAATTATCTATGCACTAAAAAAATTTAGGCACTACATCACTAGTTATGAAGTCTTTGTTTATACTGATCATTCAGCTATCAAGTACTTAATGAATAAACCTGCCATTAGTGGTAGATTAGCACACTGGTTACTCCTCATGTAGGAATTTGATGTGAAGATAATAGACAAAATAGACAATGCTAATGTAGTGGCTGATTTTTTGTCAAGATTGCAAGTACTAGATGATCTTGCAGTAATTGATGATAGCTTCCCTAATGAGCACTTATTTTCTATTGATTCTTTTAATCCATGGTATGCAGACTTAGCTAACTACCTTGCTATAGGTAGAACACCGCCTTACTTCTCTCCTAAACAGTGCTGCCTGTTGGTTGAGAAAAGTTTTAACTTCTCTTAGATCTCAGGATTCATATTTTATACAGGACCAAACCAGGTCACGAGGAGATGTGTTCGTGAAGATGAAACCTATGACATTCTCATTCTCTGAGCATGTCATGATGAACCATGCAGTGGGCATTTTGCAACAAAGCAGACCGCCTATAAAATTTTGACAACTGGATACTACTGGCCTACTTTGCATAAAGATGTAGCAAAGCATACCCGATACTATGATAGGTGCCAGCGTATGGGATGACCCACCAAGTCTGATGAAATGCCCCTGTAGCCTCAGGTAGTTGTTACACCCTTTGACAAGTGGGGTATTGACTTCATTGGACCCATTGAACCCTCTTCTCATGGGAAGTCCTACATCTTAGTATGTACTGACTATGCCACAAAATGGGTTGAAGCCAAAGCTATGAGGCATGCCAGAGACCACAAAGTTGTCGAGTTCCTCTATGAATGCATATTCACCAGATTTGGAGTACCCAAGGAAATTGTCATAGATCAGGGAGCACAATTCACCTCTAATCTTATCACAGAGTTGATGCAGGAGTATATGGTGCGTCATGGGAAATCTTCACCCTATCATCCTCAAGTCAATGGTCAGGGTGAAATCACAAACTGAGAAATAGAATCTATTCTAACCAAAATAGTGGTTGTGCACAAAAAGGACTGGGTTACACACCTTCCTAAAGCCATATGGGCCTACCACACAACATGGAAAACCACCATAGGGTTTACTCCTTTTGAGTTGGTGTATGGGAAATCAGTCTCCATGCCGGTTGAGTTCTAGCATAAAACACTCTTCACAACCTTGGATTTGGATATTGATCTCACTAAAGCACAAGAAGACAGGTTACTGCAATTAAATGGATTGGATGAATACAGGAAGTCTGCCCTCCACAATACGAAGTTGATACAATAGCAAAGAAAAAAATGGCATGACAAGTTCATTCGTGATAAGAAATTTTTTGTGGGAGATTGGGCACTATTGTACGATTCAAGATACCAACACACACCAGGGAAATTTCATACTAGATGGCTTGGGTCTTATGAGATAATATCAGTATTTGATAATGGAGCCGTCCAGCTTTCAACCATTGATCTTGTTAGATTTAAGTTACTTGTCAACGGGCATCGCCTGAAACTTTAGAAAAAACCTATCAGCCGTGAAGAGTTCCTGAAGCAGTTCCAGAGCACAACCGAAGCAAATGATCCTGTAGCCGAAGAATCTGGGTCTTCTACCCAAAATTTTTCCAATTCTTGATTCCATTCAAGAACACCATAATAAACATTTCACATTTCATGGAATGATTTCTCCATAATAATATTCATCTCACCTTCTCTCTCTCTCTCTTCCACCCCATCCCATCACTTCATTCACGCAAATGCAGTTTTCCATACAACTCTTCCTCCAGCACTTCCAAGTTCATGCCACATATACTCGTACATATATTATTTTTATTCATTAATTTTTAGGATTTTGTGTCATCTTAATTTTCTACTCTTGCATAAGCCTGGCTTGGTGGGACCCATGCCATTACTTAGTTGGGGGGGGGGGGGAACTATTCTATTTTCAAAATTTCAAATTAGCATGTAAAAATTGAATTTTCTTGTCCTTGTCTTCATGAGATGTCTGCATCATGACTTGTTGATTTGTCCTTCTGTGATTGCATCATCACATTTGAAGTGAATTAAAGATATTAAAAGCTAAACTTAATTTCTAATGATATGCTGTGATGTGTTTGGGGTGGCAGCCCTGGCATGCGCGAGTTATTATGAGATGTTATGCAAGAAATATATCATTAGATTTCGTGCAAAAATCTTTAATTTCATGAAGTAAGTTGCAGTTGGTACGCTGCCTTTTCTTCTGCAACATCTTGTTTCGTAATGCACCGAGGTCTATGATTTACCATTGTCGAGCTCTGTGGAAATAGTAAGTTCTACGAAATTCAAAATTCTTTGAGCGTAGCAATGGGAGGTGACCTTCAATGGCATGAGCCAGTAGATCATAGGGTTTTGTTAAATGATGCATCTAGTTGTGAAATGTTTAGAAGAAGAGGTTGGTTGGATTATTTATTAAGCCTTAAGGGTTTGATGAAGAAGTCGCTCTGCAATTTTTATCCACCTTGAAGGATGGATTTGTGGAGGTCAAGGGCTAAAGATTGAATTTACAGAGGATGTAGTAGCTGAAGTGACTGGTTTACCAAAAGAAGGTGAGCAATGGGTGAAAGACTTCGACTTGCGTTCAGCGAGGGCCCAGTTCACTTTGCACGATGATCCCTAGTTAAGCATCGACATGAAACAAGGTACTTTGCAATTATCTTTGCCTCTAGAATTCATTCAACCAGTTGCATTTGTTATCCAGTACTTCACCTGCAAGGGATGCTACAAGTATTTGCATGCTCTGCATTTCAAAATTCTCAGTCATCTTCGCATGATAACAGACCGGTAAATCTTCCTAGCTTCTTATTTAACATTGTGAAAAAGAAAGCTTTATTAGTCCAATTGGGAAGCAACCAGTCTATTTCGCATCATTTCTTGATAAAAATAATTTTAGAAAGGGAATTAAATAGACAAATGGTTGGGACATGGGAAGAATTCTTGCAAATGAATGAGGTTGAACCTAGAGTGGTCGGCCCTAGAGGTCATGGTGTTGGGCCAAGAGAGAAAACATCCTCTGGGGTTTGCAAAATTATTCAAACAGTTGAAATTGATCCCGAAGCCTCCCCTTCCATTTCTAGGTCACCTAGGAAAAGAACTTTCAGTGCTGGTGCCTCTTCTTCTCAAAGGAAGAAAAATAAAAGTAAAGAAGATCCCAGTATCCCTGAGGTATCACTATTCGTAAGGACCAGGTCTACATCTAGGAAGGATAAGGGTAAAACAAAAGAGTCAAAAGAAGAAATATTAGAGCTACAGCGTAGTGGTAATACTAGCAATGTTGAAGAAACCTTGCATTCCCCTAGGGAAGAAAATTCTGAAAACCCTCTTGAAGCAGTTGCAGAGGAAGTACCCACTAGTAGAAGGAAACAGAAGAGTCCTTTGGGCTCATCAGTACCCCCTTAGGAGGAGAAGTAAAAGGATTTTCGAAAAGGATGCTGAAGCCCCTATTCCTGTTGTTAACCTTGAGTCTTCTGAATTTGTAGAGAGTGAATCTATATAGAAGTCCTCTTCTGAGGAAATGTTTCATCAAACTGTAGCCAATGACACTACATTAAAAGACCAGAGTCCACAAATAGAAGTTAACCCTAGAGTTAACTACATACTTATTGATAGTGACAAGGACTCTAAGGACACAAAGGAATTTGTAAATAATTTTGCCAAGCCAGATGTTAGTATGGATTCTGAAGAAACCCCTGAGTTAGGGACAAAAATTGTTGAAGAAGTGCCCAAGCAAGATAATTAGGATGGGTTAGAAACGCTGTCTAAGGTAGTAGTTGATGTTAGTGAGGAAAACAATGTAGTAAAAATAATTGTTTTATGGAAAGGAGAGTCCTCTGCACCAAAGAAAATAATAAAAACTCCTCACTTGCCATTTGGATGGGTGGATATACTCAATCAAGAACCTTTACCTCCACCAGATTTGTCTACACCCCTGGCTGCAGGGATAAACTTGTATCAACAATTGTAATGGGAGAAGACACAATGTGAATTAGAAAAGGAAAAATTGAAATGAGTCATTAGTGAGCAGGGCTCTCAGATAGAATAAAAATCAGATCAGATTGAGGTATTGAAAAGAAGGATTGATCAAATCACATGATTAATTCTAGAGCTAATCGAATGCAGATCACCATCTTTGGTGTATGCATTATTCCTTAAAGAACAACTTGTTAATTTCAAATTAACAAGAATTGTAGAAGGACTCAATCCTTCTATATCAACTCCCCATGAATTTTACTATGCCTTTCAGTCTACTCCAATGACTCTAAAAAACCTATTGTGTGAATTGTACCTGCATAACCTAGCAGTCCCTGATGATACAGAGTGGAATTCACTCCTCTATGTAGGGGATGTGCAGTTAAGAGCGGTTATGTCTTGGATGCAGAACGAGATAAGTAGGGAACGTCAAGATGAACCGTACAGAAATAATGAAATGATAGCTCCTTTGATGATGAGGCCTGAAGTTCAGCATTCCAAGCGAACATATTTAGACTAGCTCTCTGTCACAACAAACTCAAGTGGAGCCAATAAAATATATCCAGTACAAGAATAAGCTTTTACAGATTGGGAACAACATTCCTCACATGATATTGCCATAGCAATCAATGCCTCTAGGCAAAGATGGATAAGGATGTCACATGATCTAAAGTCAAAGGAACCTCATTCACCACAAAATTTAACCCTTGCTACAAGAAGAGTTCCATGGTACATTATGTTGGGAAGGACACTCCTTAATTTCTGGTTTCCATTGAGGTTTCAACCTCCACTATTCCTATAGCCATTTCTAGTGATGAATGACAGTGCAATGGATTATGATATGGCCACCGAAGTCCAACGATGGGAAAGACTCAAAGAAACTCATGGATACTTTGACTATGTTCATGATGAGTCTAGGCAAAGAACAACTAGTGACTTGAGGGTCCGTGCTAGGATTCAGAATTTCATGGTTGCTGGGGACCAGCAATAGTTCAATTGGGGGGAATGATGGGCTTCTAGATAGCCATCTTTCTCAGTACTTTTTATCCTCTTTTTAGAACAGTTGATTGCACATAGACATGAATTTATGGTTTTCAAGCATATGAACTTATGGTTTTTATGTATATGTTATATATATATGTGTGAACATAAGATGGAAATATGGATACTTTAAAGACATTATATTTGTTTGAATTCATGGACAGGAATGGTAAATATAGTAACTATACATGTTAATGAATGTTTCCTTGCCTAAGCTATGTTGTGGGTAGTTACCTCCTGTAGCCATAGGACTTGCAAGAGTGTTAATTAGGACTTACACCTTTTCCTAATGTTAATGCTGCAGATATATATGTATATAGTTGGATGTGTGCGCATTGATTATTTTGTAGGTGTTGACCGTGGACATTCAAAGACCAACATAGTGGCGCTGGAGTAATCAAAGCCAACCATGGATTGCAGAATCTTCGCAAGCAAAACAAGTCAATTGATGTTTTCTGTTACATGTAGTGCGCAGATTTAGTTTCCTTAATGCGCTATATTTTTGGAAATCATTCATGGTCAATGATGTTTTTGTTTTGAAACTTTATGAGTTGTAACCGATCCTCATTTATGAAGTGATCGTATACTTAGGAGATAGTTATAGCTTTCCTTTAAATAATCGACTGTTGTGACTCTTTTGGAGTTAGTCGAATGAACTAGTTTTTATATTAGAACTCTTGAATATCATTTTCAATCAAGTGTAATCATTTTGTCATGGATGAATAGAATGTTCAGTTCAAGTTTATATCTTTTATCTTGATTTCATTTCCTATTCACTCATTCAAGGGGGCCCACTTGATGAGTGAATTGTTCTGTTAGTGTATAGTTCATTTTCCTGTTTGTTTCTAAGTAGTTAGAAATTTGCTGTTCCTACAGTTACTGATAACAGAATTAGTAGCTTGTTCCTGCAACACAGTTAGTTAGAGTAATTCTTAGTTGCAATTCCCTGCTTTGTTAAGATAAATTTATTTACCAGTTTTAGTATAGTTTTCCTAAAGCATAAGCATTTGAATTCCATAGATAGTCTTAGAATGAGAAGGTTTGAAGCATATACTTTGCAAATGCCATTCCAAGTTTACGTCCCTGGTTGATAATTAAATGAGACCGAATAATCCATTTAGAAATCATTTGGGGTGTCCAATCCTAAAATAGGCAGTCCATTGCTCTGGGTTTTTGATACTATTATTTGGCCAAGCACTTGGTAGGTTTCTAATGTTTCTATATCAAAACTAGGGTGTGCTCTCCACATTAACACAATGAAATCCACAAATCCCATTAGCTGCATTTAGATTCATATTGCATTATGAATATTTTCTCATGGAATGACATATATTTATCCCCTTTCCCCCCTCCCCTTCCCCCTGCTTCCCTCTCTCCTTGTGTCTTTTTTGAGAAAATTCCACAAACTTTCCTCTTTGCATTATTTTCTTGAGGGGGAACAACCTCTTACTGTCGTTGCTTCACCACGATATCTACCTTCGCCTGGGGAACCTTATTTTATTTTCTTTAATGCAATGCCACTTGCAACATCACATCAAAGAGGGGCAAAATGTAGACACCTCAAATTTTTTTCATATTAATTAAATTTATTTAACTAATAATCCCTGTGACATCGTAATTAATCTTAATTAATTAATCATTTTTGTCATATTCCTCTACCCATTTAATGATAATTATTTAATTAAGTTGGGTCCACCATCTGAAGTATTTAAATCTAACTTGAATACTCCCCTCTCTAATGTATTAAACCTATTTTAATACATTATCCCTCATAAACCACCTTTTGAATAAATCACTATTTATTTAAATCCCTCCACATCCTAATATTCTTCTAAGCCTGGATTAATCTAAATCTAATTTAATTTAATCTAAATCCTTACCTAAAGCCTAGCCTACACCCATCACCTCACTTGCTAAACCTACTCTCCCACCTAATCACTCCTCTAACCTAACTTAAAAAGTGATTCATAACCTCATTAGAGCTAATGGGTTGCTCACACGTGTGAGAAACTCTTCCCAATGAAACCACCAAAATTCCTTAAATGCTCCAACTCCTTACAACTTTTTCCCCCACACTCTTCCCTAAAGTTTCTCACACATATGTGAGCAATCTTGAGCCACTCAAATCTTAAATTCCCATCTTGTCTCAGTTGACCTTTCAAATAGCCCTCTCATCTAGCCTATGTGTCCCTTATGTGGCTCTTATGTGGATGCCACCTAGGTTCCACCTCACTCAAGCCCTCTCTCTCCCTCCAAAAATCTATAAATAGAGGCCTCTCCATGAGCATTTAACTAATTCATTTTATGCATTGTTATCATGTTAGTTTAGCTCTATAATTTTATAACATTTTTAGCATTGTTAGCTTCTTGTTCTTGCTTTCTATCTTAGCTCACATAGCATAATCTTAATGGATAATGGATCTTAGTTTCCTTTTTGCATTATAATTTCCATTCAACTTCAATCACATATCATGCTTAATGGTTAAAGAATCTCAAACTTGCATTTCATATAATTTCTAGCTCTTAATCTTCATCATTTTCATCATTAGAACTTGTGTTGCAAGCTAATTCTTCATACTAGTTTCTTGCATCATTTGACGTCTCCTTTGGCTTGCACTTAGGATTTAATCACCTTAATATTACATTGGGGATACTCTCATTGTGTTTGGAGAGCACATCCACATTCTCCAAAAATGAGAAAATCAAATGGGGCTTGGGTGCTCTCATTTTGGCTCAATCGGAGGTGGTGTGTGAATGTCTTGTTGTATGATTGCATACTAGATTAGGACTAACATTTGCTTGTCTATGGGCTCTCCTGACGGGTTAGGTTCACCACATCTACAACCCTCATTAATGTATTTCAGGACTTTAGGCCCAAATTGGACATGCAATTTGGGACTATAAGACCACTCTACAAACTTGCAATGTAAATCATTTGCAATGCATGGTAAAAACTCCAAAATTGCAAGAATGTGTAAAAGACAAGCTTTAAGATGACGAAAACTAACATAATAAAGACAAGCAATTATGACATAACACGACTAATGAAATGATGAAGAAAATGCTTAAGACTATGGAGATACATGACTCATATCTTGAAAAATGTGCCTAAGACCTTTGATCGATGAGAATTTGAAGATTTATCCACAATTCCTAGTAAGCTAAAATTGGGGATAATTGAGTTGATCCACAACATTAGAAATCCCAATGGTAACAAATTTAACAAATATATATACAAGTCTTATTTAAAAAAAGAAGAAGTTTAAGCCATAGATTTATAGTAGAATGAATAAAACATGAATTTCAAAACAAGACAAGAGAATTCATTTGTTTAAAAAATTGTAAAAAACCAAAAAAAGAAAAAAATAATTATCTTTTTAGCAAAAAAAAATTCCTCTACAATTTCCTTGAAAATAAATGGGCTTGTGAACATTCATAGGAATAATAAATTAACCATTTTGGACCCTTCAACAATTAGTGTTCAATGATATTTATTCATTGTGTTTTGGTCTTAACATGTCTTGGAATCCATGTTTTACAATTAGGGGACATTTTTAGGCACATAGTTACAGGAAAATACCAAAAGTGTAAAAGGTCAAATTTTGTTGGATGGTGAATTTGTCTTAGGTTCACTTAGATGTCTTATTTCATAGGGCTTTACCAAAACCCGTTGAATAGGCCAAATAACTAAGAGGGTGGGGGGTGAATCAGTTATTCCCACACAACTTATAAAACTTTTTCTCTATCGTTCAACTCACTAATAACAATATTAACAACTTTAGATTTTTTGATTAAGCACACCAAACATCCACATAAAATGTAAGCATTAAGAATAGAAAAACATTGACATAGAGAGCACTAGGATTCGTGTGGAAACCAAATTGGGAAAAACTATGAAGAAGCTACTTCTCATGAAATGTAAAATACATGTCAAGGTGACATCGATATGGTGATTTTTACAAAGGCTCACTATCAGTTAAGCTCACTATAAGTAGGCTCATTGCCAGTACAATAAGGATCACTACTGATATACTAAGGCTCACTGCTAGTAAGGCTCATTGACAATAAAAATAAGGATCACAACTACAAAATATGAAAAGAGATAGAATACACCACTGAGATCAACACACTACTACACACATACACAAATCTCCTGCACATATATTATCAATCACTTCATATTCACTACACATGAGTCTTATTGGATACAAATATTAATCCTGATATAGATACTAATCTAGATACAAATACTAATCCAGATACCTGAATAATTGAACTCCTTGCCCTTATATACAACATGATGAGATCCACTAGGTTTAGCCAAACAATTTGAAATAGGTCGCACCAAGACATTCCCGCGGTAGTAAGGAATGAAATGAGGACCACATTGAACATTACACCATGCCTCACTCAAGCCAACACACCACACCATCTCCAAAGCACTTGGTTCCAAAAGATATGATCAACACATAACACACACATAACTAGGATAAAAAAAGATAAATGATATGCATCCAAATAGGATTGATTCGATCAACCGCATGCTGCATCCAACAAAGAACACTCATCGAAACCTGTCGGTGACAACCTCAACCGAAGCATATAAAATATCAGTGTACATCAAATGATACACAACCAATACACCAAACCTATCATTTTCATAGTAACTGATACACCAAGAGGCTCGAATTATGTTGACTCAATTGCATGATGCTGCATCCAAGAAAGAACACTCATCGAAACCTGTCAGTGACAACCTCAACTGAAGCATATAAACTATCAGTGTACATCAAATGATACACAACATATACGCCAAACCAGTCAGATTCATAGTAAGTGATACACCAAGAGGCTGGAATAATGATATGTTGACATCAATGACAAAATTAATGACAACAACATAGATCAAATCAACCTCACATTCTAAAAATCTCCCCCATTTTCATTGATGGAAACATTCATCAATAAAAAAGCATAGAAACAAACTTCAACCTTTCTCCAAATTTCTCCCCCTTTGACAACAACAAAAAATGGTGCAACAAGATCCCCCTTGCTAACATACTTTTCTCTCCCTGCAAGGAAGACACTAAGCACTAATCCATAAAAAATATAAATGCAAAGCACTGGACCAAGGCACACACTAGTGCATGTAGTGATCACTAGGAAGGAGAAAAACACCTAGCTTCTCCCTGAGATACTCAAAAGTATCTTTACACAAAGGTTTGATGAATATGTCTTCTATTTGTTCCTTTGTGGGCACATACTCAAGCTTAAATGCACCTTCCTCAACCTTCTCTCTGATAAAGTGATATCTGATGTCAATATGTTTTGTTCTGCAATGCATTACTAGATTCTTTGACATACTTATAGCACTAGTATTATCACACATGATAGGAATTGGTTCAGCAATACTAACTCCTATATCCTTCAAGGTTTGATTCATCCATAATACTTGAGTACAACATGAGGATGTTGCAATATATTTTGATTCAGTAATAGATAATATTACAAAATCTTGTTTCTTCCTTGACCAAGCAACTAACTAGGAGCCAAGAAAGATTGCTCCACCATTGGTACTTCTATTATCTAAACAATCTACCCAATTTGCATATGTATATGTCATCAGTAAAATATACAACTCTCTTAGATATCATAATCCCATATCTTCTGTTCCTTTCAAGTATCTAAAAATCCTCTTTATTGTCATAACATGTGACTCTTTCAGTTCTTGCTAAAATCTGGCTACCAAACATACTACATACATGATATTTGGTCTGGTAGTAGTCAAGTACAACAATCCTCCAATAATTTATTTCTACTTAATTGCATCCACTTTCGGTGAATCATCCTCCTTAGTCAACTTACAACTAGTAACAATGGGAGTACATACATGTTTTAAATTTTCTAAGCCAAAATTCTTCAGTAACTACTTCACATACTTGGATTGAGAAATGAAAATGCCTTTGTCATTTTGACTTAATTGCAATCCAAAAAATAAATTCAATTCACCAATCATGGACATTTCAAATTCCTTCTGCATTTCTTCAACAAATTTCTTGCATAGATTATCTTTGCCCCCAAAGATGATATCATCAACATATACAACAATCAACATAATTTTTCTAAAATTATCTTGAAGTATAGATTGTTGTCTACCCAACCTTTCTTGAATCCTTGATTGATTAGATATTTATCCATTTTTCCATACTAGGCCTTAGGTGCCCGTTTCAATCCATATAGTGCCTTTTTTATCTTGCAAACTGCATTAGGATATGATTTTGATCTGAATCCTTCTAGTTGCTCAATGTACACTTCTTCCTTTAGTTTGCCATTTAGGAATACAAACTTGATATCCATTTGATAAAACTTGAATCTTTTGAATGGTGCAAATGCCAAGAACATCCTAATAGCTTTAATCTGAGAAATAGGGGTATACGTTTCTTCAAAGTCAATGCCTTCAAATTGTGAGTAACCCTTGCATACCAGTCTCGCCTTGTTCCTCAAAACCTTTCCATTCTCATTTAGATTATTTCAGCAGACCCATTTTGTACCTATCACATTCTTGTCTATCACTCTGGTAACCAATTCCCAGGTCTGATTCTTCTGTATCTGATCGAGTTATTCCTTTATTGAATTAATCCAACTCTGATCACTACAAGCTTCTATTATAGATTTAGGTTCAATCTCCGACAATAAACATAGTAAAGCATGATCTTGAGATGCTTTATTTCCAGTAACAATTCCTCTGTTCTTATCTGCAATGATCTAATTCTCTAAATGACTCTTCTATACATACCTTGGTTTCTTAGTTGTAGATGTTGGTGTCGGTTGAGTATCTTCTTCTTTCTTTTCCTATTTTATTTTTTTCCTCTATTTCAAATTCATACTCAATGTGTCGCTTAGGGACCTTCTGAAATTCTTCATCAACCTTCACATTGACACTCTCCACAATTTTTATCACTCTCTTGTTGTAGCACCGATATGCTTTGCTTCTTTTATAATAACCCAAAAATATTCCTTCATCTGCTCTGCTATCAAATTTCCCAAGATTGTCTTCATCTTTCTGAATGTAACACTTGCTGCCAAATATTTTGAAGTACTTAAATGTAGGTTCTCTTCCATGCCATAACTCAAAAAGTCTTCCCATATTTCTTTCGATACAAAAATATGTTAAGTGTATACACAACAATATGTACCGCTTCTCTCCAATTAATTTCCAGTAGACTTGCCTCCTTCAATATAGTTCTTGCTTCTTCCTGAACTGTTCGATTCATTCTCTCCACAACACCATTCTACTGGAGTGTTCTTGCTGCTAAAAACCATCTCTTAATACCAATCTTTTCACAATAACTTTCAAAAACATAAGATGTAAACTCTCCTCCTTTGTTAGATCTCAAACACTTAATCTTTCTATTACACTCAATCTCAACTCTAGCCTTAAATATCTTGAACTTCTCAACTACGATTTATCTCTAATAAAAGAAACCATGTCATCCTTGAGTAGTC
The DNA here is from genome assembly GCA_027943335.1 of Chamaecyparis obtusa. Lineage (NCBI taxonomy): Eukaryota > Viridiplantae > Streptophyta > Pinopsida > Cupressales > Cupressaceae > Chamaecyparis > Chamaecyparis obtusa. Next base: position 329,582 of record BSBK01000353.1, on the reverse strand, counting down.
ATCAATAAAAAGTATAAAGTACATTTCACCTTGAAAACTCCTTTTTCTAGTAGGATCATAGAGACCGATGTGCACAATCTCTAGTACATTGGTAGATGAATAGTCTTTTATCTTGAATGAGTCTCTTCACTTCTTCCCTTCTTGATAACTCCTACAAATAATGTTTTCTGGTTTACACAGTCTGGGTAGATCTCTCACTGCACGAGATGAGCTTATTCTCACTAGGTTATCAAAGTTTATGTGACACATCCTCCGATGCCAAAGCCAACTATCATCGGTCTGAGATAGTAAACAACATCCTTATGAAGCTCCTTCTAGCTGGTACATGTTCCTTCCTATTCTTTTCCCAATTGCAATTAGGTCTCTTGATCTTTTCTTAATTTCACAACCTTCATTTTTGAAAATGACATCATATCCATTTTCACACATCTGTCCAACACTCAACAAAATGTGATACAAACCCTTCACATAATAGAAATTGTCAGTGTTATACTTTCCATCAAAAGTAATAGAGCCTTTACCAACAATGTAAGCTTCTTTGTCATCACCAAATCTAACAAGACCACCATCATACTTGCTAAGTGAGACAAATTTAATTTTATCTCTGGTCATATGATGAGAACAACCACTATCAATCAATCATTCATTTTTCTTTCTTCTAACATACAAATCAGTTTCAACACCATCATCAATTTCAACATAGATGCTAGTAATATCAATTTCCGATTTCTCATTGTCTTCAACATAAAAATAAATAATCTTTTGTCTCTGATTCATCATTTGAGATACTAGCATCTTCATTCACATAGTAAGCCTTCTTATTGAACTTCTTAAACTTCTGTCTAGGACCTTTCTTTGGACATATTGTTGCCAAATGACCAATTTTACCACATCTAAAACATTAAAGAGGTAACATGCATTTATACTTGTTGGTACCTTTCTTCAATATCCTTGCAAGGGTTGCTTCAAACTCTTCTTCATCATCACCATCAGGATCAACATTTGATTTTGTTGCTTTGAATGTCGTTCAGATATGCTCTTATCTCTTCTAAAATTTCTTAACTCAAATGTTGTGAGGGTACCAAACAATTGTTCTTTGGTAAATTGCTTTGGATCATACACCTCTTCAATTGTTGAGATCTTATCAATGTAGCTATCTGGTAATGTCATCAATATCTTCTCCAAAACATCTTCATCGGTAATAGTGCCTCCTTGGTTCTTGACATACACTGCATTCTCAACCCTTTGAAAATAGTTTTTGGTATCTTCACTGTCTTTCATTCTTAGATTCTCATAATGTCTCTTAGCTGTTAGCTTCTTGGATAACTTAACTTTGCCATTCCCCTCATAGATCTCTTTCAACTTTTCCCAAACTTCATAAGTAGTCTTCAAAGAAATAACCTTTGCTAATTCAATCTTTGATAAAGCACTAGTAATAGCATACCTTGCCTTTTCATTCTCCTCATATGCCTCGATTTCATCCCGAGTGTTAAGTCCATTCTGAGGAAATACATACTATCTCCACATGCTTCCAGGTCTTGTAACCAATCGATACTAAGTATCCTTTCATATGATCTTTCCATGAATTATAATCTGATCCATCAAACAAAGGGATAGTCAATTTGTGCACCATCAGATCTGCCTCAAGCAGTTAAGCTCTTCATCAAGGAACTGGGCTCTGATACCAATTGTTGAACAAGCCGAATAACTGAGAGGGGGGGATGAATTAGTTATTTCCATACAACTTATAAAACTTTTTCTTTGTCAGTCAACTCACAAACAACATTATTAACAACTTTAGATTTGTCGGTTAAGCACATCAAACCTTTAGATAAAATGTAATCATTAAGAACACAGAAACATTGACATAGAGAATATTGGAATTTACGTGGAAACCCAAATTGGAAAAAGCCATAGAGAAGCTAGTTCTCATGAAATGTAAAACACCTATTAAGGTGACACCGATATGGTGATTTTTACAAAGGCTCATCGCAAGTAGGCTCATTGCCAATACAATAAGGCTCACAACTAGAAAATATGAAAAGAGATAGAATCCACCATTGGAATCAACACACTGCTACACACGAACACGGGTCTCATGCAAATAGATTCACAATCATTTCGCATATCACCACACTTGAGTCTTATCGGATACAAATACTAATCAAAATACCTAAACAACTAAACTCCTCACCCTTATTTATACAACATGATGAGATCCATTAGGTCGGCTAGACAATTTGAAATAGGTCGCACCAAGACATTCCCATGGTAAGAAATGAAATGAGGACCACCTTGAACATTACAACATGCCTCGCTCAAGCTTACATGCCACACCATCTCCAAAGAACTTGATTCCAATGGATATGATCAACATGTTACACACATATAGCTGGGACTGAAAAAATACAAAGGAAATGCATCTAAATAGAATCGATCCGATCAACCGCATGTTGCATCCAACAAAGAACACTTACCGAAACTTGTCGGTGACAACCTCAACCAAAACATACAAACTATCGGTGCACATCAACCGATACACAATCGATACACCAAACTAGATGGTTTCACAACAACCAATACACGAAGAGGCTAGGATAAGGATATGTTGACATCAATGGCAACATCATAGATCACATCAACCTCACATTCTAACAAAACCCTAGATGGACCCCTTGTGAATTGAACTGAGATCCATAGTGAAGTTAAATTGAACTCAAATTGATGGGTCTAGGGCCTAGGGTGAACTAACAACTCATATTTTGCAAAATCCATTGACAAGTCTTAATATTATTCAATTGATTTTAATATTTTTAAATTTAATATAATACATTTAATTTTAATATTTTTATACACAATACAAATATATTTAAAATTTAATATTTTAATATTAAATTAAATTTTTGTTTTTGACAAATATATCACATATATAGATTATAGATTATTTATTTATATATTTATAGATTTTGATTGCCATTAATATAGTATTAAATATTCTAAAATATATAATGTTTATATTTTTAAAATTATGTTGTAAGTTACTTCATTTTATTTTCTTTTTCATTATTTTTTAAAGTTTATGTTAATGATTATTGGTGTAACCGAAAACAGTGTCAATATTCACTTTAATAATGTCATTTTATTTTCTTTTGTTTCAACTAAATATGAAAACTCCATTTTTCGTATGCTTAAATTAGAATGCACAACAAATAATTGAAGATAGATAATAATGAAAGTCAATGAACTGTCAAGGGTGCACGATTTGTTAGGAGTCTCCAAGAACTTGAAAATTTGCATGTTGAAATAACTGTCACAATTTCTTGACTAGTTAAGATAAAGTTATATATAAATTGGCAGCAAAATTCTGCTTGGATTGTAGGAATTGAGCAATGATTAAATTTTTAGTATAAATGGTTCATTGTAAAAACTTATATGAATTGGCATGGCACTGCATACCAATTTAAGGCCACTGTATACCAATTTAAATTAATGTTCTTTTATTGTTGCACAAGAGTGATCAGACTTGCTGATAAATTTCTTTGAGATGCATATGTGAGCAATGGTAGGTTATGTTCTTTACGGGCATTAAACCCCAAAGGTAAATAAACATCATCATTAATCCAATACATCAATTCTACATGCATGCATTTATCGAGCTTACAAAATAATTGAGGGCTGGTAATTGCATATTTCTTTATCATTTTTTCCTTCATGAGAATTGAATGTTTTTAAAAAAAATACATCAATTACAGAAACACCGTGGTTGCGCCCTCACCGGGTGTGCTTAAAATGTTTCTGATGTTTAAATTTTCCTTCAGGCTCAGACATTTTATGAACCTTAGACATCCATTTTGGAGCTTTTCAAGAGGAGTTTGTGTGAATGTGTATTCCTTGGAGACATGTCCCTGGCCTTTCAAAGTTCTCATAGTTCACATTTTTTTATGTCCTCTGCACACGTCAAACCTTTCTTGCAATTGCAATGCTTAAATATTACAATTTCTGATGATGACAATCCAAGGTGGATATTCAAATGGGAAGTCTCCTTGGACTTGGCCTTTGTGTACATGATACAAAGTTTAACAAATTGATGTATCATTTTTTTATAAATAAATAATATTTGTAATTACATTAAGATCTGATCTGTTTTGTTGTATCAATTCTTATAATTCCAAGAAAATATTTTTAATTACAATAGGATGTAATCTGTTTACTTCTAGAGTACATTACTATATATTTGCATCCTTGTGAGATTTTAATTTCAAATATTGTCATCATTTTTTTGCTTTCGCTTGCTTCAATATATCCTCTGCCAAAGATTGAAAATTTTGGGCGCCTTGTCCCAACTCAGTTGCATGTTGATTAATACCCTGCATGTGATATAGCCAAAGTTGTCTTTAATCAATTGTGTATTTTTACCCTTCTATTGTAATGTCAATCCAAAGAACGGGTACATGAGCTATCTATGAAATTTTGAAAATAAATACCTTCAACTTCATCTGGTTTTCCAGAAGCTTCTCCTTTGTCTTTTCGTGGACAGATGGTTCCTGGAAACCAAGTATCAAAGAATGCACACGTAAATTAGAGTGTCACTCAAAATATCAGAGACTGCTTATTTTATATTATTATATCTTTAACTGACGATATAGATAACATTTTAGATCAAATTCACTCTTCTATTCATTACAAGGTTTCTGCAGGAATATCAACACAACATGGCTTATAAAAAGAGGAAAACGATATTTTTGTAGATTGGAACAAGAAAAGAAAATCAGCACTTGAATGACATGATTAGTATCATTCAAATGAAAAGGTCAACAATTTTATATTAAATACTTGAAAGCAAATTAGTTGCACGTATAATATCATTTTCTCTGTCAAATTCAAAAACCAAAAATTATCATTATTGTGATTGCAGCAATGCTTCCAATAAATATACGATGATATGACATCAGTATTACCCAGAAATGTGTTTCTAGTCTAAGCGCACCCATTTGGGAAACAGAAACAGTTTCGGGGACGGCGGATGGTCGGAAATGTTTCCAAGCTGTCCCTGATGAAGCAACTTTTTCAAAAGCTGTCCAAAAAACTTGGGGATAGTCAACAGAGGTTTCGGAAACTATTGACCATCCCCCAACCGCCTCGGGGAAAGACGGCTGTTTCCGGCAGTGGGAGGCAAAAAGTCAGATAATTTTATTAAATATTTACAAATTTTTTTAATCTTACGTGAGCTCCACACCTTATGGCGACCCTTAATATATATGTTATTACTAATATCAAATCTTAAGCATATGATCTGAAATATCTAATCATGTATTCCTTGCAAGTTGTTTATGATTTGGCCCAAGTGAACAAAATTATGCCCAAGTGAATAATCATTTGCTCTTGCTGCTGTTAGAATGTGAACAGAGTTATCTATGAATTCTGGAAGTCTTCTCACACCAAATCTTAGGGGCAGAAACATCATATCTTTGTTTTCATTTTGACTTTGAAGTTTGAGACTTTGAGTCTTCTGACATTGTATGATACATTAATGCAATGATAATTGAATATTGTATATGATATGATAATTTAAGTCTTTAACTTTTCATTTTGTTGAAACTTGCAGCCTTTGCGCATTTTGATATATGATATGGTACTTTTCATTGTTTCAAGGAATTGTATCTTTGAATGTATGAAATTGAAATTTGAACTCTCCTTTGATTCATTTGATGCTATGTTCTATGATGATTCGATGAATGATCATTGATTTTAGATTTATAAATGTTATTATGTTGCTATAATGAATGTTACAATGTTATATAATTCATGAATATATTTGAAATTTCAGATTTTATATATATATATAACCGTTCCCTGCCATCCTTTGTTCCGGAAAAAAGCCATTCTAGGTAACGTAGTATGACATTTGTGATGATTTAATGACTGCACAGCAAGTACTAAAGTTTCCTTACAGGCCTTGCTTTTTCACTGGCTCTTGGCTTGATGAAAATATCTTAATATTAAGTTTACTAGTTTCTTTGTTAGTTTGTTTTATTCTCGTATTTAGATAGTGTAGCACTATTGGAGATGGTGTCAAGAAAATATATCAGCCTTGAAAAGAAAATGCATGCATTCAATAAAAGGCATCAGAATTTGGAGGATAATAGGTGCAGTCTGCGTCCAAATAACACAATTATTACTAGTTCCCAGCTGTCCAAAACACTTCTGTGATTCAAATTGTTCTTCACAGTTAGGAAACTTAAATGACTTGCAAAGATGCATGCCTAGATCCTAGGTGTACTCTATCTAACATTCTTGCTCTTTGAAAAATTGAATGATACTTAGACTATTGCTGCCCAAGGAGGAGGGAATCAGTGCGATAAAGGATTAATTAATCCATTAGTAATGTTGTTATGGAATCACTTCTCTATCTAGTCTCCTGTCATGCAATCAGTTGCATATTCAGTCTTCAGTCATGCAGCCAGTCAACTGTCAATTAGTCTCAGTAATCTGTCGAATTAGTCTTGTCACAATCAATCTTTACCATCTATTATCAGTTAGCATCCCTTAATCTGAACCATCTGTTAAAGTTCAGAAATCTATAAAATGAAGAAGAGAGAAACAAAGGAGAAGTATTTCATTTTGTGTAATTTGATTTATATTGTTTATCATTATGGATTGTCCATGGTTGATTGTTTGACAATTGTATTTTGATTAGGAGTGATTTTATGCATGAGATAGGATCTTTTGTGGTTGGATCTATTCATTCTTATTGCAAGTTACAAATTACTAAATTTTACCCCTAGTACAAGACAAGTTATCCTAATTCAATATGATGAAATTAAATAATGGAAATGGAAACACCCTCAAGATTTGACAACCCCAAAAGATTAACAAGCTTGGATGGAAGAAATTCTAGCTACTAAACAGGTCTTCATTTTAAAGGAAGATGATACCATAAAATATTATGGTTCAAATCAAGAAGTTATAGTGTCGATATTGGATATACAATAGAGGAGACTACAATAAAAAAGATGACTAGCCCATTCATTGATGCTAGTAGAAACAATGTTTATTCAAAGGTAGGAAGGAGCCTTTGCTTCGGTTGTCCTACAAAATAGAATAATAATGGGTAATAGATTGCAGAAGTTGGGTTTCAATGTAATCCTTTTTGAAATAGGTTTTAATAATAAACAATGACAATAGTAATATAATTAAAATATAAAAGAACAAAAAAAAATAAAAAAAAATATAAAGGAATTAAATTAAAATATAACATAATTGAAATTTAGTTAAGTTTGATGAATGATCAAAAGACATGAAATGAAAAGTTGCCACTCTCTCAAATGTGAGATATAAAAGGGAGAGGAGAACGTCATTTGAAAGGGATATGAAGGAAGAAAGAAAGGAGCATAAGAATTAAGGATTAATGTAAGATAAGATAAGATAAATTATTAATGTCCAACAAGAGACCACCAAAAGGGTTTAAGGGATTGGAAGCGTACAAAAGGCAACCGCCAATAGCAGGAGCACCAAACGGTGTCCAGGGAAAGAACCGAACAACAACAACAACAACAACAACAACAACAACAAAGCGGAAAGCAAAAGAGCCGGAAAGAGTGACAAATAGCCCTAGCTGGGCGAGAAGTCCAACACTGAGGGGTACGGATCGGGGCGAGAAAGAACCCTGGAATGCCGCCGAGTAACTCTGGGGGTGGATTGCTGCCGCCGCTGACTGGAGGACAAGTGCAACTGCTGAGTGTGACCGCTACGGGGTCTCACAGTCTTGATGTGACCAGAAGAGGGAGGACCAAGAGGATGCTTCGTACCCCGGGCCGGGGATACGAGAGTGAAAAAGGAAGTGATAAGCTGGCCCTGGCACTGTCCCGAAGGAAATTGGAGCTGGAGGGTGGAATCACGAAGCCGCGTGCTCTCCTAAAGATAAAGAGTGAGGCACCACTGATCGGTGTATCTGAAGGAGGAAAGGGATTTGCACTCTCTGAACAAGCAATAGAACCTCCCTCTGATCTAGTAGTAAATAGGACAACGGAAGATGAAGTGTGTCTCGGTCTTGGCCTCCATCAAGGTGCAAAGACGGTACGTCCGATCATCTCTGTCAATATGATGGTCAGTCTGGATGTGGAGCCGGTGGGAACCAACTCTAAAGGACCCCAAGGAGATATGGAGGGCGTGACTCAAGCGATGAGCTAAGTAAGGAGGGCGCACAATGACCCCGTCCTGAATCACCATATAGCACTCAGCATAGAAAGCCATCCTCGGACGGAGACCCCCAGGAGGGTTGCTCCAAGTTGTGGTAATGTATTGTCTGTAAATATCAAGTTTGACATACCCATTCAACTCCTTCTAAGGAGGGAGGAGATGGGTAAGGGCATCCAATGAGTACAAAAAGGGGGGTAAGTGGTCAATCGAAATCCAAACGGACCCAAGCAGGGCAGAAGTCTGGGCGTACCAGAAGCGGGCTCGACCAGAGGGGTTAGAGCGTGCGATCGCCATAGAAGAGCAGTAGGCCAAATAGGGGTATCTCTGACGACCATCCACTGAATCAGCAAAGCCTCTGAGGCAGTGAAGGAACCAAACCAAATCGAAGATAACCGCAAGCTTGAAAGGATGGGCCCCGAACTCGGCCAGGATGATGCTACGAGGAGTAGATCGGTGACATCTGATGAGGTGCCAAAGAAGAAGGATCTGGACTCTCTCAATTGAGGCCCAATTGGGCTCCAAGAGAGAGGGACCCCACACCACAGAGCCGTATAACACAGTCGGCCTGACAAGGGAATCCAGGAGGGACAACTTGGACCTGATGTCTTGAAAGTGATATCTGAAGCACTGTCTCTCAAGCAGAGCCAAGGAGCCTAACCCCTTGTTAACACGGGGCTGCATAGCAGGTCTCAAACTGAAGCGAGGTCCAGAGAACCTAACCCCGAGGTAAGTGTAGGAGGATGAGATCTCGATCTCCGTACCCTGGAAGTAAAAGTGAAGATGAGAGGTCTTCAAACAATTGAAGACCATCACCCGGGTCTTACCAAGGTTCACCACCAACTGCCAAAGATCACAAAAGGAAGCAAGACCGTCGAGGAGCCGCTGCAAACCCTCAGGGGAGGAGGCCAAAAGGACCACATCATCAACAAATAGGAGAATGGAGATAAGAACCTAGTACAAATAACAACCATTGTCAGGGAGCGAGAAATCTCGGAGGAAAGACTCGAGCTCATCAATGTAAATGCCAAATAGTGTAGGGGAGAGAGGGCAGCCCTGCTTCACCACAATAGTGCTCTGGATCTGGTCAGAGAAGCCCTGTGGGGTCCTAAATCTGCCCACCACACTCTCGTAAAGTTTCATAATAGCAGTCAAGAGTCTCTGAAATCCCAATGTCTCTAAGCCTCTGAAAAAGGGCCACCCGAGGAATGGAGTCAAAAGCTTTGCGAAAGTCCATGAAACAGTAGTAGACTTTCGCCGAGCGGTGTCGGGCCTCCTCAATGATAGCATGCAAAGTCAAGATGTGGTCCATGGTCTGAAAATCAGTGCGAAAACCCGCTTGCCCCTTCGCATGACAATGCCGCCAATCAAGCTCTCTGGATAGAATAGTGTTTAGGACGGTGGCATACAATTTGGCAAAGGTGTGGCCAACCATGATGGTTCTGTAGTTCTTGGGATCTGAGACTGCACCGGTCTTATGGATCGGGTATATGATGTGTCGAGACCATGAATCAGGAAAACCAGTACAAACCACTCTGTTGAAGAGCACAGAGAGAGAGGAACCCAGAACGCTGATGCCCAGTTTGAAGAGTGCTTGGAACCCTTCTTCATCTGCAGTCCTACTACAGCTCATAAGTCTGACTGCCTCACAAATGCTGGAGAAGGTGAAGAGATGGCAAGATGGCGGGGGGTTGAGGTTAAGAGGGGGCTGGTCGGGAATGTCATTGATGTAGAGCTATGCAGCCACCTACCAAATCTATGGTCTTCAACACCCTAATCCACCCTCCAATGGATTCTAAGACCAATTCTTGATCAGCTACCCACACTCGGGTACACACACTAGATGAGCCCTATAAGGCACTTCACCTTAGATGAACACTTCACTCCCAACAATGATTGGAGACAAGTATATGAGACCCTATCAAACAAGGATTCACTCCCAAGAAGAATCCCACTAACCCACAACACTGATTTCTCAAATTAGGCCTACAATCCTTGTAGCCTTTTGAACCCTGATTTTGGTCCTTAGTTCCCAAAACTCCTTAACAACCTGGGAAACTAAACAATGATCCAAATACCCTTTTGGATCTCCCTAAAGATCTCGAAAGCTTTTAGGCTGATCCTGATCCAACACCCCCAAACCCTCACTAGGTTCACAGGCCTAATTGGCTAGATTAGATGAGGAACTCAATGAAGAATGGATAGAATGGGTTCTCAAGACCCCCAAACCTTTTGGTAATCCTTATCTTACCTTACTCTACCAAATTCAACAACTTACAGGGTCCTATGGGTCTCTTGCACCAACTGTCCCCGCTTAGCCACTTCTTTCTTGACCAAACACATAGAGATGTTTGGCCTAGGGCTGGCTGGTTAAATGACCAAACCTTCTCTCCTCGCCTCTAGCCTCTGGAATCCTTGAGACCATGCTCCTAACTTGCATTCCCCTTAGTTTCATGAGGATCCACCGGTGGAATAGCAAGTTAGGGCTCCATTTCTCCAAGTCCCTAGAAATCAGGACTGTTCTGGCTTGTCAAACCCAAATCTTACACAACTTTCGATTGGTGAATCCAAATGGATTCAAACCAAAAGCATTCAACCACTGAAACAGTCTTCTTACTCAAACAATCATTAAGCAACCATTACCAGACCGTACGGGATCGTACAATCCTCTGACAACGCACATAATTCCAAAATCTTAAGGTTTTTTCATTCAAAAGTTTGAGCCTTCGTATACAATCTGATCTAACCCCTTGGTCAATCATTCAAATGGATTTTAAAACCCATTACAATGGTTAGAACCACCTGATTAGGTGTTCTCAACCGATTTACAACTTTTGGACAACTTTCAAAAGTTGCATTGCAACTTTGCAATTTTTGTTCCTAGGCTCTGATTAGGCCATGCCAAAGCCTAAATGGATCTAACCCATCCATTCTAAGCCTAAACTACCAAATCCTATCAAAAATCACATAATCTAAGTATTTTAGACCTTTTGGTCCAATTGAGCAACTTGGCTTATAAGATCACCTAAGTGCCAATTGACCTCACACATGGTCTCTTATTACATCCTAGGAATCCAAAAGGATCCTATCACCTATGTACCCTCTCCTATCACCCATGCCTCCTTAGGAGTGCCTTGGTGCCCTGCACCAGTCGTAAAGAGTGGATGTGTGGGAGACCAGTGAACGAAAGTCAAGGGTGGAGGGAGGGGGGATGGCGAGGGAACAGAGTGCGCTAGAAGAGCTTGGGGGACTGGAATAGGGAGTTGCAGAGAGACATGCAATGGAAAGCGATGTAGTTGCATTGCTTGTGGCGGAGGAAACGGCGGTAGGAGTCTTAGCTGAGTGAAGGAGGGGGAGTGAGCGGAGAACGCAAAGCGAACAAAGTGGTGGAAGGATTTGCAGTCATCGTCGAACCATTGGTTCCTACGACGAATGGAGAGGAGGGCAGCACTCCAAAGGGTGGTCACAAGCAAATCAAACATGGAGGAGGCGTCTCCGGACTTGGTGAAGGAGGTCTGGGGAGGAGCCATCTGAGGTGAGATATGAAGAGGTCACGATTGCACTCAATGAAACGGAAGGAGGTGCGGGTTAAGAAGAAAGAAATGGGAAGAAAACAAGGAAGTGACTCTTTCAAAGGGCACCATTGATGAAGGGTTGTGACTCTTTCAAAAGGTGATAATTTTGAAAGGCCGTGACTCTCTCAAAGGGAAAAATTGATGAAGAGTTGTGACTCTTTTGAAGGTTGGTAATTGAGAAAGGTTGTGACCATTTCAAAGGGTAGACTTGATGAAGAGGTGTGTCTCCCTCACATTGAAAGATATAAAGGGGAGAAGGTTTCATTTGTGGAGAACATCCAAGGGAGATCAATTTGGAGAGTAATATATTATTCTCAAAGGCAACAATGAATAGTGATGACTCAATTCTTATGAAAGGTGGTGATCCTTTTACCAATAAAGTATAAAGGAGAATTCATTCCAAGCATTCAAGTATCACTTATCAATCATCACTCATGAATTCATCAAAACAAATCCTTCATTCATCCATCAATCATTAATCCCTCAAGAAATTATGCAAACAATCAATCACCAAGATCAAGTAAACAATCATCAAATCCACATCAATCATCACTTCAACTCGGGATGAAGAAAACAAACAATTCAGCAATCAAACATCTCTTTATCAAATCAGCATTCATTCAATCATCATTCACCAATGTATTATACCAGATTTCATTATATCATCACTCATCAATCATCTAATCAACAATCACTTAATCATCACTCACCAATACCTCAAACCATACAATCAAAGGAATTCATTCATTCATTCATAGAAATATCAGTCATTCAACAATAATCAAATTGTATTCATTCACAAAAACACAATACAATTTTATTAACATCAACTTGCATTCATTCACAAAAAACACAATAAAGTTTTACTAACAATTTTGGTAGCATAAGCTTGCTATCCTAAAATATCCCCAACCGGATTTTTATGCAAATTTCTGAAGTTTTGTTTTGAAATGACTTTGGCCAGCAATTCAATGAGAAGTCTATTTTTTTGGATTTTATGCAATATATGATTTTTGTGTTTTTCTTTTTTTAAATTTTTTTTTGTTTTTTGTTTTATATTTGGAATGTAAATGCTGGAAAGAACAAGGAAATACTGGATATAAATTTAACAACAATTAACTTAATTCAAATTAAGACTAAATACTGATTTTATTCATCAATTAGAGCAATATCACATCCGTACAATGTCTATATGGCCTAAACAACTTTGATAAGCAAATACGATGTATACAAATAGTTCTCTCCACTCCTGATCTGAAGATGCTGATTGATTTTGAGTAGTCTGATCCACCTTTTAATTCTGATACGCTCTGAATATGTCATCCAATCCTAGAGGCCAACTTTGGAATGAAGTAACTGCAACTTGGAGATGGTACAGCTATGCTCTGGTAGCTCAGTAAATGATTTGGAACTGCCTTAAAGCTCAGATCTGCAACCTGTGATATTAAATCTGCCCATGAAATGCCCTTCAAACCTTAACGCCAATTTGAAGAACAACCTGGAGGAAGTACGCATAAGGAATATGAAGCTGGTATGAAGGAATCCTGCCGTACTAACACAGATCTGCAATTATGAATCACTGATTTATGTCCGCTTACTCAAATCTCAAACAATTCCTCCTTCGAATTCTAAATTCTTTGATGCAACTCAAAATGGGGATGCCAATTGATGACATGAAGATTGGGGTTTCGTCTAGCTCTTTCAACTCTCAAGAGTTTCATTCTAGGTAATCAAAAAATGCTTAAACTTTGTCCAGAACTCAAATTGCAAATAGATCATCAAAATAATAACCTGGAATGAATCCAAAATTAAGCCCGATTCTCTTTTTATCTTTTCCATTCTCCCTACAAGTGGTTCGAACTTCATTAGTGTTTCTATGATTTATTTTTAATAACTTATTATTAAAATTTATTTCTCCTCCTAAGTTCGAACATCAAGGCCTTATTATTCATTATTAAAAATGGCCCCCCTTTATAATAATGACTTATTACTTTATTGCCTAGGAAAAGTACCAAGACCTTTTTATATTTTATTATAATAATAAAGTGACTATATAAGTTCACTTTAATATTATTTAATTTAATCTAACTTAAGAAATAATTTAATATTTCTTAGTTTATTCATAAACTGATCACCAAGACTCATAATTGAAATCTGCCTAAAGCCACCTGTCGATGGATGATACCTGTGTGCTATAGGCCAACTGACAGTCTCCCCTTAAATACAGGAAGCCTCCCTAAAAAATAGGAATAGCCACCAAAGTCTCCAGAATGATCTTGGAGGTCGCCTGATGCATTCTGGTCAACTCCCAGTCAATCCCTTAAAAATAGGAATCCCTCTTAAAATCTAGAAAACTATCCCAAATTGCTCAAAACAGCTCACAAAACCCCTACATAGCTCCATAAGCCTCTGGATGAGTCCCCTATCCATATTGCTAACTTACGATAACTCAGATAATAGGTCAACCATCTACCATCTACTTAATAGTCTAAAGGACATTACAGTCCTCCCTTCCCGAAGTTGCTTGCCCATAAGCAATTGCAAAGATGGATGTTGAAGAATAGTTTCTCCTTCCCATGTGGCATCCTCCAAGGGCAAGTCCCTCTAACGAACCAAGTACTCCCTGATTACTCTGCTCCTCAAACTCCTCTCCCTCATGTCTAAAACCTCAACAGATATCAGAATCAATCTGCCCTCCTCAGCCTTCTTCAAGCACGACACATCTCTCCAATCCTCCTCAATACTCTGTATGGTCCATAAAACCTCGGCTTGAGTTTCTTTGCCCCACTCCTCTTAAGTGTACTTTTTCTGTAGGGCTAAAGGTGCAAGAAGACCATGTTTCCAACCTCAAATGACCTCTCTGTCCAATGTTGATCCACATACTTCTTTTTCTGATTCTGTGCATGCTGAATATTATCCTTAAGTGCCTTAAGGATATCCTGATAGTCCTATAACAAATCCTGAGCTCTAGGTGCTCTATTGTCACCCAATGCCAAGTCCATAAATGATAATGCATCATAACCATATAAAGCTCGAAAGGAAGATATACCAATGGACATGTGGTACATAGTATTATACCAGTACTCACCTAAATACAACCAACACACCCATGCTCTTTTCTAACCCAAAACATAATTGCGCAGATAACCCTCAACCCCTTTATTAACTATCTCCATTTGTCCATCCGTCTAAGGGTGATAACTAGTGCTAGGGGTCAACTTTGTACTAGCTAACTGAAATAGCTCTTACCAAAAGATGCTTTAATGTCCCTTATATTATTGGACACTACTTGGACTTATCCAATTTCTTTATAGATATGAACAATAAACAATGCAAGGCAATGGATTGGTAGTTTCAATTACTAAATCAATGCAATTATATATGACCGGTGATTCCAAATGCTAAAATGAATTATGAGACTTAACGAATTGATACAATATGCAGTGATATGGATGAAATGGCAATTCTTTAATATATATATGCAATATGTTATGATGCAGATAATGGAATGGAAATGTATGTATTTACAATGATGATTCCAATGCCAAATGGAATACAAATTACAGATCCAGTCTGCAATAACAATTCAGACCTTAGTGTGATGCTATTGCTGTCTCTGTTATAACGATGTGGTTCATGCACATTCCCTGCTAGCCGTCTCTCATGGACTTTATAATACATGTTGTTGTTCAATAGGAATGGTCATTGGTAGTATGCCGTCTCCGATGTGATCTCTTTGTATATGCTATTTGCAATTCCTTAAGCTGTCTCTGATATTAATATAAATATATGCTCAATATGGCGCTGTGTCTGATATTACTGATGTGATACTTGCACTCTGCTTTTAGAGGTTGCGTCAGCAACCAATTGCTTGCTCTAGAGCGATAAATCAACAAAGGGAAATATTTAACATTTTATCTTCAAATCGATATCTTCGTAGCCGAGTGGCATGGAATATAAATATGTTTTTGAAGGGGCACGTGAAGTGTCACACCATATAGTTATTTGTTGTTGTGATTAATTAACACCACAATTGGTTATTATTTACTGATAACATAATGCGATCAATACTAATTGCATGAAGATGGTAAATGATCAAGTGCCGATAATCATCAATGTTGTATATTACTCATAGTAATCATCATGATTATCATGAGTAATCATGATATTCATGATTTACTCTTGTTTCCATAAATTGACAGTGACACCCAATCATGGATTAACAGTTCCATCTATGAATATGATACTTGAGCATCTTTGTTGTGGTGCTATGTGGATGCCATCACATATATATATCAATCATGGTATGCTGATGCATGATGCAATCATGTAGATGAGCATGGATGCATGTATGTGGATACTCATGTATGTATGTATGTATATGCATGTGTACATACATATGGATGGCCATGCGTGCATGTGTCTATGTATATGCAAGTGTATATATGTGGACATATGTATGTATGCGAGTATGCATGCATATATGTATGTAGATGCATGGGTATGAGAGCATGTGAGGATGCATCATGAATGAGTATGCTAATGGATTATGATGTACTAACTACTATGCAGGTGCTATATACATATGACAAGGTATGTTTTTATTTCCTTGCATTATTTACATTTTGTGTTTCATGGATTTAAGTTTTAGGGGATATCACAAATGCTCATGAATGTGCTATCCTGGTCACTGACAATGGTCTTGGGGAGTCCATGGACTCTAAAACACCTCACAAAAGAATAACATTGCTACCTGAGATGATGTGAAGTTGGCTGCAATAGGGAAGAAGTGTGCATACTTCATCAAACTATCCACAACAACATAAATACAATCCTTCCCCTGGACTCTTAGAAGACTTGTAATAAAATCCATAGATGTACCTTCCCACTTTTGCTCTGGAATGGGCAATGGCTATAGAAAAACTGCTAGGAAAGTATGCTCTGACTTGTTCTGCTGACAAGTCACACACTCACGCACATGGCACAAGATATCATCCTGGAGGCCCTTCCAAGCGAGCCTCTCTCTAATCTTCTTGTATGTCTAGGAACCAAGTAAATTCTATTCATATAGTATAACAATATCATCAGTTATTGTGTTTCTATCATCCTGAACCAAACCATCCATAATCTTGCATGCAAATTGATTCTTGGAATACTCAACTAACAATTAAGGTTTCCAATAAGCCAAAATCTCACTCAAGGAGCAAAGTGTAGTAGTTGTAGGCCTCCTAGAAATTGTATAAGCAACAACGTTCTTCTTGCCCTTGACATACTCGAAGTCAAAATCATATGATTATATCTTGTTGACCCATTCTGCTAGCACTCATTCTTTCTTCTCTAAGAAGTATTTCAGACTATTGTGGTCGGCCCTCACCACAAACTTTCCACCTACCAAGTATTGGTGAACCTTCGCCAATGCACACATGATGGCGAGCATCTCCGTGTCATAGGTGAGATAAAGGATTTCATTATCCCTCAACTTCCTACTCTTGTAAGCAATAGGATGGCGATTTTGCATAAGAACCACTCTAATACCCTCTTTAGATGCATCACATTCTAACACAAAGGGCTGAGAAAAATCTGGAAGAGCCAAAACTAGACAACTGCTCATAACTTGCTTAAGTCTGTCAAATACAAACTATGCCTCATCTATCCATCTGAAAGCACCCTTTTGTGTGAGAACTGTCAAATGGGCTGCAAGCTCTAAATAACCCTTCACAAACCTCCTATAGTATGCACATAAGCCTAGGAAAGCCTACAACTCTGAAATGTTCTTAGGTGGTGGCCAATCACGTATTGCCTAAATCTTCTTGTCATGAACCTTAACTCCATCAATACCAATCACATGCCCCATGTACAAGATCTCTATAAGTCAAAATTCGCATTTGGACATCTTAGCAAATAGAGACTGTGCCTCCATAATGCCAAGCACCTCATCCAAATGTCTCATGTGCTCCTCCCAAGTCTTGCTATATATCAATATGTCATCGAAGAACACAAGTACAAACTTACACAAATGCTTATTGAATATGTGATTCATGCATGATTGGAAAGTAGTAGGTGTGTTAGTGAGGCCAAATGGCATCACCAAGAACTCATAATGCCCGTAGTGACATTTGAATATTGTCTTAAGTATGTCCTCATCACGAACCCATATCTGATGGTACCCCGATCGAAGATCAATATTTGAGAAGTACACTACACCATGAAGCTCATCCAACAACTCATCTTATGCACGGAATAGGATACCTATTCTTAATTGTTTTCTTATTCAATGCATGATAATCAATACACATGTGCATATTGCCATCCTTCTTTACCAACACCACAAAAGAAACAAAGGGGCTAGAACTAGGCTTGATATTCCCCATGTCAAGTAGCTCACGAATGGTCTTCTGTATCTCATCCTTAAATTTCTTAGGATGACGATAGGTAGTGGTAACCACAGGCTTAGCGCCCTCAAGCTCAATCACATGCTCAAAATTTCGATTAGGTGGTACCCCAAGAGGAATGTCACCAAATACAAGGCTGTTCTTATCCAATATCTTTTGAATATCTACATGAAATGTTTTCTTGTCCTATGAAGAAGGTGACTTGGACAAAATGAAACAGTGTGCCGCCCAAGCAACATTTCCATGTCTGAATAAGGACTGCATCCTACGAGCTGATACCATCATCAGTCCTCCCTTAGGGACTACCTTAAGCACAACCTCACCACCTACCATGAACTCTATCTGCATCCTCCTGAAATCTTGTACATATCTCCCAAGGGACTGTAACCACTAGATACCCAAAATTATAACAATCTCACCAAGTCCCACAACATTAAAGTCATTTGTTAATGTGTATACTCAACTATGGAATTCTCCTGGTGCACTACAAAGTAAATCCATCTACAATTGTCACACTAAATCAAAGGAAATCCTCTACCTGCAATCCTCATCTAGAAACCAGTACCTCTTCTATAAAATTATGTGTAGCCCTACTGTTCACAAGGAAGGTCACACATTATCCCTTAATCACTCCCTTCAGGTGAAAGGAATGGATCCTAGTGACTCCTAAAAGCATGGCAATATATTATGGGTTGTAATCACTTCATCATCCACTCCAAGCTCTACCTGTTGAGCCTCCTGGTCACCCTCACCACTGCTATCCTCTAAACCCATGTCCTGTAATTGCTCATCATCTACATCAGAGGTAACCTCTATGAGATGTGCCTTTCCTTTCCCAAGGCATCTGTGTCCTTGTAATGTCCCCTTTTTAGGGTACATTATTTTGTGTCGGGTTATTAGCCTTTTCAGCTTGGCTTGGAGGGTTAACCGTGGTGTAGCAGTGCACCAGAAGATAATTGGCCTAGGTGTTTTCAGTTCCAAGCCAATCAGAGCAGTTCAACAGGTTTCCGGGGTACTTACTATTTTTAGTAAGTCAGCAGGGTTCAGATTTCTCGGCTTTTTAGTAGTGGACTCGGAGCATCTCACCGAGAGCTTTCTGACAAGCTATCACACATTAGTATCCGAGCTTGTTTGGGCCTCCGTTTTAATGCCAGAAGTTTTCCACACTTATTTATTATTTTACTTCATAACTCAACGGTCATTTATTTAAAGTGACTTAAAGTGAGTTTATAAGAGACGAAATGGGCATACGAAGAGTCACAGTGGGGAAACTGAAGAGTCACAACTGCAGCCCATAAGAGGAGGTTTTGGAGTCTCATTTGAGCATGCTTCAGTTTATGAATATTATTTCTCCTTGAGAATTCGAGAAGCTTCAGCTATCGAATCAGAAATCTGAGGACGGAAACCTTCAGCATTTCTTGGTGGATTGGACAGAAACCCGATTCATCCCGGTGCGGATTCATTCAGAGTTCGCCATTGTTATATTAGGTTCTTTATCATCTAGTCTTATTGTTATTTGCTGTATTTCGGATTGGATTGGATATTGTAATGCTTGGTTTATGTATTGCTGATGTATAATACTAAACCGTATTTCTGAGAAATTTAATAAAGTTATATCTGCTGGTTATTCGAGTTTGTGTTGGATACTTGCATGTTTCATTGGTTTTCGAATCTGCATGTGATTTGGTTGAGAAAGTTAGTAAATGGCCGGTTAGGGTCATTTCAATGGTATCAGAGCCAACAATCCTGCCAGCCTGTGAGGTTTTTCTACAAAATTTGCAGAGATACTCGTATAGAGACAAATCATACAAATATTGTTAGTTGCAGTATTTCTCAGAAAGAAGTTAGCTTTGGTAAGTTCCAGTTTGCACAAGTGAGTTTTTATGAGCGATAGAAGTGAATTTTGATAGTTGAGTTTGGAAATTCATCAAACCACCATAGCTTCTCATTATCGGGACCTGCCTATTGATATACTTGTGGAGGAATTTATATTGAATATCACGGTGTGGTCTACACCAGAGACGACCAATCTATCATGGTATCGATGAATGCAATCCGATAATATTAGGAATAACGGTGGGAGCATATATAACGTTTTCTGCTCCAACAGCTTGCCGTAACTGGATT
This sequence comes from Chamaecyparis obtusa, assembly GCA_027943335.1. Taxonomy (NCBI): domain Eukaryota; kingdom Viridiplantae; phylum Streptophyta; class Pinopsida; order Cupressales; family Cupressaceae; genus Chamaecyparis; species Chamaecyparis obtusa. The sequence goes on along the minus strand of BSBK01000353.1, from coordinate 309,292 downwards.
ATAACGTGCATCTTAGTCTGTAGAAATTGGCTGTAGGTAAATCTTTCCTTTGGTTTGAAGCCAACTATTATCAAATGGAAACATACAGGGTGGGACCCAATTTCTGAAGAGTTTCAGCGAAAAAAGAAAAAACTATTGTTTGTGCCAAGTAATGATATTGGTGAAGTATTTTGTGCCTTGACGGAAAACTATTTGTGAGGGTATTTTGCAGAAGTCATATTTAATATTGTGACTATTGTTTGTGGAATAATCAAAGCGAGGGCCACCTTTCATTATATTTGTGATTAATCCCTCTAATGTGTGGCGACCACATATATTCAAAATATACAGCTGAAAAAACATTCTCGCGGAAGTTAAATTATTGGGCATCCTTTCGCAATTTTTTGTTAGCACCGATTAATATTCTCGGGGGACTATAGTCGGCACAATATCTTTTATCGTGAAATGGAAGTATTCTCCGCACGCTTTCTGATATACAACAGGCTTACGGGTTGATACACGTCCGTCCCAGTTCAAACTCCTATGCGTATTTGCAGTCGGGAGAATAGTAGTGGCAGTCTGAAACATTGACACAAGCGTAGGCTATCGAGTTGTCATGTCACCCTGAATACCGAAGTAGAGGCTGAGTCACTGGAGGAACGGGTACAGGTATTAAGGACCTCACGTGTTATACAGTTACATTCGGATTTGACAGTGGTAGTGACTGTGTTCAGTCACGACAGTGTTAATAGCCGTCCCAGCTGATAGTATCGGGGAGGAAGAATAAGGAAGCAAATACAATAAGGAAGCAAATACACGGGCATACCGATTCACAATTGGGAGTTCCTTTCTATAGTCGCCGAATTAAATATTTTATGGGAGCCAATTAATGTTGAGACCAACGCTTGACTATTGTGGGACTGATAATAATATTCATTGAGCAACATTCAAACATTAGAAGTTGGGAGTTTAATTCTTTTGGGACATTATATTCAGCATCTACGACCTGACTGGGAGTGTCAAAAAGCACCACGTAAGGCTACCTGTCAGGGAATAACAGCGGTGGCGGCTACAGGTGGAAGTAAAGGTTGGAGATTGCCGTTTTTGGGGAGCCAATGCGAATGATCAAAACTTTAGTGACACCTTGCAGGATAGAGCATCATGGAGCTATTTTCGGCTTTGACTCTTTCAAAGCATAAATTATTCGCTGCCATATATTTAAAATTTAAGGGTGAAGTCTGAACTTAAATATTTTAATAAGGTGTGAAGATAACCATATTCAACAGACAAATAATTTTGGAAGCACATAAAGCTGGACAATGATTTTTTTGACATTTGTCGATGCAGAGGATATTATTATTTTGTGCCAATGGTGGGCCCGACTCATTTAGTGGCATTGAAAAATAGGGACTGCGATTTAAAATAGAATAAGGTGGTATAAGTTTAAACTCATAATCGAAACGGTTATGACTTATAATTATAACTTATTGGGCCAGAGCAAGTGGAGGAGGTGTTTTTAATTAGTGGTACTTGTTCTCCAAACTCTCAGCAGGTCACATTCAGTGAAGAAGAAGATAAAACACTGAATGAACTCCTCACACATCTAGCAGAGATAATCTTGGAGTGTAATCAGTATGAGAAATTAACTCAGTACTGTTGCAAATTGGGACAGAATTACGTATGAGTTACCCGAATCATTAAACAGGATAATGGTCCAAGAATCAGGAATTCTGCAACCATTTCATCTACTAGCCGCCAAAGGAATATTGGGAGATAGTGCACTGCAAACGGATTGTTCCTCAGTCAAACAACGATTGTTCTTGATATGGAAGTTTCTGTTAACATATTCAGTTCTAGTTCTGAGTGAGGAAGACTACATTTCATTCTGAAAACAAATTCTGGTGCAACAGTAAGCTCATTGAAAACATCTACAACTTGGTTGTTTTGATTTATAGTATTCAGTGTTGCTACTACATTCGTTGGTGTTGCTTATGCTTGAATACAGTATATGCTGGGATTTGGAAAGATAAAGACACAACAGTGAACATCAGTACCCTCAATATCATCAAATTTGAGATTTTTCGGTGATAACAACATTCTGTAGTTGCAAGTTGATTCAGTCCTTGTGAGGAACTCGGAGAAAAATTAAGCAATGGAGACCTTGGAAAGTCCAATATTCTCTAAGGAGTTCAATGACACGTTTTACGATGTGCAGCCTAGAGATATCCGAAAGGAAATGGAGATAGGAAACGAATTGTGTTGCCTGGGATGGCAATTGGAGGAGCAAAGAATTACGAGCAGTATGTTGGCCAAACTCAACCAAATAAATTCATATCTATCCAGGATAGATCAAGCTGATTGCAGGCTTCTTAAGTGGGCCATGCATCCCACAATGGTTGCCTTAGTGCAACGTAGATTTATGAGTCATCCACTTCGAGATGTTAGGCTTGCAGTCGCCTTATGTCTCAGTGAGATCGCTCGAATTACAACACCTATTGTTCCTTACACCGAGCACATTGGGAGACAGGTGTTACAATTGATTGTAGACAGCTTGGATGGACTGAAATATGACAGAGATTCTACCTTTGGTACTCAGGTAAAAATCTTGGAGTTAGTGAACAGCACTAGAGTTTTCAGTCAAATGCTGAATCTTGGTTATGGTAAAATGATTCAGCAATTATTTCAATGTCTCCTAGACAATTAACAAGGAGCGTCATTCAGATGAGGTGAAGACATGCATTATGACTATCTTATCCTCAATCTTAGATGAGGACTGCGACATATGCAAACAATTGCGATCTGAATTGTTGGCATTATGGAGAGGAGGAATAAGGAATGCACCCACGACATACAAACTCTCAACTGAATTGATTAAGCTTCAGGCTGAAAGATTCTTGAGTTCATTATCAGAAAATGAACAAGTCTCATTAGGCTTACAGGTTGCAGGATCTCCGGTGATAGACCAAGGCTCAGTGATTGCAGGGCAGCTTTGTTTCTTATGCCAGGAGGGTTGGTCACAGGGGCATGTTTGCAAGATTGAACAAGGGGAAGATAGATTACAGCCTAGTGATAGAGACGTTATAGTTGAGACTTCCCCACTTTCAGGACACGGTGGTGAGTGTTCAACACTCTACTTTGGTGATTTGGTGGCGGAGTTTGATAACTCCAAAATTATATGTTGTGGTGACTAGTTAGAGACTTTTAGCGATTCCGGTAATGAGGAATCATGTGACTTCTTTAGTAGCACTTCGTTTTTGCATCACACTGATATGGATGACCCATTTTGCAGTACATCTCAGGACAACATTGATGAGAAGTGGGCCTTGAAGAGTTAGCTGAAGGTTAGTGATGACGCTATTATTGCAGCACTAGTTCACCATGATAGCACTCACCAGATCATTGATGATCTGTATAGGATAGCTCAGAGAGATCAAGGGCAAGATGGTAGAGGGATTGGATCCCATATTGCAGGTTTACAGGGAGTTAGCACAGCTTTTGAGGATTGGAAATCCGGGTACTTGGGATTGCTTACAGACCGTGACCACCTGTTATAGGTTGCTGGGGATTATGATGTGCAGTTAAGGAATAAGGAGGTGGAGATCGATAAGCTCAATAGGGAGCTTAGTGCTACTCAGGGCACTTTGGAGCATACTCGTATTGCTTTGCAGGAGGCGAGAAATTAGATTGTGATGTCTAGCCAGTACAGAGAGCAGGATGACAGGGATAGGTTTGAATTCTATTAGGAGGTGATTCAGGAGCTTGACAGCATACAATAGACCTATGACTTGGACAGTTGTCCAAGAAGATCTTTGGGTCATCCAGAGTTTCTTGGTGAGTTAGACCACTTTCAGAAGATGGATAACTCCATGTTTGATATGGGTGCGGAGTTGACTATTGATAATCCCCTCTTTGAGTTAGATGAGGGAGATACTTCCTATTCCTAGGATGAGGACGTGATTGGTTGCAGGGTGTGGGACCCCGAGGCAATTATCAGAGATGAGCCTTGGCCATTAGGTTGGAGTAGTGGGATGAGCTCAGTTGATGAGCAGTGTGCTTTGTGTACCCGCAGTCCAGGAGTGGTAGCTATGTCTTTCCTTACACTACCACTCGATGATGATGTTGATCAGGTAGGACTTATCCAGTACGGGGTCATCGAGTTTGGCATGCTGGTTATGCGGGTTGGTGTGAGTTTTTCACACAATGATATACATTGTATGACTCTGAGCATTGAGAGATAGTCATGGAGTCCTTATGCTGATTTGGGGTTTCCAGAAGAGATAGTCAATGCATCGTAGGTGGAAGTCTTATCCGACGGTTTTGACAGTTTGCCTTTTCAGTGCAGTTATTGGTTCAAGTTACAGATTAGAGGGGCAGCTTTATGGCAGATGGATACTTCTGATATGTCACTCAGTAGGGATAGTGAGCACCGAGAGATTTCTGTCAGCTGGGGCGATGTAGGGCTCTTTTGCTTGTGGGATCCAAGAGGGGCATACTCGCGGTTGGTTCTCATTTCTGGAACCAATTGACAAGAGATTTGGTTTTCTCCGGCATTTGACGGTAAAGGCATGGGAGATCCCAGTTGGAGTGAGGTTCTCAGTTGGGTTGAGTCCTTAATTACAGATGACAGCAGCACATGGCAGATGGGCACGATTGATCTTGCAGTGAGTTGGGAGCCGAGCTTTGGTTTGGTTGCTGTTTGGTTATGGAGAGAGTGGCTTCACAGATCAGAGCCTAATGACTATGTCAGCTACACACGACAAGTCGGTGGAGCAGCTTCCCTGAGATTAGTTTGGGATCCAGGTATTTGATCGTAGCATGCAGATACCGATTGCTTGAGGGCAAGCAATCTCCGGGAAGGGATGATTGTAATGTCCCCTTTTTAGGGTACATTATTTTGTGTCGGGTTATTAGCCTTTTCAGCTTGGCTTGGAGGGTTAACCGTGGTGTAGCAGTGCACCAAAAGATAATTGGCCTAGGTGTTTTCAGTTCCAGGCCAATCAGAGTAGTTCAGTAGGATTCCGAAGTACTTACTATTTTTAGTAAGTCAGCAGGGTTCAGATTTCTCGGCTTTTCAATAGTGGACTCGGAGCGTCTCACCGAGAGCTTTCCGACAAGCTATCACACGTTAGTATCCGAGCTCGTTTGGGCCTCCGTTTTAATGCCAGAAGTTTTCCACACTTATTTATTATTTTACTTCATAACTCAACGGTCATTTATTTAAAGTGACTTAAAGTGAGTTTATAAGAGACGAAATGGGCATACGAAGAGTCATAGTGGGGAAACTGAAGTCACAGCTGCAGCCCATAAGAGGAGGTTTTGGAGTCTCATTTGAGCATGCTTCAGTTTATGAATATTATTTCTCCTTGAGAATTCGAGAAGCTTCAGCTATCGAATCAAAAATCTGAGGACGGAAACCTTCAGCATTTCTTGGTGGATTGGACAGAAACCCGATTCATCCCGGTGCGGATTCATTCAGAGTTCGCCATTGTTATATCAAGTTCTTTATCATCCAGTCTTACTGTTATTTGTTGTATTTCAGATTGGATTGGATATTGTAATGCTTGGTTTATGTATTGCTGATGTATAATACTAAACCGTATTTCTGAGAAATTTAATAAAGTTATATCTGTTGGTTATTCGAGTTTATGTGTTAGATACTTGCATGTTTCATTGGTTTTCGAATCTGTATGTGATTTGGTTGAGAAAGTTAGTAAATGGCTGGTTAGGGTCATTTCAGTCCTGGTTCCCAAGGCTCCTTCGCAACTCATTATATGTCCCTTGATCCATCCTATGAGGCGGTGGTGACACACTCTTGCGCTATGTAGAAGCCTTCTGAAAAGGCTTGTAGCCTCTAAAAGACTTCTTATCCTACTGATAGGAATAGGGTGGCGGTGTAGTAGCAAGATCGGGTGTAATCTGAAGAGCCTCTTCTAGGGTCTTGGGCTTAAAATCCCTAACTAAACCTCACAACCTCTCCTATAACCCCTCAATGAATAGCATCATTACATGTCTGTGAGGCATCTTTGGGACCATGACAACAATGTGTTAAAACTCATTAATGTAAGTCTCAACGTGTCCAGTCTATCTCATCAATGCTAGGTCTCTATAATATAACTCCATATTCTTATGATCAAATTTAGCAATAAGCTTCTCTATCAACTCCTTGTAAGAATGTATAAGACTATGGTTTTGGGTGACTAAACCATGGTTCCACCAATCATAAGCCATGCCCCTTAAATGTAGCACAACAAACTAGATGGCCTCCTCAGACATAGGCTTTAGTGAGAGGTATATATCAAGTTTGTGCACCCAAGCTCATGCACTGATCTTCCTACTACCATCAAAAGGAGATAAAGTAAGTTTGCTGGTTGCTCACTTAAGGTCTTCATTTTGCTATTGTTTGGACTGTCTATCTCCTCTAGCCCTCAAACTGTCCCTGCTCTATACACAATACTAGGGTAGTGGGAAAGCATCTATGACATGTTGTGGAAGGGCTCGTCACTCATTAGTGTCTACCATAACAGTGTCCCGAAACTCAACACCCTCTCATGGGTCTACTAGTATCTTCCCCTTTCTAAGAGTGAAATGTGGTTGTAAAGGCCTATTTGTTGTAAATGTGTGACATCTATCTTGTCAAAGAGAGCCAAAGGCACTGTCATCCAATGAAAGAGCTCTGCTACTCCCATGGCTGCTTGTAACTAAAACAAACCTACTCACTTTGTCTCGTCTTCCACACCCATCTCTATGCCGACCCAAATCGAATTGATCAAGGGTGTCTTGTAACATGTCTAAAGCCTAAACAATCCATGGATGTGTATTCACGAGAGTTTTAAACAAATCTTGGTCAGGATCCTCCTACTGGTTTTGCCTTCCCCTCTGTCGAGGACTCCTATTGACATCATGTAAATCACCCATACCTATTGAGTGTCTATGTAAAGAACCAATTGTGCCTGTGCTCTCCTACAGACATAATACCTTTATGCCTCAAATCTGCTCGGATGTATAGAAGTGAACTCAAAACCCTCAAGCTAGCAGGATTATGCTTTGATACCACTTTAAGATCCTCAACCGTATCTTTATACAAATTTCTGAAGTTTTGATTTTTGAAATGACTTTGACCAGCAATTCAATGAGAAGTCTAATTTTTTTTGGATTTTATGCAATATATGAATTTTTCGTGTTTTCCTTTTTCTGATTTTTTTGTATATGGAATGCAAATGCTGAAAAGAACAAGGAAATGCTGGAAATAAATTTAACAACAATTAATTAACTTCAAATTAAGACTAAATACTGATTTTATTCATCAAGTAGAGCAATATCACATCCCTACCAGGTCTGTACGACTCGAACAGGCTTGATAAACAAATAAGATGTATACAAATAATTCTCTCCATGCTGATTGATTCTAAGTAGTCTGATCCACCTTGTAATTCTGATCTTCTTTGAATATGTCATTCAATCCTAGATGCCAACTTTGGGATGAAGTCACTACAGCTTGGAGATGGTATGACTATGCTTTGGTAGGTCAATAAGTGATTCAGAACCACCTTAAAGCTCAGAGCTGCACCTGTGATTAATTCTGCCCATAAAATGCCCTTCAAACCTAAACGCCAATCTGAAGCACAACCTGGAGTAGGTATGACTAAGGAATATGAAGCCAGTATGAAGGAATCCTGTCGTACTAACACAAATCTGCAATTATGAATCATTGATTTATGCCTTTACTCAAATCTGAACCAATTCCTCCAAATTTTAAATTCTCTGACGCAACTCAAAATGGTGATGCCAATTGATGACAGGAAGATTGGGGTTTCGTCCAGCTCCTTCAACTCCCAAGAGTTTTTGTTCTTAGTAGTCAAAAAATGCTTAAACTTTGTCCAGAGCTCAAACTGCAAATAGCTGATCAAAATAATAACTTGGAATGAATCCAAAATGAAGCCCAATTCTCTTTTTATCTTTTCCATTCTCCCTCCAAGTGGTTCGAACTTCATCAGGGTTTTTATAATTTTTTAATAACTTTTTATTAAAATTTATTTCTCCTCCTAAGTTCGAATCTCAAGGCCTTATTATTCATTACTAAAAATGGCCCCCTTTATAATAATGACTTATTACTTTATTGCCTAGGAAAAGTACCAAGGCCATTTTTATATTTTATTATAATAATAAAGTGACTATATAAGTTCACTTTAATATTATTTTATTTAATCTAACTTAGGAAATAATTTAATATTTTTCAATTTATTCATAAATTGATCAGCAGGACTCAGAACTGAAATCTGACTGAAGCCACCTGTCCATGGATGATACTTGAGTGTTGCAGGCCAACTGATAGTCTAACCTAAAAATTAGGCATCCTCCCTAAAAAATAGTAACTATCACTAAAGTCTCCAAAATGATCCTGGAGGTCCCTTGATACATTTTGTTCGACTCCTAGTCAATCTCTAAAAAATAGGAATCACTCAAAACCTAGGAAATTGTCTCATACTGCTCACAAAACCACCGAATCTCCATAAGTCTCTGGATGAGTCCTCTATCCATATTGCTGACCTACGGGAACTCGGATAATAGGTCAACCATCTACCATCTACTGAACATCTGAGGGACATTACATATCCCCAATTGTTAGAAATTATGTGGTCAAGGCACTTATTCATAAGCTCTCAAGAGGCAAAATTAAATGAAAAATAATAATAAAATAATCCCAATAAGTTTTACCTTAAAGCAGCCCGATATTTATCTACTAAAATAATAAACTATTTCTTAAACAAAATAATTAAATAAAAATATAATAATAGGTTCAAGTCTACCCTCTCTAAAAAAATAATTTCTTTTGCCACTTAATTGATTTTCAAAAATCTATAATGAACTGATAATTTTGAATAAGAAAACATTTGAGTCTTCTTGAATAGAAATGTAAATTCCAATTGCCATTAAAAGCTGTCATCAATGGTAACATACATTAAACAATACGGTAGTCACAAAGTGCTCAAATATTACTACCAACTTCAAACCTTAATTTGCTAATTTTGTATTTCACAATGATTGATATTTGCACCAAATGCTGCTGTTTTGGATGCCCTTACAATTGATGCATGCTTGGAAACACAAACAACTATTCCTCATCCATTAAAATTTAGATGTTTATGTTATAGGTGATCGAAAACCTTAATTTATGCTGGTGTAGGTATGAATGGATCCCTACTGCTTCAGGTGGTGAAACCACAAGGCAAGTGTGCCTAGCATTGGATGGTTTTCACTTTAGAACAGATAAACTCATGCTGGATGCTTGGATGACTAAGGAAAGTGATGAATGGTTGTACCACCTTAAAAGCATGCCACTAAGATGGTCGACACAAATCCCAGCTAGCACGTAGGTTGGAATGGATCCCTATTGCTTCAGGTGGTGAAACCACAAGGCAAGTGTTCCTAGCATTGAATGGTTTTCACTTTAGAACAGATAAACTCATGCCGGATGCTTGGATGACTAAGGAGAGTGGTGACGATTTTGAATGGTTGTGCCACCTTAAAAGCATGCCACTAAGATGGTTAAGTGACCACAAAAGTATGCCCTAGTGTTTGTGGACTTCGTTGCTGATTTGATTGGCATAACCATCATAAAGGCACCACTTCTTTGGGATGGTTTATATTTGGTAAAAGTGTGTTTCAAATGCTCTTTATAGGACTTTAAGAGGCTGGCATGGATTAATACTGATTTAGCCATGTTTGAGAGAGCTTTATATTGATTCAACCATCAAAAAAATGTGCTTAGGATGTTGCAATTTAACTCAAATGCTTGAAGCATGCATTTATATCCCCCTTGGCCACTTCTTGAGAAGAGAATCACATTGGTTTATCCCATCAAATAGTGCACCTAACATGTGGCATTTCCCTTTTTCCAACTTCATTGCATTTTGCAGTTACTTAATCAGTTCATGAGCATGGATTTGCCACGGCTTGGCCACTTCAAATGTGTACCAATCTAGACTTACTGGACAGAGTTTCTGATTCTACTTGCCATCACTTAGGCATGGATTACAAATGGTTTGACTACCGTAAAAGTGTGCCAAATGTGCGAATGAAGGAACTCTATGTCGTCTTTGTCGATTTGGCACTTCATGAGTGTGGATTTGGGCTGGTTTAGCAACCTTGAATTTTATAATTTACTATATTTCCATTACTATTTGTGTGCTGGCATTCACATCCAAATAATGAGCTGAAGAGTTATCTTCATGCCAGTTCACACATTCCATCTTGAGTAATCATTCTGCCGATTGCATGAAAGTTTGGAAATTTGTCCATCATAGTAGAATCATATCCCTGAAAAAGCCAGTGCCTCTAGTCTATATATAAATATAAGTGAGCTTTATTTAACAGGCCTACACATAGACATCCCTTACGCAAATGTAGTTCGCAGGAAAAGTTCTAATTTAGAAAAGCTTACCCTTATTTGGGGGTGACCATAAGCAGAATAAATCTCTGTGACTGTTCGAACCCTATTGACATCTTTTTCATTTTCCTCAATTGTTGTGCTGGTTGCCTGGCCATCTTTAGACTTTTTCTTACCTGTATTTTCCAATAACAGTCATTAATGTTTGATACTTACAAATCCATTGTTTTCTATATACTTTTGTAATAGCAGTGCCTATTTTGAGAGGAGCTTCTGCCTATACAATACTGAGATAAGATAAGATAAGATAAGATGAATTATTAATGTCCAACAAGAGACCACCAAAAGGGTCTAAGGGACTGGAAACAAACAGAGCAAAACAGCCAACAGCAGGAGCACCAAATGGTGTCCGGGGAAAGAACAACAACAAGAAAGCAGAGAACAAAAGAGCCAGGAAAAAGCGCCTAAAGGCTCTTTCCGGTAAATAACTGTAAAATAACTGTAAAATATCAGGGATCACTCAAGTCTAAACAGCTTTCACACATATCTGGAAAGGCAATGTAAATGTGCTCACTAGGATAAGAAGGAAATAACTGTAAAATATCAGGGATCACTCAAGTCTAAACAGCTTTCACACATATCAGGAAAGGCAATGTAAATGTGCTCACTAGGATAAGATGAGACTAATAATAGTGTGTTTGACATTGAAATATCGTAAGATATTTTCTAACTACAAAAACAGTACTTCAATATATGATATTTGATGTTTGTTTAAACAAGACAATTTATATTGGGAACAAATGCATTCACTATTGACCTGACATAAGACAACAAATCATTTTTGTTTTGTATTAGATTAATCAAATGGTTTTAGGATAATGCCATCAAAGGTTTCTTATCTTTGTTAGGCATTGCTTTGATTTTGCTATTTTAGCACATTGATACATGCAGGTTGTCTTTTTCCAATGAGGTCATTCCTTATTTTTAGCATTGTAGTTCCATTCTTTGAGGTCATATAATCAGCCACTCTGCAATGCAAATGCTTATAGCTTGGATGATCAATTTAGCATGGTATTAGAGCCAAATCTTGTGAGTCTGAATAGTTGCTTAAGCATGGTTTTCCCTGTTGCCTAAAGGTTGAAACCAGTCTAAACTGTAGGCATCCAGTGAGATAAAAAAAGAGGTAGAACCTGTAAGTTCATTGTCTACTCCTGTGAAGAGGAGATCATCTGTGGCCCAAAGTCAGGGCCTGGTCTACATCTGTGAGGAGATCATCTGTGGCCCAAAGTGCACCAAAGGAAAGTGTGAGGACTGAATTTGTTTTTCACCAGTTAGAAGTGTGCTGGTTTGTTTGTGTTTTCATTTGTAGGGTGTGTGAGAGAAATTTGTGCATAGCATGTGGAAGACCTTTGACAAATTCTCTTGCAATAAAATTAATATTTCCAAGCTAACCCTATGCTTAGAGTCCATTGTCTCCTGGCTACCGAAAAATTCAGATCTTCAGTCATACCAAGGCCCAACAAATCTGAAAGGAATGAAAGTGGTCTTATGAAGGTTTTTTTGTCTTTGAATTTGCTCTATGCAGGCACACATTAAGAGAGGATATTCTACAATGAACTGAGGGAGGTTCCTCTGTGAGGAGGAAAAGATGACTTTGAGTGTAAGTTGCAACAGACTTTGAGTGTAGTAGCTGCATAGGCCAAAGAACCCTCATAGCTCTGTAAGTGTCCTCAAAAGTGGTCAATTGAGGAATGCCCGAATCTTCTCTTGGTGCACCTATACTCCTTGTGTGTTGTTTGCTTGCCTTAGGCACAGGATCTTTGTCATGCTGAACTCGCACTTAAAGGCCTTTGTAGGCAAAGATTGTGCTTCCATTATCCCCAAGACCTCATCCAAATGCTTCAGATGATCCTTCCATGTCTTGCTGTATATAAGTATGTTGTAAAAGAATACCATCAAGAATTTCCTCAGCCCCTTGTTGAAGATGTGGTTCATGAAGGATTGGAACAAGGCATGCCCGTTGGTCAACCCAAAGGGCATGACCAAGAACTCATAGTGCCCATGTTGGCACCTAGAAGTTGTCTTATGAAGACCTTGTTCTTGCTCCCAAATCTAATGATAACTTGACATGGGATCTATTTTTGAGAATAAGACAACCCAATGAAGCTCATCTGACAACTCATCAATCTGTGATATTGGGTACCTATTTTTATTGTCTTCTTGTTTAGGGCTCGATAGTCGATACATATCTTGAGAGTCCCATCCTTTTTCTTCTCTAATACTACCAAAGATGTAAAAGAGCTCAAACTCTTCTTGATGTGTCCCATGTCAAGCAACTCCTTGATTGTGTTTTCAATTTCATCTTTAAACTTCTTGGAATGCCTATAAGGAGTAGTAATGACTAGCTTGGCACCCTCCTCTAACTCTATAGTGTGCTCAAATCCTCTATCAGGCAATACCACAAGGGGAATGTCACTAAAAACCAAACTAGTCTATCCAACACTATTTGAAGATCATTATCATGATAATACTTAGGTCTATTGTCCAAGGGTTTAGAGGAGACCAAGCATTGTGCTTCCCATGCCACATCATCATGTTTGAAGATCATCTCCATGTGCTTAGCTGAAATGACTCTAAGTCCCCATCAAACATGTCTATCACAACCACCTTCTTCCCATCCACCTTGGATGTGAACTCTAACCTCTTGAAACTTTAAGACTTTTATTAAGAGACTCCATCCATTGAATGCCCAAAGCAACATTTTTGTCATTAATGCCACCACATAAAAGTCATTGGTAACAGTGTAGTTATCTAGGGTGATACTCAACCGAGAACCATGTGCAAACAAGGTAGCTGATGTTCACTAGTGACCTTAACATCAAACCCTTCATGTTCTATCATTTGTAAGCCTCTCTTGGCAACCAAGTCGGCATCACTGAAGTTTCCAGTAGCCCCACTATCAAGCATGACAATAACCCATTGCCCCTGCAATATACCTCGAGGTGGCTCCTTAGGATGTTGATTTCTCCACAGATGGATCCTCATTTGACTCATCAGATTCGTTCTTGGCATGGTCCTCCTCGTCAGTATCTGATATGGCATCAATGTAGTAAATCTCCTCCTTACGGAGGCATCTATGTTATGGTTCCTATAGTTCTGTATAGCTAAAGTATAACTAATTCCTTCACAAGTCTTTTCTAGTCGTTTCATATAATTGGTTCTTCTCGGGCCATTATTTATGGGAAGGTTTCTTGCCTTTGTCCTTCTGTGAAATGGGTCCCTTAGGTGGGGGTTGATTCTTTGAAGTAGAAGAGGCCATATCCTGAGCTTTCTTGATCGCCTCTTGGAGTGAGCTTGGGCCAAGGGCCTTGACCCAAACTCTCAATGGGTCCATCAGCTCGTCCATGAATAAAGAAATTAATCTCCTCCTTGATATGTCTATCACTAGCACCAAAGGCTTCTGAAATTTTGTAACATAGTTGTCAACCATTCCCCATTATTTCAACTCCGCTAACTCCTTGAAGAGGAGTTACAGATCCTTCCTATCAAACCTCTCGATAAGTCTCTCTATTAAATCAACATATGAAGTGATTTGTTCATGACCCAGGGTGACCATTCCGTGATGCCACCACTCATGAGTAATCTTGTCAAGATGTAGTGTTGCATATTTGATTGCTTCGTCTTTTGGCATGGGGTTAAGCTGAAAGTATGTGTCCACCTTATTAGAATGTGAGGTTGATTCTATTATTGTTTTTGTTATTAATGATTGTCATTGATGTCAACATATCGGATGCATAGAAGAGGTTTAGATGTGGTTTGGTTATTTTGGTGTATCGGTAGAAGTTTGCAATGAAGGTTGTGCTTTAAATGTTGTTCCTTATCCATGTCGGTGCTGGTCCTATTTAGTGTATAACCACTGTGGAATGTTTATTTTGGTTTGTACCTATCTTGGACATGTTCATTTTGCTTCGGTTGATGTATTTGAATTATAACATATAGATATCGTCTGTTGGTACCGAAGGTCTCAGAGATTGTGTAGCATGCTAATATGTGTGAGGCGTGTTGCATTGAGCGAGGTGGTCCATGTTTCATTCCTTACCACTGCAGGAATGCTTCGATGCGACCTATTTCAAATTGGTTTAGGCCGACTTTGTTGTTGGCATCAAGCAGTATAAGAACGGTAAATCTCAGTTGTTGATGTGATGCTTGTATGAGTAATATTGTCATGTCCCCTTTCTAGAGACATGTTCTTTCATGACGGGTTTGCCTATCATCGACTCTCGTAGGCAAATAGTTTGGAGAGAGAGTCATTGTGTGGATCATTTGATTGCTTATTGCTGACAGAGCCCACATTTGGCAGAGCCTACATACAGTTTGAGGCCTACATGCAGTTGTAGTGGAGCCTACGTTCAGAAGTGAGCCTACATCCAGTTCGAGCCTACATTGAGTCTAGTTGGGCCTACATTCGGTTATGAGACATCTTGGCCTACATTGTTATATTTTTGAGTTGAGAAATGTACTTTATTATTATAATGTTATTTTATTATAAAGTACATTATAATTAGATGTTTCTAGAAGTTCTAGTAACTTCTCAAGAAAAAGAATAAATAGAGGGCTTGGGCTATCATTTCTACATGCTTGGATTTGGGATTTCTTCTACTTCTTCATTGTGAAGCAATTTGTAGCCTTGTGGTCTGCAAATACTATTCGATCTTTGGGAATGATCACTCCCCTAGATTGGCATAACTGAGGTAGTGAAATATCTACTGAAGGGTTGCAAGTTTGGAGTTGGTACTCAGCCATCTCATTGGTACTTCATTGAGAAATTGTTGAAAGGGTTTGTTTGTGGTTGAAATAAGGGTTTAAATTCACCTCTTGCATTGGTGAATCATTTTGGTGATAGTTGAAGATCATTTTGGCACATTTTCAGACTTTCCATATCAGGGCCTAGAATCAGATTTTTGCTCATATCTCCTAAACCCCTTAGAGATAATTTTTATGCTTGGGTGAGGACATTAGTACATCATTGGCGATCAGATTCATATCATTTTGGGGTTCCAAAAACCCTGCATTTATTTTCTGCAGGAGCCGTACATGTACGGCCTGGTACGGCAGGTTGCAGGTGTGGTATAGTTGCTGCAAATCTGGGCTATAACAGGGTGCATTCTGAGGTCATCATCAGCGTTGAATAGTAGACTATAAGGAGCGTTATACCCGGTTCTTTCTAAGTGTTTTGAGTACATTTGAAAGTCAAGAAATTATGTAAAATCGTATGTGTTCAGACAATGTAATAACAGTCCAGATTTTGATAAGTGTTAGTCACTGTTCTACTATCATTTGTTATTATAATCAGTCATTGATACACATTGTAATCAGATTAGTATTGATCAAGATACAAGAGACCAGTTCATTGCATTGAAGTCTGAATATTGTTACAGTCATACATATTCTGAAAATTGGAATCAGACTTAGAAAGTATTTTTAATTCTTGCCATTGACTCATTGCATTTAGAGTTCTATCATTGCTCTTTGCATTTCAATATTGGTATTGTTATCTCAATTGTTTTTGATGCCCAAAATAACTATCACATTGAAACAAAAAAATAACAAAACCAATCAGTGCATGCCAAGTGTTTGACAAATTGTCTCGATTCAGTTTGGGGGTTTTCAGAGGCCTTTCTAGTAAGGGTCATTACAAATATGTGAAGTGAATGTGAATCTAACAAGGGAAGATCTATGTGTTAATGTATGTGGGAGTTGATGCAATCGATAGCAAACTGTTATATCTTTTTTGTATTGCAGAGTATTAGTGACAGTGACTTCAGTGGTGGATTCTACTTTCATTTCTTATACTTTGGCAGTGAGCCCATTTGTGCTAGTAGTGAGCCTATTTGTATTGGCAGTTAGCCTTTCTTATAGCTAGGTAGCTAGCCCAACCGGCAGTGAGAAAACCAGTAGTGAGCCCTTGTAAAAATCACCTTAACTGGTGTCACATTAACCGGTGGTCATTTTCATGAGAATTAGTTTCTCCATGGTTTTTCCCAATTTGGGCTTCCACACAAATTCTGGTGTTCATTGTGCTTATGATTTTGTGCTTTCATGTTTATATTTGTTATGAGTTTTTGATTGGTTGAAGTACTTATCGGTTCAATAAAAATTTTAAAAAGTGTTTTGGAATAGTTGATTCACCCCCCTCTCTCAATTATTTGGCCTGTTCAACAATTGGTAGCAAAGCTTGGTTTCTCGGTGAAGAGCTTAGTTGCTTGAGGAAGATCTGATGGTGCACAAAATGAACATCCCTATGTTTGATGGATCTGACTATAGTCCATGGAAAGAGAAGATGAGAGGATACATGATCTCGATCGGTCACACCACTTGATAGCATGTGGAGAAGTACGTTGTTCCTCAAAATGACCGCAATACTTAATATGAAACCACAACCTATGAGGAGATTGAGAAAGCAAGGTATGCAACCTTTAGTGCTTTATCAAAGATAGAGTTACCTAAGGTTATTTCATTGAAGACTAATTGTGAAGTTTGGGAAAATTTAAAGAGATTTATAAAGGCAATGATAGAGTTAAGTTATCCAACAAGTTAATAGCTAAGCGACATTATGAGAATATGAGAATGGAAGAAGGTGAAGACAATAGAAGCTACTTTCAAAGGGTTGACAATGCAGTGAATGAAGTCAAGAATCAAGGAGTCAATATTACAGATGAAGATGTTATGGAAAAGATTTTGATGTCCCTACTGGATAGTTGCAATGACAAGATCTCGGCAATTGAAGAAGTTTATGATCCACAAAAGTTTACCAGAGAACAATTGTTTGGCACCTTAACTGCATTTGAGTTGAGGAAATTCGGTAAAGAGAAGAGCAGATCTAAGACAACATTTAAAGCCACAAAGTCAGAGGAAGATCTAGATGGTGATGAAGATTTAGATGAGATGGAAATGAACTTTGCAAGGAAGCTAAAGAAAGGTATTGACAAATACAAAGGTATGTTACCCCTTAAATGTTTTATATGTGGAAAGATTGGTCATTTGGCTACTAGGTGTCCGAAGAAAGGTCCTAGGCAGAAATTTGAAGTTCAATAAGAAGACTTACTATGTTAATGAAGATACTAGTATTTCAGATGATGAGTCAGAAATAGAGGATTGTCTATTCTATACTAAAGAAGAAAAACTTGGATTTGATATTTCTAGCATTTTCCCAGAATGTAATCAATATGTAATATGTTGTTTAGTAATCTCAACCGATACTAACTTAATCAGTATTCATTAGTTATCACCGATACTTGTTATCGGTGCTTGTTAATATTAATATCGATATAAATCGATACTCAAATCACAACCTCATTAATATTATCTATCCTCATTAATCATTAACCAATATACATATTGGTATCATTAGATGCTATCTTTGATAGCATATAATGATATCAATACATATATAATGTAAATCGATACTCAATATAGATGAAGGCATTAATAAATATTACCAATATAATTAATACTAACATGTTATTAACAACATAATTAACATCAATATAACTCATAGTATCAGCAACATGATTTATATCAATAATATGATTAATCATAGTTTATATCATGTATATATGTATATATGTAATATCATCTATATTAACAATATTAAATATATATACATATAAACATGATTGGCAACTTATTAATAATCATATATATGATAACCAAAAATCATAATAGTAATACAAAAGAAAAGGATAGTGATCAAATGCTCAAGGCTGATAGGCCACTTATGCATTTGATTTCATCAATAGGAATAATCTGATCGAAGCTACAAAACATTAACACTCCCTCTTAGCTAAAGGGGATGATAACTATCCTTCTGTAACCACAATAGACTCATGTATTATGACAGAAAATATTACCTCAATGTGATATCAAAAATTATGGCATATCCAAGGATATCAAATGACATCCACAATAAACGATGCTACCTCATGGTGACATCAGGAGTACGACATGTCCACAAATATCGATCACATGATATTCACCATACTCATATATTTTCTGGTATGTGCACTAGCATCAAGTCACATGATGCCTACCAAAGAAGATATTTGCTCATGGCATATCCACGGATATTACATCACATAATATCCACCATGAAATATCTCAGTAATATAACTCATCGAGGTTACACACCACTTAGTTAATATTACGTAGGAGATATGAACTATCATAACATGTCCACAGATATCAACCCTATGATATTCATCATGATATTAGGTTACGCTGTGGTAAAGTCATCACCTTACAATAGTAACCAAAAATGAGTAGACATCATTGAAAGATTGTCACCTTTCAAGATGTTTACCAGAGCCCATAAGGTCATGTAATAACACACATGACAAAAGAGTTTACACATTAAACATCTTTCAAATATATATTAGTACAATAAATTTACTGAGATTCAATCTTAGATGAAAAATTACATTTCTACCATACCAAGCTTACCTCTAAATTGCTCCATCTTTATTTTTGCGAGAGGCTTGGTTAGAATGTCTTCAGTTTGCTCATTTGTACTAATATATCTCAATTGGATAAAATTTCTCTTTGCCATGTCTCTAACATAATGGTAAGGGATCTCAATGTGCTTTGACCAACAATTTTCTCAACCATACCGCTTCTCAAGCTCCCATAGATGTTGCAATGTATTTGGCTTTGATGGAGTTTTGTGCAACTAAGGATTGCTTTATGTTGAACTAGGATATCGTGGTTGATCCCAAACTGAAGCAACATCCTAAAGTACTTTTCTAATCAACAACACTTGCAGCCAATCTGAGTCTGTGTATCCATGTAGATTTAGATCTACCTTTTTAAATTTTAATCCAAATCCAATTGTGCCATGCAGGTATCTCATGATGTGTTTTGCTGCAACTAAGTGTACTTGTTTAGGTTCACACATAAATTGACTGAGTGCATTTGTTGCATAACAAATATTTGGTCTGGTGTTGACCAGATACATCAAGGATCCAATCATCTGTCGATACAGAGTAGAATCTGCTAACTCTGAGTCTGTAGCTGCTTTTTTTGGCTTATGTAAATTTGTCTCCATAAGTGTAGACATAGGTTTGCAGTCCATCATCCCAAACCTCCTCTTGAAGATATCAATAGTATATTTTCCTTGATTTAGGATAATACCATTATCTTGCTGCCATACTTCTAAACCAAGGAAGAAGTGTAGGAGACCCAAATCTTTCATGTAAAATTTGGATGCAAGATCTTGTTTACACTTGGTGATGAGATGTGATCAATAAATCATCAACATAAAGGATGAGAATTAACATATCACCATTTATTATCTTGAAGTAAAGGTTAGGATCTGCATCATTCTTGGAGAACTCTAATTTGGAGAGGTAATTGTCTATCCTCTCATACTAGGCTCGAAGAGCTTGTTTAAGGCCATATAGAGCCTTCTTCAATTTGCAAATATGAGAAGCATCATCATGGAACACAAATCCCTCAGGTTGTTCTAAGTATACTTCCTCTTCTATAATGCCATTAAGAAAGACAGTCTTTACATCCATCTAGTGAATTTTCCATCCCTTTGATGCAGCGATAGCAATCACGGTCCTACCAGAGTAGTGGGCAATAGGAGCAAATGTCTTTAGTTCTAGGTACAATGTCCCAAACATCATTTTTGAGTATGGATTGATATTCTTCTATCATGACATCTTTCCAAACTTGAAGTTGGAGTGCTTCCTCAACACTAGAAGGTTCAAACTTGATGATTTCACTTATAAGAGCAACATAGTTGGAGTATCTATTTGGTCTCTTGCTTTCTCCGAAGGTCCATCTTGGAGCTGCATAATTTTCTGCTTCTTCAATCATTTTTCTTGCCCAAAGAGGTCTTTTATGGCCCACAACAGAATCTCTAGGTTCATTAGTAGCATTCATAGGTGCTAGAGATTATTTGTCTTCTACAGGTACATGTGTCTCCCTCTGAATCTCAGGAGCATGATCCTCTTCCATATTTTGAGGAAACTCATCATTTGTCTTTAGATCTTTTGAATGCAATGTCTTCTTCAAAGGTTACATCCCTGCTAAGCTCAATTAATTTCCGACCAGGAATATATATCCGATAGGCTTTAGATGATTCATTGTAGCCAACAAATATTCCCTTCTTTCCTAAGGGTTCTAATTTAAACCTTTTCTCTTTAGGAATGTGAATATAAACAAGACAACCAAATATTCTAAAATGAATTATGTCAAGCTTTATCCCTGAAAATGCTTCTTTGGGAGTTTTGTTATCTAGGAGAGAGGACATCTATTTTGAATTTAAACAACTGTACAGAGGCTTCGGCCCAGAATAAGGTATGTAGGTTTTGATCATGCATCATAGCTTTAGGTGCTTCTACTATAGACCTATTTTTCCTTTCAGCTACCTCATTTTGTTGAGGGTTGTAAGGAAGAATGTATTCCCCCATTTTCTTTAAAGTTATCAGAAATGTATTCCCCCCATTATCCGACCTTAGGGTTTTGTAATGTCCTCGTTGCACACTAGAGACAGATCTTCGGTTAACAAACTCTGAAGGTCAATAATAGGTCCGTACAGAAGACTGGAACGAAGGGAATAAAGCTGGTGTACGATGGTTGAGGCAGGGTGTACGAATGACTAATAGTCCGTACGGTGGTGGTATGTTGGACGTATGGCGGGGGTCTACAAGAACGTACGGTATGTGGGAGGTTGTTCGTACGGGGTAACTAGCTAGCGGTATGTGTTGGGTCGTACAGTGGGTTTGTTCTTGCCATACAGTGGATGAGATCTGAGGATGTTGTATGTTGGGGTGATGTTTGAGATGGAATGTTGTAGGGTGTAATTCAATCTCCCTTGGTGCCATTTGGATCGCCAACAAGGGTGTGGGTATTTGCCAGAAGTGAATATGAAACAACAAAGATTAATGGCATAGAAACACATTGAGTGACAATCTCATACAATTCAGAATTGAAACACCAAGGAGGGAAAAATGAATAATCTCAGACAACAGATAGATTATCAGAAGCACTTCAGATTTGCTAGATAGATGGTTGCCAAATACTGACGACGCTAGAAGTAAATTCAGATTATAAATATAAATTCAGATTACAAAGGCCTCAGACAAGATCCACAAATATCAATCAGTCGCCGAATGACGACGATCAACAGATTTAGCACACAAGTGAAACATCATAGTGATATTTCCAACGACAGAATACGGTGACGCTAAACCACCGAAACTATAACAGGCAGAATAGGGAGGGTCTTCCACCTCCGAAACTGTGCATGAACTTCCTCAACCTTCAGCCTCCGAAAATACAAAGACAAGTCAAATACAATCCATGATGATTCCTACAATGCCAACAACGGCCGTATAAAGGCCTCTAGGAAGTTTCCCGAAGGATTACAAATAGGACTTCGACCAACAAACTTTAATTATTATTTTATTATTTAGCCTCTTTATTAATTAAATCAATTAATTAAATAAGTCCTTATGCTATTATTTAATTTTTAGGACATTAACCTAATTAAAATATTTTATTAAAAATTGGGGACATTATAAGTTTTGATTCTTTTGCCTGACATGTTCTCAACTAGAGCTTCGTTAAATCTCATTAGGACTTCATTAGACTCTTTACATTTTAAGTATATATCCATGTTTTCCTAGAGTAGTCATCAACAAAAAATACTTAGTACAAAAATCCCCCTAAGGAGGTTGCTTTCATAGGTCCACATAAATCAGTATGAATTAGTTCTAGTACATTTTTAGTTTTACTCTCCTTACTATGAAAAGTACCCTTTGTGTTCTTCCCTAGGGCATAACCTTTTCATATTTTCATGTTCTTGTTTTAATAATATATAGAAGGTAGAGCTCGAAAGTGAAGATACCCTAACCTTCTATGCCATATCTCACTTGTAGAAGTAGAAGATTCATGAATGAAGGCTTGGGAAGGGGCAGTACAAAGTTTGTATAGGCATCCATCTCGAACTCCTAAAGTGTATGCCCTCTATATATTGTGAGAATTTGTATTTAATACTTGGATCTCTTCATTAGAGGTGTTTAACCCAATTCCTCTAGTGATTAGTCTTGACTCTTCTTGAATGCAGTCGGTCTTTAATCGATCAAACTTGGGAAGTTTAGATCAAGCACTTGTCCCTTGTATAAATGCTTCCCAAAATGTAGGTAGTCCATTGAGAGCCAACATTGATAATTCTTTACTATCAATTTGGTGACCAATAGTGGATAGCTGATCTCTTAACTCTGTTATTCTCATGAAGTAAGACAAGATGGTTTCTCCTTTGTTCATCTTGACATGGTGGAGTTGTTGTTTTAGGGCAAGGGCCCTACTAGTATTATTTATCTCATACATGTTCTCTAGAGTTGTGAACATTTGGTATGCTGTCTCTAATTTAGATATAATAGGAATTATGTGGTCCTTCATTGTATCCACTAGTATTTTCATAGCCTTGTTGTTGTTCTTTGTCCATAGAAGTTTCTCATCATTGTCATTGGGTATAGGTATAACCTTTTCCACACATGTGTTCAACTCATGTTCTCTTAGTCCTCCATTATTTTGAACTTCCAAGAAATGAAATTTGCAGCTCCTTCAAGTCTGTCCTCAAATCTAACAACACTCACCATATTACTTAATTATAATCTTTATAGAAGTTTAATGGTGGTTAGATTGCTCCTCTAATTTGTCTGATCGGATCTTTCTTATACTGGCTCTGATACCATGTTAAAGTATGATCACATTTACAGGTTACCATAATTTTAATTTTTCTACCTTCTATAATATCTCAATATATTATTCTTGAATATATATAATAATATAATTATAATATTAATATTTATTAATAATAAGATCTTGATAGATCTATATATAATAATATATATTATATTAATGAGAAGATGCTTGACTGAATTTTGGATCTGCACTTTATATGAATATCACTCAAATTACTTTGATTCAATAATACTAGATATTTATGTGAATGTTGTACTTGATTCACACTATATGTTTTCTATACTAACAAGATACAATACACTCACAATATATACGAGGAGAGGAGGCATATCCCATAGGGACATGTCTCTACGTAAACTAAGTTTATGTAGAGACATGTCACTACGTGACATGTCTCATACGATCCAATCAATATGTAATATGCTGTTTAGTAATCTCAACCGATACTAACTTAATCGGTATTCATTAGTTATCACCGATACTTGCTATCGGTGCTTGTTAATATTAATATCGATATAAATTGACACTCAAATCACAGCCTCATTAATATTATCGATTCTCATTAATCATTAACCAATATACATATTGTTATCATTAGATGCTATCTTTGATAGCATATAATGATATCAATGTATATATATATATATATATATATATATATATATATATATATATATAATGTAAATCGATATTCAATATAGATGAAGGCATTAATAAGTTTTAACAATATAATTAATACTAACATGTTATTAACAACATAATTAACGTTAATATAACTCATAGTATCAACAGTATGATTTATATCAATCATATGATTAGCCACACTTTATATCATGTATATAAGTATATATATATAATATCGTCTATATTAAGAATATTAAATATATATACATATATACATGATTGGCAACTTATTAATAATCATATATATGATAACCAAAAATCATAACAGTAATACAAAAGAAAAGGATAGTGATCAAATGCTCAAGGCCGATAGGCCACTTATGCATTTGATATCATCGATAGGAATAATTCAATCGAAGCTACAATACATTAACAAAATGTGGTAGAAAGATTAAATGTTTGAGATCTAATAAAGGAGGAGAGTTTACATCTGATGAGTTTGAGAGTTTTTGTGAGAAACATGGTATTAAGAGACAACTATCAGCGGCTAAAACACCACAGTAAAATGGTGTAGTGGAAAGAATGAATTGGACAATATAGGAAGCGGTAAGAACAATGATGAGGGAAGAAAGTTTACTGAAGGTTTACTGGAGAGAAGCAATACATACAACTATGTACACAACATAGTTCTTTACGAGAAGAAGTATGAAAAGACATTATATGAGCTATGGCATGGAAGAGCACCTACAGTGAAGTATTTCAAGATTTTTAGAAGTAGATGTTACGTTTGGAGAGATGAGGACAATCTTCGCAAGTTTGACAACAGAGCAGATGAGGGTTTATTTTTGGGATATTCTACAAAAAGCAAAATGTACCTATGTTACAACAAGAGACTGAATAAGATTGTTGAAAGTCTGAATACGAAGGTTGATGAAGATTTTTAGAAGACTCTTGAGAAACACGTTGAATATGAATCTGATACAGAAGACGGAGGAAAGGAAGTCAACAAAGATGAGGAAGAGACAAGGCAGACTCCAGCATCTACAACTAAGACACCAAGGTATGTACGGAGAAAACATTCTAAGAGCCAGATTATTGGAGATAAGACTAGAGGAGTTGTTACTATAAGTAGAGCAACACAAGGGAAAGTTTTCTTGTGTTTACATTTAAAAATTGAGCCTAAGATTGTGGAAGGAGCATGTAATGATCAGAACTGAGTGAGAGCAATGAAGGAAGAGCTAGATCAAATCGAGAAGAATTGGACTTGGGAACTTGTGCCCAGACTAGCTGACAAGAATGTAATTGGTACTAAATGGGTTTTTCGGAACAAGCTAGATGAAAATGGTAAGGTAATAAGGAATAAGGCAAGGTCAGTATGCAAAGGTTACACTCAAATTGAAGATATTGATTTTGATGAGACTTATAACCCTGCTGCCTGAATGGAAGCAATCCAAATATTTCTTGCATTTGCAGCATTCAAAGATTTCAAGGTTTATTAGATGGATGTTAAGTCAACATTTTTGAATGGAGAACTTGGTGCAAGAGCACCAAGTTTGAAACTTTGTAAATAGGGATCTTGGTAAGGTGTTTTGAAGAGTTTTGGGTCATTTGGTGTAATAAGGCCATGATAAGGCCATTAATATTGTTTTTGAGTCACTTTGGGATCAAGGTTCACATTATGTGAAAAAATGCTAAAATGTTGTAATATTGTCAAACATTGTAAAATATGGGCACAAGGGGGAAAACACATGCCAATATGTTTCTAAATAGTATTTTGTCACGTATAAGGGTCTATTGGACCTAATTGGACATATTTGTAATGGTTTGAGGTCATAAAGTGCATAGTTAGGCAAAGTTGTTATTATTGACAAAAAATTGTCAAGGCAACTTGGAGCATTTTTGACATTTTGCTTAGTTGGGTTTAAATGTTGGTTATAGCCGTTGGGAAGGCTATAGGGGGTATAAATACACTCTCTCCATCGATTAGAGGTGGTTGCTGGAGGTTGTTGAAGTTGTAATACCATTTGAAGGCAATAAACTTGAAATTTCCTGTGCAAAACCTGTAAATTTCACTTTTGCAACGCTGTGTATGGCCCTGTACAGTTGAGTTATGTTATGAAACCTATGGGATTAGATAGCCACATGAATTAGCTTTCATTTTCTTCTGGTCTCACTTGATTTCATTCTACTTTGAATAAGTTATTGCAATTTTATTGATTGGTACTCTGAGACCCTAGGTTCAAGGGTCTTGAAGAAGGAATAATGTTTTTGCAGCCATTCCACTATTAGAAAATCATGGCTATGAGTCGAATGGGAGATTTTTGCATGTACTTTAACAATATGCAAGTTACAGGAGTAGATATTGTGTTTGGAGTAATCAACATGATGCTCTAGTTGTGTTTTCCATGAGTTTTGGCTTGGAATTGATGAATAGAAGAAAGGTTTGGTAAAAAGGTGAATGTTGACTGTTCCAAGTGTTGGGAGTTGGTGATTCAGATCTCTAGTGACGTGTTTATAGCCCAGGAGTAGAGATTGGCCATTGGGGAGGAGTATTCCTTCCACTTGCTTTGTAAAAGTGGCCTAATTAGGCCTTGTAGCAGCTATACCAGCCAATTTTAGAGCCATTTGTTCCAAAGTAACCCTACACAAGTTTTATATATGTTGTAAAATGATGTAAAGGGTATCCTAAAATGCTCTTAAATTCTGGTTATGACCTCTGTAAAAAGATATGCCCAAAATACCTCGTTTGCTATACTAATTGGGCCTAGGCTGTACATTACCAGTCAATTATTGGTCAACCTATTCCAAAAAACCCTGGGGCTAGACTGAGATATGTTACATAAGTCCCAAATGGGTATCTAAACCAGTTCTCCTTTTGTGCCAATGATCAAGGGTTAGAGAGTTGGCCCAAAACCCAGTCAAAAGGGCTACTAGGACTAGAAGTGCTTTGTGAAGGAAGTGTCATTGGTCTTGTATCAAGGTTGTTGCAAATTGTTGTAAGGAGTTGGTTGATGTCCCTTGATGCACAAAATGCCCTTAATTCAGTTGTCGTGTTGATGGTGTATAGTCTCCATGAAAATAACCCTTGTAACCATGCTTGATCACCCTCTAAGTTGTTATGTAGAGTTGGTTATGGGATCCAATTGTGAAACCAATACATTGCCCTATTACATTGAGTCTTGTTTGATTTGCACCCACTCCATAGCCCTCTACATCAGAATTGAAAGAAGTTTTCATTGAACAACTAGAAGGATTCAAATGAGAAGGGAATCCAGATGCTAAATGCAGACTCGAGAAGGCATTGTATAGATTGGAGTAGGCACCCAAAGCCTGATATGGAAGATTGGATAGATATCTGATTGGACAAAGATTTTGTAATGTGCCCATTCTGAGCGAGCATCTGTGTTATTAGATTTAGCCCATCATTGGGTCTTTGTAGGCTAATATTGGTGATTAGAGGGCCCTAATGTGGGTTTTGGCCTGTTTTGAGGGACTTACTATTTATAGTAAGTCAAGGGATGGTTCCGATGAGCTCAGGTGAGTTAGAGGAGTTGAATGATGCTCTCCGTTTATATTTTTGGCTTCCGGTTTGGGCTCCACGAATCTTGGAGGGAGCATCTATTTTTAGTAAGTCACCTCATCAGGTTCATTCATTGTCTTTCTTCATCAGGATCACGCCTGTGCTGTCAGATTTCGATTCTGATGCTTCTTCAGTCATTTTCGCAAGATGGGTGAATTATGATTATTATTTAATTAAATTGGTTAAGGTTGCTATTTTTATTGGGATTGCATATTGGACACCTTGGTGTTATAGCTCGTTGGAACCAGGTTGAGAAGTTTTAAATCTTGAGCACATAATTTGGGGACCCTATGTGTCAGAAAATCATTATATTAATGAAAATATCATTTTTGGAGCAATGGGGAGTTTAAATTAATAAAGTGACTTTATTATATGTCATCTTTAAATTATAACATAAAGTTGCTTTATGAGAAATGAAATTAAAGTAAATTAAAGGAGATGAAAACAAATGAAAATTGAATATTATAAAAGGGGATTCAGATTTCATTTCATTCATTCTATTGTGCATTTGATATTATTGATTTGTGTGAAGAGAAATTTGGAACAAGGGTTTCAGAATTTTAGCCTTCGAGAATTGTGAATTCTTCAAAGTTTTTACAAGCATTTGAGGTGTTGAAATAAACATTGAGATTTGCTACAGTGTGGGCTTCGTTCAGAAGTTCAATTTGAGCTTACAGGAGAAGAATCAATACAGAGTTTGAGTTAGTTTGAAGGTTTTTTCTGATGGTGATAGTAGCATTATACCCTAGGCTGTTATTAGTGATTAAATCGCAGCTTTGGTAATTGTTGTGAAGAGAGTTTGAGGCAGCCGCACTCAACTGCAAACCCACGTGAGTCTCTAGATGCTAGACGGCTAGGTCTAGAGCAGAACAATTTTATCTTGGCATTCAATTTCAGATTGGAGTTGGCTGCTACAAAAATTCAGGCATTGTTTAGAGATTTTGAAAAGTGCTGGGCTCAATATCTGTGCTGCGATTTCTTTCCAGGTTTTTTCTCAGTTGCATTTTAGTTTTGAGAATTTAATAAATATTTCTCATGCATTGTATATACATATAAATCAACAAGAATTAATCATAGTTCAATGTATTGAACAATTGTTTTAGAATTACTTTAATGCAAAGTTATTAACTTGCCTGGCAACATTTTTAAAAAAAATTCAAGGAAATGCTTATTCATTTTAAAAATCAGTTATATGTAAAATGTGCATAGAAAATCAGTAGTTTGGCAGAGTTAGAACCAACAGGGGTTCTTACAGTGGTATTAGAGCTTGCATTCTTCCATCCTGTGGGGTTTGGAAATCTTGAGTTCCCACATTTGATTTGTGAGTGATCAGCACTCTGGTTTTATTTCAGTCATGGATAAATACAGAAAACCAGGTAAATATGGGAACCAGTCTAGCAATGTGTCATGTTACAGAAAACAATCAAGTGCCTTGGAAAATGAAATGGAGAAATTGAGGCAAACACAAGAAAGGCTAAAAGCCCAACTTGCAGATCCGACCACTGTTGACAGGGCAGCAGGAAGTCTTCCCCACAAAACTGCAGGAAGAGAAACTGGATGTTTTTGCGGGTGATATATCTAGAAATCTTCATGATGAGTTTTCAACAGCCACTGACCATTGTGGAGATGATCCCGTTCTTAGTAGGTCAGCCACTAGTTCTATTTGTACACCGGCGAGTGGAGACTTTTTTCAGCGACATGTGGATGTGCCTATCTTGTTGATAGATAGTGGTACTGAGTTTCAGCATCCCGAGCCTATCAGAGTTAGTGACACAAGGTTTGATTTTCAGGACCATAGTCCTTTATGTGAGCCTGTTGTTGATGTCACTGATACCACTTTGGATTCTGACACCTTTGATGATGGTGTTATTTTTGAGGACTGCTGGGAGTATATGAGCTCTGACAGCTCTAATATTTATGACTGCAGTCGCAGTGTGGAGTCAGTGAAGGAGACAGTAGTCTTTTCCTATATTGAGGATGTGAGCATGGAGCTACCCAGTGATGACACTCATGATGGGAGTGGTACAGATGAGTTAGGTGACATAGATTCATGCCACAATGTAGGTGATTCGCGCGATGACATTGAGTCATGTATGCAGCCAAAGATAGTAGAGGGGTTTCAGATAAATGATGTGGATACTAGCATCACGGATACCTCTGACGTTGAGAGTGAAGATGTTGGGTGCTGCAGTGTTTCTGGTTTTCTATATCAGACTTTAGTTGTGGACTCAACGTTGTCATCCGATGGTGGTGGGTTCCAGGATCCTTTTTTGCAGGGACTCGCGAATGAGGATAGGGAAGCATTTGAGTACTAGGGCAGGGAGTATGTTTTGTCGGGTCTTACTGAGGGGAGTCTACGCACTATGTCCTTTGTGCAGTAGATAGAGAGGAGTTACAGGGGCATGATTTCATTCAGATAGAGCAGGTTACACATCATGTCTCTCACAGCTCACAAATATCTTATTCAGATTTGCAGGTAGGAGTTGTTCACTTTGTAAACAATCCTTTATTTGATATGGATGTCACTATGTCATATGACAATCCATTATTTGAGTTCAGCGATGATCCCTTTCAATTGATGAGTGAGGATGATGATGATGATTGGGATTCTTTTAGTACACCGGATGATCACATAGTTTTTATAGGATGCCAGTCAGATTTTGTTGAGCATTGTAATGTCCCCATTTTTGTGAGCATCAAAGTTCAATGGATTAGCCTATTACTTTACCCTCGTAGGCTAATGAGGTTGGATAGAGGGTCTCTTGAGAGATGCAACTTCTTCAGTGATCAGAGTTTTGCAGATTTGGCTTTTGTTCGAGGTCTCTAGGACTCCGTATGCAATGATTTCTATTTATAGTGAGTTTATTGCTATATATAGCAATTTTTGGAGTGATAGAGATGGACCCTTTCTATTTTTAGAAATGGTATTTGCTCACATGGGGAATTACAGGATGAACTCCCAGTTCAGATGGCAAAGTGAAAAAATAAGTGGTTTGAGAGTTATTAATAATTTTGTGGCCAAAATGATATTAAATTGTAAAAGTAGTTTATTATAAAGTTATAACATAACTTTATAATTTCACTTAAATTTGAGGGTCTATTCATCATTGGAAGGGGACTAGTTGAGTAATTAATTATAAATGTCAAACTTAATGAATTATTAAAAGATTTCCTAAGTTGAAATGAAATAACATTTAAAATGTTATTTAAAATGCTTTTTGGGAAAATTGGACTTCTTGAAGGTATTTAATATTTGCAAGAGAAAGAGAATTCATTATGTTGATTGCTTGATTTGATATCCTTTCTTTGGAGCATTGGAGTTTGTGAGAAACCAAGGGTTTCAGCAAAGTTTTGAGCTTATCGGCATTGGAGAGCGTTTCTTCTTCTTTGTAGTAGCAATCAGAGGGTGTGAAATATTCAGCTGATATTGCTTATTGGGTTGGCTTCATACAAAGGTCAGCATTGTACTGATTGGAGAAATAAATTTCAGAATTTATTGATAGATTGAAAGTATATTTTATGGCAGATTGAGGGCATCGGATTCAGAAGCTATTGGTTGTTTATGGTGGTTTGAAATCATTGCTTTTTGCTGGTTCTTCATGTGCCCTACCTACTCTTCCATATATAGTTTGTTTTTGTTGAAGGAGGCACCGAAAAAATCAGTAAAAATTCTTAAAAGGGACGCCTAGCTGAACAACAGTGATTGATATCATCAGTTTGGATATTGGTTGCTGATAGAAGGAGATTTGAGCGATTGTATGCTTGCTTTTTCAGCCAGCAAGGGTTTCAGAGTAATTTCTACAATGAAAATGGGTATGTTTTTAATGTAAAACATTCTAGTGCTATGTATTGAAGGAAAAGTAATCAAGATTGTCTTCTATTCCCAAAGTATTGTTAGTGTTAATTTTCAGAAGTTTTATTTCAGCATATGTATTGCTTTTTATGTCAAACCATCTCAAAAACACAACAAATTTGGAAAACAATTAAAAACCAAAACAAGCATAGTAAATTCAGCAGTTAGAGCTTTGAAGGGTTCTTACAAGCAGTTTACAGAGGTGTACATAGTGAGGAGTGCATATAGTTTTACTTTTGATCCTCATGTTCAGGATATCTACCAATTGCAGAGTTCATCACTGCATCTGTTTGATGACTGGTATGATAGTTTAGTTGGCACACGGACTGGTATGATAGTTTTTTTGGCACATTGTCTCTACCTTTACTTCTCTGCTACAATCTCAAATAGCTACCACATAAATTGAATTCTGCTTTTTCAGAAACTCTGCTCATAGATCTTAACTTCCTCACTCACCTACTTTCATCCATTTTGCTAAGGCACACACTATACTTATATACAAGATAGGTCACTGGAATTACAACAAGGTCGTCCATGCCAAAAGAAAATTACAATAAGGTCCCATGCCAAGAACATCAAGACCAAAACATAGGTCACACATAACATGAACCCATCCAGATAAGAGATAAACATTAAATACAATACCCCGACCAAAAACATGAAACATGATCCACTCTAGGAGAATGAGGGACCATGAGCACATTACACATTGCCCAATACCAAATTTTCAATTACCAAAACAACTTAGTTATCTCAAACATGTAGCATCACACTATCCAAAGAACCACATCACTTGCCAACTATATCCGAACCTCCACATACTACGGTGAGATCCAAACTCCACATCAAAAGCCATCACAACACACTTTCGAACTAGGACACAAACTGATCACAACAACATCACTTAGTAACGTAGGTTCCGAATCACCAAGAACAATTTTTGGATTACCAGGAAACACCACAACCAAGACCAAAACCTAAATAAAATACAAATTACATCTACACATCTTCAACCTTTATTTTTAGAGCAGAAACCTTTCGGAAAACACAACTGAATAATTGTCATCTTCAACTATATATCTCTGTTAGTGAACCACTGACTTCCGAACCTAAGAATAACACTAAAGTACCGATAAACATGATTTTCAAATACATACCTGTCTTCCACTATTTTGTAGCACATTGACAAACATCATTCTCACATGATCTCCAAAATACATACATGTCCTCCACTGTTCTATAACACTATCATATGTAGCACCCAACCTTCCTTATTCCAGACCAACTTCCTTCTTCCAAACAATCAGATATACCTAAACATGTCTTCAACAAATACCTCTGGACCACGGTGTTTGAGAAAACACCTCTGGACTACATGTTTGACATCAATTACAACCAAATAATAACAACCAAACATATATTTCCAACAATATCCCCCTTTGTCCTTGATGACAAACAAGCACCAAATATGTTTTATTAAGATATTAATCACTGTCAAGTCCCCCTAACTGAAATGATCAAAACATTCCTGTATACATTTCAAACTTCTATAAAACACATTGTCAAATAACAATTTTCCTTATCTTTCTCCCCCTTTGTAATCAAGGAAAAAGGTCAAAAACATACATACCAGTGCTTCCCCTAAGAACAACCACTAGCATCATCATTCTAGGAAAAAATAATCTTGAAAACTCCCCCTAGACAGATGCACCACTCTAATGCACTTAATTAGAAGAGGCAACAACCCCAAGCTTATCTCGATGAAACTCAAAAATATCCTGATCATATGATGAAACATTATGGAACATATCTTCAACGGTCTTCAGTCCTTTGGTCTGACTCTTCTTAGTAAGAATCGTCTGAATTGATAGCTCATCTTCATCTGATGAGACAGGATAAACAACATGCACCTCACTAGTAGCAGCCTACACATCAATACCTACAGTTTCCTTCTGTTTGCCAACACCTTTCTTTTCTTCCTCTTCCCTATCACTTGGAACAATCACCAGAGAAGAGCGGCTCTCCGGATGCATTCTTCTCTCTTTTCTTGTTTACCAGATGACAAAGCCTCTGTAGACATCCTTTCCGTTCTCTTACCCTTACCTCTGTCTTTCCCTTCATCGGAAGCAACAAACAGTTCTTCCCCAACTTCAACCCTTGTAGCATCAGTATCCTTTGGAATTTTGATCAATTTTTCAATAATGCTCATACATTCTTCCTCAATAGTCCCATTGGACAACTAAGTTGCCCAAACAATTCTAGTCTCTACAATGTCTATATAGCAAAAACCCTTATCAACGTATAATATATAATCATCCTTGTACCAGTCAATTACCTTAGGAGGAATTTGATTCCTTAGACACAAACTATCCTTCAACTCATCAAAGAATCTTCTACAATCAATAACATTCTTATCCAAGCAGTCTAAATGAATCTTAATTTGTGAACCAACAAACATATCATTTCTCCAATCCACATTTGAACACAACTTAGTATGTACAATCTCTAACAAAACCAAACTAATACACTGTTTATTGAACCTACTGTCACCTTTTCGGACCAAAAAACATAAATCTTACCTCCAAAAAATCCTTCAAGGTTTATTGCCATGCTAAGGAGTTACTCAGCATCCAACCTAGAGTGGGGAAAAAAGTTCGCATGAAAACTCACCCTAAGACCATGAAGTTTGAGTCATTTATCAGAAGAGGGAATACTCGGAATGGATGCCAGACCACCTTCAGAAACATTTTGTGTTCTCTTGATCAAGTACGTCTTGTTCTCTCCTCAAGTTTTCTGCAAGCATCAGATGATCACCCTTTTGATCCATACTTCTGCAAAACCTTGCAATATGTCTTGTCATGTTACAGTTATAGGAAATTGGACCATCCTTTTTCATTCTTGCAGTTTCATTACTCCTGAAATTGATGTTTATTCTACATTCAACCTTTTTGTGTCCATATCCATTGCAACCATAGCAATATCCATTGAAGTTCTTAACATTTCTATTCATATTCATTCTACTATTGCACTAAATTGTCTTATGTCCAGCCTTATTGCAATGATAGCATCTTCCATTAAAAGCATAACTCCTTTTTTGGCATCTACACTCATTAGTTTTGTGCCCTACTTTATTGCAAGAAAAATAAGCTCCATTAAAAGATGAATACCTGGAATGAATAGGAGGTATTTGAATCATCAACCCCTTTTTGTCTACTTATTGCATCCGATCTACCAAATCATTTTTTCTTCCACCTACTTCCGATCTACCAAATCCTTTTTTGTCTTCCACTTGCTTCCGATCTGCCAAATCCTTTTTGTCTTCCACCTACTTTCGGTATACCAAATCCTTTTTGTTTTCCACTAGTTTTTCTGATTCATTCTTTCTTTCCTCAATGTTCTTCGAGAATGCAAAATCCACTTTCTTTTGTTTAAGTTCCATTTCGAGTTTCTCAGCTTCTCCCCAACTTCCATTGCATTAGAAAACACAAATTCTCACATTTGTCTTCAATATACTAGATGTTCCCAAAAGTCCTAAAACCTTTTGCAACCCTTTTACCAGTCTTTTTCCTTTTCATAACACAACCATCACTTTTGAACATAACTTCATAACTTTTCTTACACATTTGACTAACACTTAACAAATTATGTTTCAAACCTTTGGCATAATAAACATCGTCAATTCTATGCTTACCATCAATTGAAATGGTTCCAATGCCTTTGATTTGTGCACTTCCTTCTTCAAATCTGATTGCTTCTCCATCATGTTCTTCCAACTTAATAAATCTTTTTTTGTCACTTGTCATATGATTTGAACATTCGAAATCTACAATCCATGCATCTACAACAACTTTGTCGTTGTTATATGGAGCCTAATTAGACTTGAAGGTTGAATTTTGCCCACTTTTATTGGTGCAATTTCCCCCAAAATTCTTAAACGGAGGTTTGGGGGCAATGCCCCCAAGATAGGGTCAAGGGGTAGCAGGCTATAAGAAAATTACAAGGGGTCAAGGAGCTAAAAGAAAATTACAATAAGGTCCCATGCCAAGAGCATCCGGACCAAAACATAGGTCACACAACATGAACCCATCCAAATAAGAGATAAACACGAAATACAATACCCAAACCAAAAACATGAAGCATTATCCACTCTAGGAAAACGAGGAACCATGAGCACATTACACATTGCCCAATACCAAATCCATAAATACCGGAACTTCCATAGTTAGCTCAAACATGTAGCATCACACTATCCAAAGAACCACATCACTTGCTAGCTGTATCTGGACCTCCACATGCTACAGTGAGATCCAAACTCCACGTCATAAGCCATCACAACACACTTTCGAACCAGAACACAAACTGATCACAATCGCATCACTTGGTAACACAATTTTTAGATCACCAAGAACAGTTTCTAGATCACCCAGAAACACCACAACCAAGACCAAAACTTGAATACAATACAAATCACATCTGCACATCTTCAACCTTTATTTCTGGAGCAGAAATCTTCTAGAAAACACTACTAAATAACTGTCATCTTCAAGTGTATATCTATGTTATTAAACCACTGACTTCCGGACCTAAGAATATGACACTAAAGTATTGACAAACATGATCTTCAAAATACATACTTCTCTTCCACTATTCTATAGCACACTGATGAATATCATTCTCACATGATCTCCAGAATACATACTTAGAGCACGTTCTTAGTCTTTGCATCAAAATTGGCAAGAAAAGAAATTGAAGTTAAACTATAATACAATCAAGAATATTTAGGAAGAGGAATTGCCAAAGGGCATGCAAGGTCAATCTACACGATTAGGGAAACAACTTGTGCAAAGTTGTGATCAAGGAAATTTTAATTTAAGTTTTATTGTTTCACATGTATTTGTAGTACATTTGCAAAGGCCAAAGAAAAACTTGCATGGGAAACTTCTATGAAGGTAAAATATGATGCCTTGGTGAAAAATGTGACTTAGGCACTGTCAATATTGCCCCTTAATGAGATCTTTGGACCTTATTGTAAAGATGGTAGCCTTTCAATTGTTTGTCTCCAATGCTGCTTAGTTTGGAGGCTCCAATTTCCTAGACAAGAACATTTGGTTTGCAAGTTGGTGAAGTCCTTGTATGGATTTAAACAAGCTCTTCAAGTCTAGCATTTAAAAATTGATGAGTATATTAAGAGATTTTGGTTTCAAAAAAATGCTATTCTAACTCTTTATGTATAAATTGTCAATGATGACATAGTAATCCTAATTGTCTATGTTGATGATATTGGAAGCATTGGAAACAATGCAAATTAATTCCATGGAAAAGTTAATACAAGTTATTTGGTAAATCTTTCTTCAGAAGTAATCTCTTGGCAAAGCAAGCTACAACATACAATTGCCTTATTTTCCAAAGAAGTATAATAAAAGGCATTTGTTGATACTAGTGAAGGCAATGTGGTTAGAAAAGATATTGGTTAATCTTCCACTTGACCAAACAAAACTGATCTCACTTTTCAGCAATAACTAAAGAGTTCTCAAGATTCACCTAATTATCATGCAAGAAATAAGTATATTGAAATTCATCACCATTACATTATTGAGTTGGTTGGTAATGAAAACGTTTGTTTTTATTGTTTTCCTATAATAGAAAAAAATGTTGACATAATGACTAAAACACATGGAGATAAGTTTGTCAAGAGATTAACATGGGATTGTCTCAAATTTAGTCTTTAAGGGGTAGTTGATTAATTAAACAGTTTCACTATAATTCCAAAAAAAGCCTGTAATCTTTTTTAGGAATTGTTTTGATTCTTCTACCATTAGTACATTGATTCACAGCCCACGTAGGTTGTCCTTTAGTTATTATTTTTACCATTGTAGGTTGAATCTTTGGGCTTATATAATCAGCTACTGAAATATAATGCTTAGAGATTGTCTGGAAATAGTGCTCACATTACCATCAGAATTTTGTAGCACAAGTAAATGTGCCTACTTGGATGAGATGTGAATAGTTTTAGAAGTTGTATATCCAAATATATTTTTTATCTACAGAAACAGTGCTGTGATATCTGTTATTTAAACTTTATTTATACAAGACACATTTTATACTTGAAAAAAAGCATTCACTATTGACCTGACATAAGACAACAAATCTGTCTGCATTGAGACCAATATCTCTTTGAGAATCGAAAATGTTCTAATTATATTTGAAAGATGCTACCAAGAATCAGATGTACCAAACACTTCCAAAAAAGTCTGGTTAGTAGTTAAGTTGAATTTCCAGAAGAGAAATATCAAGAAGAGAATACGTGGCATATCAGTTCAGAGCACCATCTGTTATATTTGATGTTTTTACCAAAGGATACAAAAATTCATAGTTTGAAATTTGATTATGTATATTGTGGAAAGGTTTCAAAATTTTGAGAGGTCTGTACTTTCATAATTTCATTAATTGTATCACGAGTCATACTTCCCTTTGACAAGTGGATGGTCTTTATGGAACCATGCCACTTAATAGCCCTTAAAGCATTTACTCAATGGTCCAGCTCTTCTCAGGTTCTAGGTAGCTGGCGTTTTTCCATTGTTCCTTGTAGGAACACTCCTAAGATAGGGATGGAAGTAAGTGGGTGTTGGAAGTCAATACTAGTTCGATATCTATTGGTGTATGATAGACGAAAGGAATTAGCCCTTATTTGGTAGTGACCTTCCCCCTGCTCTGGATGGTGCACTGTAAATATGCCTTCTATTGTTAAGAAATATTTGTGTACTCAGAACATTTACATGCCACACTGTAAACAAAATTGAATTTATTTGCAGTTCATTTTCATTTCTTAAGAAAACATTTGTATTGTCACCATTCTGACATTTTCATCTTTGTTGATTCTAAAAAGTATAACGAGAGATACAAAAGCAGACTGAATGTAAATAAATTTTCAAAAATTGCTGGTCAAGTCCAAAAAGTACCACCTTTCAATTTTCTGCGAATTATTTTGACCATGCTCGGGGTCTTAGGAGCACCATTATGTTCATATTTGAAGCTATCATCATGGTCTTCTATATCTAGATCATCTATAACAGAGAGAAACACACATCATATGAGTAAAAGGCCCATTGATTTTGCAAAAACATGAAACGAATTGTACAAAAAACAACATACCAATATCTAACTCTTCCTCATTGGAATCTGAGGAAGGCTTTTCACCCAAAGCAGCTTCTGATGCAGGGAAATTGCAGGTTGAAAATATACTAGCTAGTTCTAGCACTCCAAGAGGCATTTGACATTCTTGATCTCCATTTTTCGAAGAATTTTTTGTCTTGCCGCGCTTAACCTTGATTAGAGTTCCAAAAATGTTCTAGACGTAAAATGCATAAAACAATCAGGCCATTAAGCATATATGTTATAGAAAAAGAAATAGCAAGATTCATTGGTGTAGCAATATAGCTTCCACCTTTTTTTTTGGCATGTGTGGAGGGTGAACTGCTGGAAGATCTAAAGAAATTTGAATGTCTTTATTATATACATGGAGCATGGAATCAAACAACCTGCAGTTAAAGGAACATCAGATCTTTCATTTTTCATAAAAATTAGCAAATCATTAATTGCATTAAGTGACTTGAAAACGGAGAATTTTTTTATTGAAAAACAAAACTACGTCATTTATTACATAATTGTAATGGACTCCATCAAGTATAATTCAATATCTTGCTTCCAATGGTGAGGGTAATATTGCAGCACAACAATAAAGTTAGATTCTTTTACTCTTTTCACATAAAAGTTCTTGAACTTTCCATAAGTT
Organism: Chamaecyparis obtusa; assembly: GCA_027943335.1. Taxonomy (NCBI): domain Eukaryota; kingdom Viridiplantae; phylum Streptophyta; class Pinopsida; order Cupressales; family Cupressaceae; genus Chamaecyparis; species Chamaecyparis obtusa. Next base: position 270,306 of record BSBK01000353.1, on the reverse strand, counting down.
TATATCAGTTAGCTTTTTGGTACTACTGACAAAATGTCTTCCTCAGAATTATAGCTGTAATAACTCAATCTGCACAAAGAATGAGTGTTGGCTTTTCTTTTGCTAAACAAAGTGATATTTACTGCCACAGTTTTTGAGTGAGAAGGCGTAAATGAGATATAATTTGTAGACTTCTTTGGCCATTGGGACATCTAGTCATCCATATGTTCCTGTTTTTATTAATTTACAATTGTCAGAAGCTAGCAAATGAAAGACAATACAGAGATTTTTTTCAGTTTAGGTCAATATGAGGAGGACCATATATGGTTCCAAACTTCCATCTGCACTGTAGTGGACTTTCATTGCTGAATTGTAATCCATATGCTGGAAATTCAGCACAATTGGCTGTGGAAGCCAACATGTTTTGGAAGCGGACTATAAGACATCTGTTATATAAATCTTATTTTAGATTCTAAACTTGTTGGACTAGATAAACAGGAACTTCATTCAAAGATTATAATCCCAAGCGATTAAATCTTGTGTATTTGAAGTTTTGAACTGTAGTAGTTGGCCACTGTGATTTCTCCATTCTTTTGCATAAAAGACTGGACGTCATGGAAATAAGGATTTTGCAAGGGAGAAAAGTTGTTTCATTTATCTTCCCAAAATCTGATTTCAGTTCCTCTCCCTGTGCTCAATAATGGGCAATGAGAGAGCTGGTCCATGCATTACATGAGAAACATGGCTGTTGAAGTGAGTGGAGTCTGCAAATCAATTGAAATAAGCAGATCTAGATCTATTTTGTTCATATTTACCTTATATCATGCTGACTAAAGTTGAGAGTTTCATATTTTGGAATTTCCAAGCCACTTTGATAATCAAAGCTTGGTTTAAAGATTGAGAATGCAAGATTCGTTATCACCAATCCACTGACTGAATTTGAACTGCAAACACTTTTGCTAGCAATCAAAAGAAATTTTGAAAGGTTTATCACTGTTTTTCAAAAAAACTTCTTCTGCATCACCTTGAATTGCGTAGATAGGGAAGGAGGGAGAGGAAAAAGAGAGAAACATGGGGATTTCCTACAGGTTTAATAGGATAAGTTAGATTCTACCAACTGAATAAAGTCATTGAATGGTCCAGCATGAGAGTAGGAACTGTATTTTGGTGAGATCAGATCCCATAGAGTATCATTGTGCTTGGAATGTGGAAGGAAACTTAAATATTCTATGATCCACAGCATTTCCAGAATGGGGATAGCAGTCCAAATGGCCATCTTTTTAGGACCGCAGGGAATGGAAGTCTGTGTATACACAGGAAAATGCAAATATATAAGCTTCAATGTCTCTCAAATATTACAAATTAGTGAAAACAGATAAAGATATTGCGCTATAAAATTAATTACTATGTTTATAGTAAATGGTTAAAGAGACAATAGAATGTATACTTAATATACATAATGGCTCCTAATTTTAGTAGGAAATTGAAGCATTCAAGATATGATGTGCCCAATCAGTCATTCTGTAGCTCAGTGTTGAGGCTTGGTGAATCTTCGTAAGGACTAACAAATCTGTGTCCAAGTCAGGCTTGGCAAGTCTGCAGCCTCAACTTGTAGACTCATTTGAATCTGAAAAAATAAAAAATTTAAAAATCAACTTCAATTTTTTTAAACCAAATTTGAATTAAACACATTTCTTTTTATACCATTTTAATTTTTAATTGCTGAATTTTGCTGAGCTGTTTTGCTGAATCTGATTCTGAGACAAAAAATTGCCTGCTGAGTCTGGGCTGTGTCCAAGCGTCAACACTATGCTCTGTAGAACTAAACGACTGAAAAATACTGCTCACAAATCCAGTTTGTTGTTTTCATGAACATACAGTCACCATGTTTCTAAGTTTAGAAGACAATGATAATAAGGGTGTGTGAGGATATCATCCCAATGGCATATTGTTTGGATGTGATGAACCTCGATTAAGATCAACATTATGAGGAATAATTCTCAAGTAAAATGAGAACACTACATTAATCGGAAATGATATATTCAGCATTAAATCATTTAATCCTCAATGTAACCATCAATGTAATCAATGGATATATATATTCAGAAATAATATGTAACATTCAGCAATGATTTAATCATTGTTGTAGTCAATGAATATAATCATCCATGATTATAAGTCGTATCAACCATATACCAATCTGGATGAGTTATGAGGACCAATTCTTATGATTGCCTATAATTGGCAATATAGTAATTCATATTAAAACAAACACAAAAAAGGTTACAGTTTTATTATGGCCAGAATGTAACACAGAAATACCACAACCACAGAGACAACAATTTGATAACTTGTCGTATTTGAGAAATTATATCCAAAGTCAGATAGCAAATATGAATTTCACTAGAAGAAATCAATATCACCAATAATCTTCAGAACATAACAGAAGATATCAGATCTTTAATACACAACCTCGAACAAATATTAGATATCATTGTTTATTACAAATTTGTCTTCTATAAAAGACTTCGCAAATTTAGAGTACACAGTGAAATATCGGAATGATATTTCCAACGACAAACTAGGGTGGCTACCAACCATCAAAACTATGATAAATCAAATAGGGAGGATCTTTCACCTATGAAATGGCAGACAATAGAACTCCAACTAGAATTTGCAATACAAATAATATATTCCAAATCACATATTAACAACTACCTACATGTTGGTCATAAATACGGCTTCGAAGAAACTCCTGAGGGTTTACAAAAAAGTGCCAACACGGAAAACACCTACGAACAATAAAATAAAAAAGGGCCCTTTTTATCAATTAATTAAAGGTCCATTTATAATATTAAAAAATTCAGGGACCATTAATTAATTAAAATACTTTATTAAAACTGGGGACATTACACTGGAAGAGGCCAATACGACGAAAGGGAAGGCCATACAACAAATTGAAAAGAAACTTTCCAAACAAACATAAAAAATCAGCACACTTCAAAAAAAAACAATCTGATTGTTGTATGAGCTGCATAAAAGACTGTAAGGTTGCAATCCTTGTAGGAACAGAATGGTACGCAAATGATAAGGACTAAACAACTTGAAAAAGCACAACCCGCTCCAAAAACTACATTGATGCACTAGACTCAACCATTAACTTGTATCAACTAATGAAGACTATAGAAAGAACGTGGTAGTCCTTGTAACTTGTACAATTGCCCGTAGATGTGTAAAATCGATGGAAAGGAGAACACAACAATGACTAACTAACAATTGACATGAAATTAACTCCCAACTACTAAACTAACATTTGTTCTATTACTAACCTAGATGTTACATTCTAACAGTGAGAACTTGGTTGAGGATAACAAAGAGGAAACTAGGGAGGGGGATCAGATGAATAATGATGCTAATATGCAAAGCACGGTTGATTCTCAGAGACCGGGAGATGAGACTGAACCTCTGTGCAATAAGGAGAAGGATACTACCACTGGCAATGAAGATAATGTCATTGCTGAAGCTGAGAACCCTGATAATAAAACCTAGAAGACTACAGCTGAGGAGAAAGGTAAAGAGGCTATTTCTGAAGGCACAGGGGGGTGTAATTCTCATAGCCTCGAAGACCTGGTTGACAAAGCCATCTAGTACGCGGAGAATCAGAAGAATGATCGGGACTTCAATAAAGAGGAGGTTCCCATTCTGAGTGATTATGTTGAAGGTATGAGGCATGATATGCCTATATCTCAAGACTCAAAGGACAATAATCAGGAGGGTAGCAAGGAGTCCAGTGAGTGTAAGGCTAGAGAATCCACCATCAAGCTCATTTTCAAAGACTTCAATGACAAAGAAGAGGTGACTATTGGCGTTTTGTAGACTGCCAAAGCCGAGGCCCTGTATTCTTTCAGATTTAGTAAGTGGTGTTTTCATGAAATTAAAAGGCTCCATTTAAAATGTAGAAAGCTTGAAGCTAATAATGACATCCTCCAAGAGAAGGTGGATTCTCTTCTCAAAGAGAGGGCTTCTAACTCCCCTGCTGACCTAATGGAAAGAGTGGATAAAATTGACAATACTCTTATCAACATTCTCCAGCACAGTAAGGACAGTATGAAGGCGTCTAGTACTAACCTTAAAGCTCTGGTTAATTTACTGGATAATGCTTCTAAGGATGATACTGAGGGTAAGAATGTTCATCTGCTGGATAGTGGTGGCCCCAGTTCTTGGACCCGTGGAAAGAAGAATTCTCCTAAGATCAAGAACAATCTGGATGAACTGAAAAGTATTATTGGCAGGATGGATAACATCCAGGCCAAGATGGAGAAAACACTGGATGATAAAGCTGGGATTCTAGATGTGGATGCTTAACTTGGTGCTCTTGCTGGTGTTTTTGTTGTCTCTGCTGTCTTTTTGGCTGGTCTTTTGCTGTTTTGCTAGCTTTGTAGCCCCCAGTTTGGGTAGTTCGTTGTTGTTGGTCTTTTTTGTTATCTATGCCTTATATTTCCATCTTTTGAAACTTAAGTTGTAAAGGGTTTCGGGTCCCTTCAAAACTTGTTTTTCCAGTAATCAGAACCTAGATGTTACATTAATTTCCGGCAATGTGCTTAGTCTTGGTAAAGGAGCTTTTTTTGTACCAACAAAGCACAACACGCTAAATTTCCTCTACAGAAGTAGAATACAAAGTGGTACTAAAGGATGCTCATGAAGTTGTTTAACCCAGAAAAATGCTTGCAAATTTACAACCTTGTCCAATTGAGTTCATATTACTTTTCTGTGATGACTAACAAGTTCTTAAATGAGCAAATGATCTCATCTTTCATGAGCAAACAAAATGTATTGAACTGCATTGTCACCTCATTCAACAACTAGTGGAATATGGAGAAGTTGAGCTACAATATTGTCCAGCCTTAGATTAGAATTTAGAGATAGACTTGGTGTATTTTATAGAATGATCATTAAAGGAGGATGTTAGTGTGTGCGATATAAAGTTATAATGGTAATACTAGTCCTAATGATAGTCTTAGAATCTTAGTAATAAAATTATAATGGTCAACTACAATATTGTTTACTTAACTCATTTTAGGGTTAAGGTTTGTGTCAACCTAGTATTAGGGTTTATGTTCTTATGAAGTGATCACTGCTCTTTCGTTAATAGATACAGTTAGTATTTATCTCCTTCAAAATATCTTCTTGTTTGGTTTGTTTGGAAATATATATTTCTCTAACATTCTCATTCCATGGTGCATACTTTGTGAAAATCATCTCCATGTTCTTACAGAGAGAAAAATATTTCTATCCAAAATAGGGAATGGATTGATTGGAAGTATTTCTCTCCTTGAATAAAGCAAGAACTTGGAGAGGAAAATATTTCTATCCAAAATCATTTAGTGCATGGGAAGAAATATTTTGGTCTCTCTTATAGATTAATTTCTCTAATTGGATTTAATTTTGCTTTATCACTATGGTGCATTTAGGGTTCATTGAGAAATGAGTTTAATGCTATATACCATTCATTCTAGTTATAAACTCTCTAAAGTTGTACTTCTTAGTGATCATCATGATTTGTTTTGCAAGGTTGCTGCAAGAAACAATATAAAAGAGCTCTCATGCATCGCAAAGGAAAGGCACAATATCATTGACAGAAACCTTTGCAAAAATATGACCACAGCATACTTATTTTATTATCCCTTATTAGATATAGTTTGCAGCATCATAGATTTACAAAGATGCATAAAGATTCAATCAAGAACTGATGAAACAAAAAGAAAAAGAAGCTTCCAATGTACCTGAAGTCATTATCATCATTGAGAAGTGAAATGTGAAACAACTCTTTGACTCCATCGATCTACATTTGAGACAGGTTCAGTTAGTCTTTGAAGTTTACTTTGTGCAGCATGAAGGAACATAAGAAGATTGAAATATTTAAAAAATAATGCAACTAGGATGCAAAATTATAGAATGAAAACATTAATCCCAATTTCAAAACTTACCATGATAAGTCGACCATTTGAAGCACATGAGAGTGTGTTGAGAAGGTATGTGCTTGGTTTCAAATCACACTGCAAACATATTCTTAGGTTGGTTTCTTTTAGAATAGATAGGTCAGGCAATGACCTGATAAGAGAAAAAAATCATCTATCAGATTGATTGTGATCATAACACTGCCTTCCAAAAGAAAATCAAACTGTCGTACCATTCCTGGCTCAAACCAGAAAGGAAGTTATATTACTCTCGAACTCTGATAATAATAAAAAAATTTATTTAGTAGTTGCTATAAATTATTGTTAGGAAGGTTTGTACTATCCTATACCATTTCCAGTCATTTTGAAGACATGTGTAGTATTTAACAAAAACTTTCTGTGATGAGCCCAGTTGGCTCTCATTTACAAACTAGCTCTTTTCTCAAATTAAATTTCACTTTTAAATTGCTTTCAGAATATATAGAAGGTTATGAACAATAAATATGAAATTCAATGATTCTTTTCAGATTTTTCACCACTTGATAAAATAATAATAGTCATTAAAACACCACTGAATTTCTTACAAATTATCAAAATATGAGCAATTATTATAAACTAATTCTTACTACAAGCTTTACAAATAAATCTGGCACCTTTTATATGAGTTCGGTTGCAAGTGTATGAAATGCAGCTGTTGAAAATTCGTGCCAGATTGCACACAACCTATACCCTTGTTAATGACGTCTACAACCAAGCCGCTCACCCAAGTCTTCAAAACGGTGCAAAGTAGCACTGATCGGTATTTCTTTAACACTTCCAGCTAGCCACAACAAAGCTAACACTGCAGATAATGTACGGCCCAGGCAGAGTTCCGTACGATCTTGGCAAAATTCCGTACAGACTATTTTAGTTACGCCTTGTAATCTCTTAAAACAGATTAATCATTCGGCACCATTCACTGGCATTAACATTCAATTCAAAGTGCATCTCCCTTGAGAAATTACCGTTTCTTCAAGGAGTCGTCCCAAACCCTCATTCTTCCATTCGAACTTCTTCCAAACATGAATATAATCAAAAAGTCAATTGAATTTCTCAAGCTTGTAAACATTCAGCAAGAACAATGATATTCTCTCCAGAACTGAAGACCAAATATCAAACCCTCAGCAACACCAGAAGAAGCTCAACGTTTTCTCCTTAAAGAAGACCAAACCCTAGCTCAATCCAAGAAAAAATGAATTCTCTCTCAAAACCAATTTTTAATCAAATGATCAATGGATGAATAAAGTGATTTTTCTAATTGAATATATAAGCTTTTTGAAAAAGCTTCAACTTCACATTTTTCACTTAAGTAGCTTCTTCAACTGTAAAGTCCCCTACTCAATAGGACCTCAAAACCACTTAACTTCTTACTTGGAATTTAGTCAAACACTTGTCATGCAATGTATATATGCTGCTGCTATGAAAATTTCAGAATAGCAAACATACATCTAACCACTTATTTTCATTAAAAAATGTAGAAAGATACCATGATCATTGTGCTATATATATATATCATTGAATTAAGACAAGAAGTACATTTCCAGCCAATAGCTTTTATCAATTACAAAACCCTTTCTTCTTATTTACTATTGGCAATCAATGACTTTTACAATACTAAAATGCACAAGTGCTGAAACTACAAATTCACCTTCAGCTGAAACATATATTCTCAGTTACAATGCCAAATAAGATCGAAAATGATAGAACCTGATTGGATGAGTGCAGAAGATGAAATGTAGATGTCCTCAGAATAGGCTTATGCCTCAATGATGCCCTATTGAAGTGACTGAAATATCACCTCCACAAATGCAACCCTTCAAGAGATATTTCACTCCCTCAGTTATGCAATCAATTGGGAGATTTCGTTCCCAATGACAAGCTGAAAATCTGCAGACCCCTTGGCTCCACAAATGCTCATGAAGAAAATAACAATAGTCAATGTCAAGACTGGATGCTCCAAATGCCCCTTGACCCCCCTTTTATACTACTCCCAATGTTTCTAGTTACTTCTAGTTGCTAGAAGTTTCTACAAACTAGAGGCTTTTACAAGCTAGAAGTTTCTGACTTCTGGAAGTTTCCAACTTCTAGAATCTTCCGACTTTTGGAGGTTTCCGTCTTCTGGAAGTTTCCAACTTCTGGAACTTTCCGACTTCTAGAAGTTTCTAACTTCTGGAACTTTCCGACTTCTAGAAGTTTCTAACTTCTGGAACTTTCCGACTTCTAGAAGTTTCTAACTTCTGGAACTTTCCGACTTCTAGAAGTTTCTAACTTCTGGAACTTTCTGACTTCTAGAAGTTTCTACATGGAGTCAAATAATCACCAAATAATTGCCAGGCGACTCTCTCATCACCACCATTAGCCTACGAGAGCCATTAATAGGCTAATCCACTGAAAAAAAAAGTCCATGTCAACTAAGAAGGGGACATGACATCAACACATCATTTTATAGCATTAAAGTTATAAAGTCATAAAGTTATTAAATTAAAATAATTTAATTTAATAACGACAATTAAAATATGAAGCCACTGAATCTATCTGACTGAAACAAACTAACTTCTTACAACAGAGCCCCGAGCTCAAACTGGCCTACCAGAAATAGCCATCTACCAAATTTAGACTTACTATAAATAGTAAGTCTCACAAACTGGAGATCCTTGATAAACGATCCTGAACATCTGATAACACTATGTAGACACCCTGCTAAACCAAGCCATACCCAAAATACCACTTACTATAAATAGTAAGTCATCCAATTTGACCCAAATGAAGAGCAGACCTGGCAACCAGAACCTCCAGAATGGAATCCAACCACTGGCTCTGCCAACTGACCTCATCTGATCACCTGATTAACTTACGAGGGTCATCAAACTAAGCTAATCCCAAGAGTCTGAAAAATGGGGACATTACACTTTCCTTCCTTTTTTACTGTTTCTTCACTTACAGGCTTATAGCAACGATCCCATGCCTGGGACTACTACTTCAATATTTTAAGTAAATTTGATTATATGCAAATTTCATTTCTAGCTTACATGAGTTTTTAGAATTTTCTCCTAGAAAGTAGGAGATGCTATTGTTAGGTATGGGCAAACAGGGGAGGTTAAAATTATGCAGCCATTGCTTATGATTTTCTTGCCACGTGATTGGAAATTGCACCATCCATCCAAATGGTTGCCATTAGGCTGGAGACTATACATTTCCTCCAAATCTTATGTGTTAGATCGAAAAAAGAGCAGAAATAAAAGAAACACGGAAGACCAGCTGGAAAAAAACTGCTAAATTTTCGAAGCAGCCACTAGATAAAAAAATTTAATCACCCCTTTGCATGGGATTGTTGTTGATGATTCATTACTTAGCATGATACTTCCTAAGATTCAATTCTCTACAATCAGTTTACCTCATATTAGTTCCCTAGTTATCCTAATCCGCAAAACGTGTGGTGAAAAAGGATATATCTATGCACCTTATATATTGTATTCTTTGTGCATAATTTGATCCACACATGCCACTATGGTCTGCCCTTCTATACCTACATAAAAACCTAAATACTAGGGAAAATAGGGATTTGCATTTGAATTTAATGTAACCTGATCAAGCACCAAGAGTATGTGACAATTCACTCCTTGTTGACAATTGATATGATTATTGTCACAGTTGCCATTGGATACGACCCATATGATTGAAGCCATTCAAAATCCCTCTAGGAAGTTGAACTCACTTATTCATTGATGCACATTGTTCTAACATAACATTCCTGAGGAATACCACAGTCCTATAATTCATAGATGTCAGTTAGAACCCCATGTGGGTACCATGGATAGTTGACCACCAATAAGATTTAAGCAAATATCAACCTTCGGTGCTATACTAAGAATTATATTTAGAATGTATGCATAACAATTAACTGCTTCAACTCAAAAAATAACTGGGAAATATCTATCATGAATGATACCAATTTCATTAGGAGCAGCATTCTTTCTTTCAAGACTACCATGTCTTTGAGGAGTTGCCAAATAGTCTTACAAGAACTCTCCAATGAGTGTAATTTTATTTACACATAGTTTCAAATTCTTCTGCATGCTTTTTCCCATAGATGAAAATATCGCAGATATATTTGTGATATTTTAACTTATTGCAATATTTTTTGGCGGCCGAAAAACTACGTCAAGTTCGCGTGCCGATAAGTTGCCAACTTATCGCCGATAAGTCGCCAACTTATTGCGATAACTTGGCAACTTATTGCGCGCGCATGCCAATTATATTCGGACGCCCAACAAAAGGGAAAAAAATTATTTTTTTGTTTGGCTGAGCACATTTAGAGAGGAGAGATAGGTTTTGGAGGAGAAAGAAGGTCATTTGAAGCCTTCAATAGCGATTTCTTGTGGATTTGAAGCGGATTCGAAGAGATTTTTCAAGCAGATTTGGATTCACAAGTAAGTTTTCAAGATTCTTTTTCTTTTTTTTCAAAAATCATTTTGTCTTGTATTAATTGCAACTAAGTTTATACAAACTTTATAATACCATTTCCAATGTACTCTAACTCATTTTAGAGTGTAATGAACAAGATCTAACACCATTTTTTAGCAATTTTGGCAAAAAAATTTCATAGTTCTCTCAAGAATTTCATATTTTCTTAAAAATTTCATAGACTAACACTTTTTTTTGTTTTATTCTTTCAAGTTTCAACTAAGTTTAAACTTATTTAAAGTTTTAAACTAATTTAGTTTGTTTTTAAATTTGTTTATTAAATTTCTAAATTTGTGTCTTTTCAATTTGTATGTGACATGTGTAGGTTGTCTTTGATTCATCATTAAAATGGCAAATAGGGATAGCTCTACAACTGGGTAGCTGCAGGGTGCCTCAGTAGACGCATGTCCATCTGATAGTCCCAATTGGTGCTAAGAGGGGAGGGGTGAATCAGCACTTAAAAAATTCTTCCCTTTTTCTTTCTTTAATCCAGTGAAGTAAACTTACAGCACCATAGCAAACAATTTTAAGCAAATAAAATAGTAAGTGAATCAAACACAAAGTGACACCAGATTTATCACGTGGAAACCCGGTTAGGGTAAAAACCACGGTGTGAGGAGACCTCACAATATTTGTATTTTTCTGAAGTACGCCCTATTAAGAGCTTGCCCGGTCAAGGGATAAAACGCACTTGCTAGGTGCGACCCGGTCAAGGGATTTGTTATAGTAAGATCTGTTAAGACCTGCCCAGTTAAGGGACTTCAGACACCTTGAAAGATGTCACCCGGTTAAGGGATTTTGATACAAGGGACCTATTAGAGTCCACCCAAATACTGGGATTTGTCTATTGTAGTTTGCTAGAAAACAATAGAATTAAGATCTTTACAGAAGGCTCTGCTTAGCCAGATGTGATCTCAATTTGTGCTCTACTGAGAATTATCACCGATTAACACAGGTGTATTCTCAACTGTTGTTGTGCTGCCTTGCACAACTTTTTCTCTCTTGATTTTCTCTAACCCTTGATACTTTTCTAACCCTTGCTTCTGTAGCATATAGGCTCACTCTTTTTCTCGGCAGAATGAAGGCAATTCTTCTTCTCAACAGACATAAGAATATATTCAATTTTGTTGCCCTGACTGTGCCTCAAATACATGACCTAATCCTAAGATCTAATGAATTCATTAGTTAGTGAAGTGTTTGTTCTCTGAGCAAGCATTCGATGCAAGCTCTGGCTTCATTCATTTCATGAAGAAAGCAACAGTTGCGTGTTTGGCAACCTTTCTTTACAAGAGATAACACTTTGATTTAAAGCCACTAATTCCGGCTTTAAATTCTTCAGTCACGCCTCAAGAGACCATTGATTCCGGCTTAAAATCCTTTACCTGCGCCTCGAACCGATCACCAAGACAACTCAAGATCACCCAGATTTACTGCAATAAATCTTGGTCAAGAAGAGTTGGTTGGAACAGACAGTTGATTATGACTTCCTCGGTTCATACCGGAGTCTATATAATACATCGGTTGAGTTCTTCATGCTATAAACAGGTAAGAGTCTGCTGCTATCTCTTTCTTGACTTACCGGTTACACGTCCCTAGGTGTGCTTCTTTTGAGCGGACTACTGGTTGCACTGTTCTGGTTGTGTTATAGACATTACTTGGATATGCTTGTATTTGTACTTGTCTATACCGGTTGAGGTCGGTCCTTGGTTGATACTAGGATACACTCTTCTCTATTGAGTGCATTGTCCGGTTGTTGATGCTTAGTGTAGTGACCGGTTTCACAGCCTCTCTTGATGAAGAGTCCCCTTTATAATAGAAACAACAAATCTCTATCTTCTTTTGCCAATCAATGACAACACTTGGACCGGTAGAGAGCTTACCGGTTAGTGATGCCAACACCATCTGGATATTTAGGCACGTGCCCTAAAGGGGCTAGAGACAAGGGACGAGCATATGCTTTTGAAGGACCCAAATATAATACCGTGATATGCATAAAATGTGAAAAAGTAATTAGGGGAGGCATATCTCATTTGAAATACCACCTTGCTGGGATCAAACAGCATGACACTAGGGTTTGTCACAAAACTACAGATGAAATAAAGAGACAAATGAATGTCTTGCTCGCTGCCCAAGAAGATAAAAAGTTACAAAGGGAAAGGGCAAAAATCGCCATGAGGGAAGCCATTTCTGAATCGCAAGGTATCTCACAGACTCACACTATTTCCTTTTTAAGAATCATTTATTATTTTCTAATCACCATTATTAGTTTGGATTTTGTTTTACAATAATCATAATGAAATAATGTGGGTTGTCACCAGGTATCCCATCCAACCTTGACGAAGAAGCACTTGAGGGCATAGTGGGCTCTCTTCGTGGCCCACGAATCTGCAAACCTACCATCCCCTCGACTTCCGCTGGTTCTAGTAGACCATCGCCACACATCTTCTATAGATAATTTTTTGTGCATAGAAACACACCTGAAGCAACACCATCACTGGAGGGTATTGGGTGGAACAATGATGTGCATCGGCAAGTTGACATTCAATGTGCCGATTTTTGGTTTTTTAACAACATCCCCTTCAATGTTGCAGCAAGTCCCTATTGGCTGAATTTTGTGATAGGAATTACTGTGGCGGGAAAGGGCTACAAGGCGCCTACTCCTACAGACTTGACTGAGAGGTTAGTTCACTTGTTTTCATTTTTAAATGTTTTACAGTTTACTATTTAGTAATTTACATTTTACTTATTTTTGTTGAATGCAAGTTTTTTTTAATCAAAATTGTGTACTTAACGTTAATTTTACTTCGTGCTTATAGGTTGCTCAAAGATGTTGTTTCTAGTGTTGGCATATTTGAGTTGTCATTGGATGAGTTTAAGGCAAACATCAATCCCACCGGTAAACCAGTAGACCACTCATACTCCTTAATAGGCACCAATAGACCTAACAGAGTATGTACCAGTAGACCAAACAGAGTGTCTACAACCGGTCTATAGAACATACAGAGGATGTATGAACAACCGGGTATAAGATTGATACCGGTTGACTGCATGTTAATCCATACCGGATTATGCGGAGCTGTCTAAGTTAAAACCGGATTATACAGAGCATTCACTGTTTAGAACTGGAGTTAGCTTTTAACAGGAGTTAACTTTATTTCTACGCAGATGTTTCAAGGTAAACTAAAGATCATTTCGCAAAGCTTTTTGCTGCATGATTTGTGGGTGAGTTTACAACTTGCCGGTACTATGAGTTGAGCTTTTATTAAGATTAATTTCTTATAAATATAGGTCATAGGACACAAAAGAAGTGTTGTTGAATATACAGAGCAGGAGAAAGATACCTTCTAAGAGAAGCTATGGTCAAAAGAGGTGACAGGTAGAAAGGTTCAGCAGCCAAGCAGAGTGAAAAGGGTATTAGGTATGATCTAATCAGATAGAATGTGTCATTAGAGATCATTGCTTTAATATTGTTAAGCATATTCAAATCCCTCTATCAGGGTGAACCCTAATAGGTTCGTTGTATAAATCCCTTAATCGGGTAACATCTTAATTGGTGTTTGAAGTCCTTTTGCAAGGCGAATCCTAACAGAGTCAAGATCTTAACAAGTCTTCTATCAAATCCCTTTATCGGGTAACACTCTTACAAGTGCTTTGTAAGCTCTTAACAGGGCATCTTTATTACTACAGTAGTGAAGTTGCGAGCTCTGTCTCACCGTGGTTTTTTCCTTCTAACCGAGGGTTTCCACGTACATATGTTGTGTTGATCTAAGTATTTCTATTTATGTTTATGAATGGTTAATTACATTATGTTTATTCTGCAAGAATCTATATACAAGGTTTAATTGAGAAAGAAATAGTATTTACTGATTCACCCCCCCCTCGAAGTAACTAGTTAGGAATAACAATTGGTATTAGAGCTTCTGGTTCTCAAAGATATTAAGCTTAACCGCTTGAGTAAAAGATCATGGAGGGTTACAAGTATCAGAAGCCGCTTGAGGAAGCCAATGACATCATTGCCTCTCTTGAGGAATAGGCTAAGAAGATCCCTTGCTAAAAGAAAGGAGTTGGCTTTGCAGTTGAGTGAGAGAAATGAAATGATTGAGGAACTCTCTGGGCAAAGTGGATCAAATGAAGCTGAGAAGGCAGTCTCCGAGCATATGGAGAAGAATCAGATCCTAACCGATCACATCTCCAACCTGAAAAGGGAGCAGGAAGCTAATGCCCTAAGGATGACTGAATTAATCGAGAAAAAGAGGAAAGTTGAAGATGAAAGAAACACTACAGTGAAATCACTAACAGCCTCTGAGAGAGCAAGAAATCTAGCAGAAGTAGTTAAGTTTGAGTAATTTTCTCGTGCTTTGATTCAAAATCACTGTTAAGTCATTTTCTTAAGGACGATCAAGTGATTTTTTGAGTAAACCAGTCGATAGCAATGGCATCATCATCTTCTGTTGTCAAACTGATCAAAGGAAATCTTGTCGACCGACCTGTTTACGATATTATGGCAGAACAAAACAGGGAGAACGACATGTCTGATGCACTATCATTTGTGCCAAATGGAGTTCTCATGACTGAAGATGTCACAACCTTTATTCATGCTAAGCAAGAAGAATTGGGTGAAACCTTCATCCAAAGCGAGTACCTCTCGCTGTGCAAAGATGGAAGGCTTCAGGATAAATACGCGAAGCTGGTATCTTCAGGGCTGATAAACGGAGTCTGCTATCCAACCGTGTTTCGACTGGATTGGATACGACTGGTTCTCAATCGCGTGCATGAACCTAGTTTCTAGCTTGCGAAAGGTGCATGTACTCAAACCACTAAGGAGGATCTGCATAAAGTGACTGGATAAAGCGACAAAGGGGAAGCCCTCACCCTCAAAACCATCTCCAATGCGTTGTCACAAAATTGACAAAATCAAAATCTGATAGTCAGCTAATGCCTGTTAATGATATTGAAGATGAGGGAGTTCAGTTTGCATCTGCAGTGATAGGTTATAAAATCTATCAATCAAACAACCTGAACAGTGTGCCAAGAGGAGCCATTCACGCCACTCACCGAATTATGCACGACAACACGCAATATGACCTTTGCTTAATGCTCTGAGGGTCGATCTTTGAAAATCTAAAGAAGCTTGGTATTGTGAAGAAGTTCCTGAAATATGGAACCCTACTGGTATGTTTATTCTTCTATTATCAGAATTACTTTCCAGGAATAGGAAAGGTAATATGGTAAACTGATAAACCAGTTATGATTCAGATCAGTGATATGGCCAACAAACTGGGAAACCAGTTTAGTAAACTCATGACTGACTATTTCAAAGCATTCCAATTGAGGATGCACACCAGGGAAAGGATTCCCTCAACTATCGTTGAATCTTACAAAGATGAGGTGTGTTTCCTAGTAACCACCGATCACTGCATCATTCAGGCTGTAGAACCAAAAACAGAGTACGCACCGGAGCTTGGTTATGAGATCTCCTCTAAGACAGCCAAGGCATATGTAGATGCCTTAAAAGAGGGTGACCTGGATCTCTCTACATACCGGTTCGGAACATATGAGGAGATAATGGAAAATCTGAAGAAGAAATCTTCAGTGAAAGAACCGAAGAAGGTATATGTGAAGAGGTATCTCACATCGAAGAAGAAACCGACAGCAGATCTACCCAAAGTTCAGAAGAAGAGAGCACAACAAGCGCCGAACGTTCAAGGGGAAGAATAGGAGGAAACAGAGACTGAAGACACAACTCCTCTTCTTCGTAGAAGAAAATTTGCTAAACCGGTGAAGGAGGATGCACCGAGAGGAAGGAAGCCCACAATTGATGAATTTGTGACAAGATTAAAAGAAAGAGGTGAAATGGGATCAGTCAGAAGGAGATATAAATTGGCAAATGAAGAAGATAGGAGAAATATAGAAGAAGTTGTAGTTCATTGTATTCACAAATTCAACCTTTCTCCTACTGAACTTCATAAGATTGTACCTGACGATCTTCAAGAGATTCTTGAAGCAAGATGCAAAGCTTCAATGGAAAAGGAAAAGGAGCTAAGAATTAGGGCTCTAGTTGAGGTTCAGAATCATCTAACTTTGGACGAGGCAACTCATCAAGCAAAACTTCTTGATAAGAAAAAGGATAAGTCAAATGCTTGTTGGCAAAGTCGACAAAGTGCATGGAGAAGGTGTTGCTACATGGACCAAACTTCTTCAGACCCAACAATAGGCAGAAGAAGCATGCCACAAGAATACTGAGCCAGCGGTCAAAGATACCAGTAAAGGAAAGCGAATTCTGGGAGCCGAGGCTCAAGTCAAAGCAAAAGTATCGACTGAGTCGGTCATCGTCGATATCACTGACGACAAAGGTGGCGATCTGGCTCCACCAACCATACTGGTATCTCCAGAAAAAGGTAAGGCTCGTACACTAACCATTGATGAAATTCTAGATGAAGTCATGGATTTTGGTGAAGTAGCCAATGCAGCTAAATGGTTTAGTGTGTTAGGAGAGGAAGATAAACAAAAGACAGAAGTGGCTCTGTTGGAAACCTTATTATATTTCAACAGAAGTTCAAGAGACTATAGGTCTAAATTTTCTCCTGAACTCAATACGAGACTCATGACTAAATGGAGAACCGGTCTAGGCTCCAACAACAGAATTGTTAAGGAGACATTGTCAACCTGGTCTCAATGACGATACTCTTAAACTTCTGATGGAGGAAGTATCAATCAATTTGGATACTAGGAATAGAGTTGCCAAAATAGTAAATGGTTATGAAAAGGAAGTCTATCAAGAGACACTAGATTTTTGGCAACAATATGACTTTAGTGTTCTCAAGACAACAGGTCCACAGGAATAACCTGAGACAGCACAAGAACCACCGGTTCAATTCACTACTCGTGAAGAACCAATAACCGGTGAGCAGGAAGTTCCTAAGGAACAGTTCACATCTAGTGAACAAGTGAATCTGGGAGAACAAGTTCTACCAAAGGAACAAGTATTGGGAGAGTCATTGGTCAAGATGACTACTGACAATACAACTGATGAAGAAGAAATTGATGTGGGTGAGCTACATACAGTTGAGGAGAAGCACAAAGAGCCACCACCGAAATAGGAAGTTCCACTGGAAGAGCAATTACATCTGGAAGAGGAAGTCCACCCAAAGGAAGAAGTGC
Organism: Chamaecyparis obtusa; assembly: GCA_027943335.1. Classification (NCBI taxonomy): domain Eukaryota; kingdom Viridiplantae; phylum Streptophyta; class Pinopsida; order Cupressales; family Cupressaceae; genus Chamaecyparis; species Chamaecyparis obtusa. Next base: position 252,706 of record BSBK01000353.1, on the reverse strand, counting down.
AACCGGGAAGAGAAGAAAATCAAGAACAACAGAATAAACAAGAACAAGAAGTACCTGTCAACACTGAACAAGAAAATCCTGTGGAAGAGCAACCGGAGTAAGAAAAGAGTTAGAAGGAACCAGTTGATGTTCCAAGCTCATCCTCATCTAAGAGGAAGCTAACCATTGCAACCGAGTCAGAAGCCAAGAAAAGAAAAGTTAGCGACACTGTGGTTGACATAAGAAAGATGTCAACTAGACAACTTAAGGAGCTCACTAAGAGGAAGCAGGACATGGTCCTCACTAGTGTCAGAAACATCTTGTACAACTTTGTACCGGATGTAGATATTGATGAAGAAGAACCTGTGATTGATCAATTGGAGATTCTGGCACAAGCAATTGGAGAAGATGTCACCGATCCAGAAACAATTGCCATTGATCATTATGAGAAGAAAAGAATAGAAATTCTTCATGAACAGGTTGAAGAATTAAAAGTTACAGTATCTACCAACACAAAGGTGCTTCATCAACAGATACAGGTTGCAGTAAGTCTAATGACAAGGACTTCAAACTTCGATGTTTTTGTTCAAAATATCACAGAGAAGTCATCTAAGACTTCAGAAGATATAAGAGTTCTTTCTTCTCAATTTAATATAAAGAACTCCTCTGCTACAGCAGACAGATGACCAGTCTTTCTCTAATTTTGAGAAAAGCTTTAGAAGAGAAGACAAAGAGAATCCAAGATCTGATTGGATTTCAATTATTTCTAGCCCCAACATTTGATCTAATGCAAAGGACTGCAACAGAGGCTGAAAATCTGATCAAGGAACTAGACTACAAGACTATAGAAGACATGGAGAATATAATTGTATCGTTGCAAGCAGCACAAAAAAATATGGAACATGTCACCGGTCAGTGGAATCCTTTTCTTCACACAACAAAGAAAATTTACAAGGATATCTTTACTAAGTTACAAATATAATCCAGAAATATAAACCCTTTGTCCTATGGAGGCAAAAAGGGGAAGAAGATCAGATCAGGATGGACTGGAAGAAGATCAGAAAGAGAAGGTCAAAATACATGGCAGATTCAGCTCCAGAGTAGAAGCATAAGCATAGGGGAAGTCTTCCTGACAGAGAATGGAAAGTGATGTTTTGCCACCAATGCCAAAGGGGAAGATTGTTGGCATATTTGAGTTGTCATTGGATAAGTTTAAGGCAAAAATCAATCCCACTGGTAAACTGGTAGACCATTCATACTCCTTAATAGGCACCGGTAGACCTAACAGAGTATATGTATTGGTAGACCAAACGGAGTGTCTACAACCGGTCTATAGAACATACAAGGGATGTATGAACAACCGGGTATAAGATTGATACCGGTTGACTGCATGTTAATCCCCACCGGATTATGCGTTGGTGTCTGAGTTAAAACTGGATTATACGGAGCATTCACCGCTTAGAACTGGAGTTAGCTTTTTAACAAGAGTTAGCTTTATTTCTACGCGGACGTTTCAAGGTAAACACAAGATCATTTTGCAAAGCTTTTCGCTGCATGATTTATGGGTGAGTTTACAGCTTGGCGGTACTATGAGTTGAGATTTTATTAAGATTAATTTTCTTATAAATACAGGTCATAGGACACAAAAGAAGTGTTGTTGAATATACAGAGCAGGAGAAAGATATCTTCTGAGAGAAGCTACGGTGACAAGAGGTGAAAGGCAGAGAGGTTCAACAGCCAAGCAGAGTGAAAAGGGTATCAGGTATGATCTAATCAGACAAAATGTATCATTAGAGATCATTGCTTTAATATTGTTAAGCATATTCAAATCCTTCTATCAGGGTGAACCCTAATAGGTTTGTTGTATAAATCCCTTAACTGGGTAACATCTTAATTGGTGTTTAAAGTCCTTTTGCAAGGCGACTCCTAATAGAGTCAAGATCTTAACAGGTCTTCTATCAAATCCCTTTATTGGGTAGCACTCTTACAAGTGCTTTGTAAGCTCTTAACAAGGCATCTTTATTACTGCAGTAGTGAAGTTGTGAGTTCTATCTCACCGTGGTTTTTTCCTTCTAACCGAGGGTTTCCACGTACATATGTTGTGTTGATCTGAGTATTTCTATTTCTGTTTATGAATGGTTAATTACATTTTGTTTATTTTGCAAGAATCTATATACAAGGTTTAATTGAGATAGAAATAGTATTTACTGATTCACCCCCCCTCTAGTAACCGGTTAGGAATAACATCTAGAGCTAGAGATGTGGTAGAAGACCAAAGAGCACAATGGAAAGAATTTGGCTACACCATACTTTCAGATGGATGGACGGATGGAAGAAATCGTGTAGCTGAAACTTTGGCTCTAATGTTAGAGCAAGCTGCGATGGAGATGGGGATTGATAATGTGGTACAAATCATAACCGACAACGCAGCGACATATGTGGCAGTGGGTAGGATCCTCCAAGAGAAGTATAGAACACTTTTTTGGTCTCCTTGTGTAGTGCATGTCCTTGATTTTCTTTTGGAGGACATAGGAAAATTGGATTGGGTGAGACTGATTGTAGAGGATGCAAGAAAGATAACAAAATATATTTACAATTACCCTTGGGTTCTCCGCTTGATGAGAGAATACACCCATGGGATGGAGTTGGTTAGACTTGCAGTCACAAGGTTTGCAACAATTTTCTTAACATTGCAAAGTGTTATTACTTGTTTGAACCCTTTGAAGCAAATGTTTGTGAGTCAAGAATGGCTAGACTCAACTTATTCAAAGAAGCCTGATGGAGAGAGTTGCATATATCATCTTTGACAACAACTTTTTTGATGTTTCTATAGAAATTGTAAAGGTAACTTGGAAACTTCAAAAGTTAAATATTTAATTTTTTTGTATTCAAGAATCAAGTCTTTCAGTTTCATTATTAATTTGTAACTCTAGTCTCTAATGATTAATGATAATCTTTTTCTACTTTTCAATTGTAGGTGACAGAGCCCTTGGTTAAAGTTCTCCGCTTGGTAGATGGGGATCAAACCCCGATGGGGTATCTTTACGAGGCCATGGATAGGGCCAAAGAGGCTATTAAAAATTACTACAAGGGGGACAGCCTCAAATTTGACCTCATATGGGACATTATTGACAGGTGGAACAATCAGCTCCACCAATCCATTCATGTGGTGGGGTACTTTCTCAACCCTCGTTTTTGCTTCTCTCCATCCTACGCTATCCCAATGGAGAGGTCATGGAGAGCTTCATTGATTGCATGCAGAGGATGGTACCCGATGTTGAGGTGAGAGACCTCATTGTGGCCGAGATGGAAGTGTACCAAAATGCAATGGACAAGCTATTCTCTTCAGACGTGGCAAGGAGAGGAAGAAACATTCAAACCCTAGGTACAATATTTGGATTTTTAGAGTCTTTCACATGCATGATAAGTAGATAAAAACTAAGTTACAAAAATATGTTTTCACCTTTCTCTCTAACTCTTTAATATTTATCTTGTAGATGCTTGGTGGCGAAATTGGGGTGGAAATGTCCCAAATCTGCAAAAACTTGCCCTTTGCATTTTATGTCAGCCTTGTAGCTCATCCAGTTGTGAGTGTAATTGGAGGTTATTTGAGGCCATTCACACAAAGAAGAGGAACAAGTTAGCACAAAAATGCCTCAATGACCTTGTCTTCGTGTAATATAATCTTAAGTTGCGCGTAAAAAAGGTAGAGTTAGCACCAACTGGTCCACTCGATTTGGATGGCATAGATCCTTACTCTGATTGGACATCACAAGAGCAACCTCCATTGTTTACAGAGGATGAGATCTATGATTTGGAGAGGCAAGCTATGGAGGACAGCGGAATCACAGCGGGATTGGATGACATTCATGAGGAGGATCAAGGCACTGAGTTTGAGAGTGAGGAGGATACAAAGATGAGTCATTGCCAATGTCAGCACCATCTTCATCCAGGATGGAGGTTGAATCACACCCACAACCACAACCACAACCACAACCACAACCACAACAGACTTCTAGGGCTAGAGCCCCTCCAGACCCTCGCATTCCAGTAGTTTTTACTAGAGCTGCTAGGAAGGGGAAGAGGAAGATGTAGACTATTTTGATATTGTACTTGACACTTGTATTTGCTTAGAGTTTTATTATTTAAAAAGACAATTTGCTTATTTTAGTTTGCTTCAGAGTTCAGACTATTAGACTATGGCTATGAGCCATCAACATTCCATATGAGGATGCAATTTTGTATCCTATTTGCATTTATATATATCTAGATCAGCTTGTTTGATTTGTTTACTCATTTACCGACTCATTAGATGCATCTCCTCATTGAATTTTGCGAAAAAAATGCACTTCTAATTAAATTTAAGCAACTTTTTAAGTTCCCGATATTTTCCCGAGAAGTTCCTGACTTATCTTTGATATTTGCCGATATCTCTTTTTTTGCCCTCGCCGATAAGTTGCCGATAATGATATTTTGATCTATGCTTTTTCCCATTTTGCTCTTAGAATTCAACTCTATTAAGCCATCCATTTTTTAACAAATACCTAAAAATTATAAAATTATCATTTCCTTCTTCAAAATATAAAAACATACAATCCTCTAGAAATAATCATCAATGGAAGTCAACACATTTCACTTGAGGAACAAGAAATTTCATGTATTTATAACATTCATATATGACAAATATGTAATATCTACATACTGGATTAGAATAAGAATATAATGAAAAAAAGGTGAGAATGAATGAATGAATTGAGAGGTTGTTTATATGCAAGGCAAGCAGAACATTTGATCGGTTTGTTCCATCAAGGTGATAAATCCTGTCTTCTTGTAGTGACTATTAATGCTAATTAAGCTTTCTTAGGTCTGTTGCTGTACTGAAACTTGATGTTCATGCTACTTTGAGCCTGTTTTTGTCATCAAATCAGCCTATACTTCAAGACTACAACAAATGAAAATGATATAAATGCATTTGAATTTTGAAGTTAGGGTTCAAAAGGCTCTTAACAACACCTTTTTCTTCTGATTTTTGGTTTTTCTTATTTTTTAATATTTTTAAAATTTTGACACGTCTTAAGGTTGGGCAGATGTCTGTTTTTTATTTTTGTGATGTTTGAGAAACATCCCTTACTGAGGAAAAGGAAACAACCTCAAAAACATTTTCTAGGCATTCCTGACCTAAGATATACCAAAGACTAGGACATCCAAGAAACCCCAAGGATGCATCCCTCTATAACTCTTGTATTTTCATTTTTTGGTAAGGAAATGAAATAGAAGGAAAAGAACAAACCAACATAGCTATGCATAAACCCTATCACCTTAGGGTTCTAATTCTATTACATTTCAAAGCATATCGTGGTAGAAGATTCACTTTATATTAAAATTGTAATCCTTGTTTTTCCGTTTCCACAAACTACCATTACTTTTATCTATTTTTGGTCATTGAATAGGACAAGGATTATTCTCAAACAAGACATGTTAAATCCAACCATAGACGAAATTAAATTGAAAAATAAGTCCATACCCATCATCAATGCCAATTGTAACATTGCCAATGAGAAAAATGCAATAGAACTTTTGATAAGCATAATAACTCTGAGCCATTGTATGCAAGCATGGGACACAAAATTCTCACCTCACATATTTAATATTTCTTCATTGAACATTTCTTCTTGATGAATTTGCTAGAGAAAGAATGCAAAGGAACAAACTACTTTGATTTAATTGCTAGGAGAATATAAGATGCAAGCTCCATATGTCCCCTAGCAGACAAGTAACAATTTTACACCCCAAAAGTGAAGAGAAATGAAATGCAACATACAACCTCATTAACATAATTAAAAAGAATGGAACTGTCACCCTTCATCTTGGAACAAATATCTATCATTTGAAGTTACAAGATTATTATCGGTCCTTTATTCCATGGGGATGCATGGGAAAGTATGAACATTGGCTGTTTAGTAGCCATAATGGGGCTCCATACCTGCATGGGCTCACTATAAATTGATAATTTATAATCTCCACCAAGAAATAAAATCAATATTTGCCTAGTGGATAAAAAAAAACATGATAAAAGAAATTCTACATTGAAAGCATGCTTGTGACAAACAAAAGTAAAGTCTGCAAAAATATTTCAGTTAGTAGTAGATAGTTTTAGTCATCCATAGACATTAATATAATTTCTTTCTTTATATAAAAACAATTTTTAATATGAACTAAATGTTTAAAGTACTGTTCAGATTTCCGAATAATTGAACAGGCTGATCACACAATTTCCTCACCTTATCTCAACTTTCCCAGTTGTATATAATAGAATAAGACCAACACCTCTAGAACTCTGAAAGGCTGATGCCCATATGCAGGTAGTTTGAAATTTTTCTTTTAGATATACCTTCTTCATACCCTGTAATTACAATCATTTATTGAACACAGTAGATGAAATGTTAAAAACTAGAACTGCTGCAAACCATAATGTTATGATAGTACTCTTGAAATATACTGGACCTGTAGGATGGCTGATGCAGAATATAACCACATACAGTTATCTGAGCAGACTAACAATAAAGTCTGACGTGTATCAGTACGTGAGACATTAGTTTGTTCAGAATGAATTGATTGTTTAGCCAAGTCCAATTTGTCATCCCTATTTCCATTTGCATGATTGATATCTGATTCTGCATTTCATTGTCACAATATACAAAACTTAAGTTATATAAGGTAGTCTTGTTTGGACAGAACATTTGATTTCAAGTTTGTAGAAATTCTTTACCCACTGAGTTCCATGAATTTTTCTTCTATTAATACATGCAAAAGGAAACCAAATACCTTCATCTTTATATAATATAAAAAATCAGATAACATGAATAACTAGTTGTTACAGAAACAAACCTAAAACATGCATGAATATTGCAGTAGATGGGTTCTTAGGTCGCAGAATAGATGAATTGAGACAATCTCCTGTTTCTCCATTGAGAGCTACCACTGATGCATCTCTTGCTGCTACAAATAAAATTAATGTTGTTGAGCTGTGAAGCATGCAGTTTTCAAACTGTAGAGCACATATACTTGGAGAAGATCCAGAGAAGTAACATTTATGCGATAATACAGTGCATGATTTTGTATCAATGACTGAAACCTGCATGCAAATGAAAGTGTTCTTGAAAGAATCACAAAACAGTTTTGGAAGTGAATGTCTACAGAAGCATCTTTAATTAACAAACCTTTGGGCTGTAAGGATAAAGACATTTTGAACATATCCTAGGAGTACTACGAAAAAGCATATAGAAATATTGCCTAGTAAAGCCAAAAAGGCACGATGGCATTTTTTTATCTAAGGTGGCAAGTTTAACATACCAAGCCTTCTTGGCAGCCAGCAGCAACACGTGTAGAAGACCTGTCAATAGAGATGCAGCAAATTTTTGACTTGTGAACTTTAAGTACTCCGATTTTTTGAAACCCAGTAGCAATGTCCAAGGAAGCTCCTGTGTATCAGAAATGCAGATTATGATTATGTAGAGGCCATGAGGGATATATTTGTTGTAACTATAAGACTTATAAACACAAGATACTTCACCGATCTCTTAAGAAATGAAAGAATATTCAAAAAAGTAATCTTAGGGAAAAAATATAGCTAGGATGTTTAAGATTTGAACTTCTCTCTACTCATCTATAAGGCATCTCCTAAAAATCAGAGTGTTGAAAGTGGAGCCAAACAAAGCTGCTAGCAAGTGAAGATTCGAGCAAGATCATACTTGACATGGGTTTCTTAAAACAAAGCTCTTGAATTAAATAGGATGCCATAGACAATGCTATGAGATTTGTGGCAGCTAAATTATCCTGGCAATGAAAAAAGTAGTCCCATCTTTCCTTACTGAAGGGTGTGTTTCAGTTGTGCAGTTATTTTGGAAAAAAAATTCTTTATTTTGTTGTATTTTTGATAGAAAAAGTCTGTTTCTTTTATTATAAAATCAGTTTTTGTCCTTTTTCTTGTTCTGTTGATTGGTTGGAATGGTTTGTTCTTGTCATCTCATATGCATTCCTTCCACTAGTAATTGCCAAAATAGCAAAACCAAATGGATTAGTGTTAAATTAGGAATCTTTCTCTTTATGCCCCTCTAACGTATTGGTAACACCAGGTAAAAAATTTCATTTTCATCATCAGTGCCAACTCTGGCATGATTGTTTATGCACATATTAGATAACCAATCACCAGCCTCGGTGCTAAAACTCCTTATGTAGAGTCTTCCGTTTATGCGCTCTTAGGCAGATAAGAGGGAGGAAGATTCAATGATATGACTTATAAATCAATGCAACTAAGCTTGATTTTTATGACCTTTTAAGAATCACAAAGTCAAACTCCCACGATCTGAGACTAGCATAAGATGCCTAATCTAACGGACTTGTGCTCTTCCCCTTTGAATTTGTAAAAGCATGGAAACTCAGATTGACTCAATGAGTTTGGAATTTTATCTAATGAGGAACCTATACAATAGATGAACTTAGAGTCACAGATAGAATAGGAGAGATGTGATATTGGCTACAACTGATACTTTTGAACAAGCATGTATAAACCGTTCGACTGACCATGTTTGGTCTTTAAAGACCTTGGTATTATTTTGAATCTTGATATTATTCACTTCTGTATATTTATTAATTTGGATGTTGTGCCTACTATCTTTTAAACCACCAGATATTATAACAGCATTATTATACTCCATAATGTCAGGTTGTCGATTGAACTACAGACAGTTGTCAAAAGTTGGATAAATTAATATACATTCATTATTTTATTTATTCATTACTAATAGTCTAATTATATCATTTTTATTCCTGCTCACTTACCTTGATGACTTGAAGCCTTGTTCAAGTGGCTGTTAACTTTCTGATGCTCAGGGACAATCTTGTAGATTTGAACCTAGAAAGAACATTCAAAAATTAAGAACTGGAGATGAATAAATGATGAATAGCCAAGGTACCAAGATTAATCTTTTTGTTAAGAACCCATCTCCATGACTAGGTGGTCATGAGTTCCTTCTAAAGGAATAGAGTTTGTTCTCATGTCAAAAGGTGGCTACTAATCAATGAAAGAATACATTTATTTTGATGGATTCCAAGTGAGAAGCAGTCTTTACCATTCCATGTTGATCACCGGTAACAAGTAAACAGGAGACAGGACAGAAATCCATGGCTGTAACTGCACAACCTTTTACAGTAGCTTCTACATCACTCTGCACATTGTAACGCATTAAATATAGAACTGGAATGTCACATGCTTCACAGGCTTAAAATGTTTATTTTTTCACATTTTCTGAGCATGCTAGCCATCAACACAGATAAAATAATCCCTTTACAAATCAATCCCTTAGCAAGGCAGTTAAAAGCCATCTGAAGGATAAACAACCTAAAACATAATGAGGAGGAGACTTTTTGGTTGTAAGAGAATATTTACCCGAGTCTTTATGGAAAGCAGTAAAAACATGAGAGGAGATGATGCATCCCACACATTGACCATTCCATTACTATGCCCAGTTATATACAGACTCCTGATCTTCATTAGTCCATCAAAATATGTAGAATAAGGATTATTATCCACTGTAGATTGTTTTGTGCCTCCGAGTAATGTGGGTGGGAAAAGTTGTTTTGATACTCTTCGAAGCTGGATTGCAAAAATAAAATTGAAGTATTAGGTTATCCAGAATATTTTGTAAATCTTAAATTATCAAGAGGGTATCAACCATAGTGTTGGGCCTTGAGGAGTACTGGGGCAAGTACTTGCCAAGTCATGAGCTGAGGCAGTCTAGGCTAGTTATCACCAAGTCTACCGAAAAGTTTAGAAAAAGCAGAAAATAATAAAACATAAGGAAAGAGAAATTAAAAAAACCTATATATTGCATTTTTTATAAAATTTTGAGTTTTGGTCAAATTAATTTGGCCAAGTTCAAGTTTGATTCAAAGTCAAAAACAGGTTGCTCAGTACTCACTGAGTTCAAGTCTTAACACTATGGTATCAACATTATGCAATGCATCTAGATATTTCAAGAGATCACCTGTGATAAAGCACGAGACGACTCATTATTATTTGGAATTGTAACCAGTTTTGCAACTGTTATATTAGAGTCTGCAAAAGGTGGCTTGATCATAATGGGCTTAGGAAGAGAAAGCAATGAATTGCATTCCGCATCAATAAGTCGCTTTTCAATTTCAGAATCATTATAAGCATATAGATGACTTTCTTCTGATAAAACCAAAATGGATGCCCCAGAATCATTGCCTTTTGAATGCATTCTTGAGAGTATTGCCATCTCTGTTACAGGTTCAGGCAATACAAGCTCCAATTCACATTGTTTAGTTTTATTCTCTCCTAGACCAATCTGGAGACGAATAACCTGCCAAGCAAACAAATAATGTTATTAGCAACATGTAAGATAAAAACCTGATTTCTTTCATCAACAATTCTAATTTGTTGGTATGATAGTCTGTGAAACTAAATATAACTGATATGGTGTTCCAAAATAAATAATAGGGAGGATTCAGTAAAAGGAGACAGTATACCAACAACCCTCGCTCCATCTAGCTCCAAGAAAAAGAGAAAAGAAAAAATCTTTGTAAAGAAAGATGGCCCACAAGAATATCACCTAAGCAGGAGGCAGTTCTACATGAGGGTAAGGAACCTCTCATGAGGGCTCCATCTTCAATAAGATTGGAGAGGCCAGATTTGCAGCAGGCTGCCCCTCTTTCTGAGGGAGAAAAATCAATGCAGTTATTGAAAATCAAATCATTATCATTCTCATTAGCTTTTGCATAAAATTGTAAGAGATCTGTTATTCTATTGTTATAGGGTAAGCAACTCGGTCGAACAGGAAATGACATGCATCAGTTTGTCATAGAACCCAACATTACACAGAGAGGAGGGTCATGCTATTCACTAAAAGCCTTCTGATCTTTGAGGTATTATCTTTCATTTTTAACAATGCCATTACAGTTGCATGTTTATTGCATAGATTCGTCAAAGAAATTCTTAGCCAAATCTAGTTGTCAAATTCATTACCATAAAATTTTCTTGCTATCTCTCCAACCTATGAACATTCCTATCAATATTTTTATCTAGAGCATTGTTTTTACTAGGAATGATTCTCCATATATATATTCTGACTATTTTATGGATGGAAGTTGTGGAATTGCAATGGAAAATATGTGGTTATATTGGATGCATGATCATCCTAAAAGGCTTTTACAAAATCACTATAAAAGTGCATCATTACATGAGGGAAGAATTTCAGAACAAAGAGACCAGATTGATCCATTCTCAGGCATAAGACTAAATAGATATCTTTAAAAAAGCACTCAACAAAGTTTGAAGAGTTTACAGACCTGTAGCATGTAACACAAATATCAAAGAGATGTTAAGATGTAATGTTTATTAAGCTATAAAAAATCATTTTAGTGATGCTAACAAAGTTGAGTTATGTGATAAACTCATATAAGATAGTTAAAGGTTAGTTCCACTACTACCTAACCATCTTTTCTCCATCAGAACATCAATGTACAGGTTTTAATTGGTATTCAGTACAAATTCAAATAAACTTGTGTCTGCTTCAATTTCCTCTCTTCTGACACCAGATAGCCTTCAGTAAGTCCTTATGTAGTGTTTATGACTTCAGAGTTAATTGACGCTGACATGGGGTCAACTTCCATGGAAGGATTAAGTTGGTCTTGATATTCCCCAGGATGTGGATTTTTAGAACCATTCTGTAATGCTATTGGGTAACTGCATTTTCCTTGTCGCTTAAGTAGAAATGCATCTGCCTGGATTGTATGTTGAAATAATATATCAGCCCCACATAATATTGCTCTGAGTTTCATTTTCTATAATATAAGACAGTGGTGCATTAAAGATAAACAAGAAATATAAAGAACAAACTCAGAAAAGGGAGAGGATGGAAGCAACTCTAATAAATAAAATATGGTCCAAGAAGGATTTTATGGAATGGATAATGGGTTCTTTGATGGATCATTACTTATTTACATTGCTCGAAATTTGTACTAGTACCAATATGGAAATTTGCTTCAGCCCCAATTAATGGTGAACATTTAATCAGATGTTTAAAATGCCACAGCAATTAAAATCCTATCATGTTTACGCTATAATATACCAAAGTTTCAAAACTGGCCCTCACAATACCACATTCAGCTTATCATATATTAAATATGAGATATATTTATACAATAGAATACAACTCAAAGGTAAGAGCAATACCTGAATCACACTTGAAGATTTGGAATCAACACCTCCATAGACATAGAGATGACTACAGCTATCATTCCCTGAATGCCATTTGATTGAAAGTATGGCCATTTTCCTCTTGCTACTAAAAAGCTGTAATTTAGAGATTGATGAAGTTTGAGAATCACATGATTCCAAACCTTTAGTAGTATGGTCAGATTTCAGTTTTGATATTGTTGGCACACTCCACAACCAGATGCCTCCATTGGTATACCCAATAGCTATCCTAGTCCCATTAGAGCATGCCCAACATGCAGACGATATGTTTTCCTCTTTTTGAAGATCTTCATTGCCTCCTCTTGCAAGAACCTTGCTCTCTAGAATGCCCCACAAAATAACTAAACCATTTTTAAAGATGATGAGAACCCTACATGTCATGCAAAAAAATAAGTGTCATTTCCATGGTAGATCCACTCATAATCCACTATAAAAGAAACTAAGATAGTAAGATATGAATTTATAGTGATGCTTACCCTAATAGGAAGATAAAACTTTCAAGAACAATTAAATGCATGTTATGCTTCTTACTCTATCCCTTTTAAGTTTAATTTAGACACAATCTAAAAGTAATGAAAAAATGAGGACAAAGTTTAATTTAGACACAATCTAAATGTAATGAAAAAATGAGGACAAGATACCCGACAAGCATGTTGCACCTTAAATTACCAACTAAATTCAAATAACATATTCTATTAAATTTCTAATCTATTTTCCTATTTCGTGGATTTAAGATCACACATCATCTTTGCACAATCACATACACGAGAATACACATACATTTACAAAGTCGATGGAAATGATTACATAACATCTTTGACTTTAGCTCTAAACATTTTTCTTCTAATAGAAATAAGACAACAAAAGACAATGAGCAAACTCTATCAGCTATATATAGATAGTGTAATGTACCAAACGACGGAAGTCACCTGATGGCAAGTCACTCAAGGGAAAATACCAGACAGTAATGTACTCGACAATAATGTACCTGAGGGAAAGTGCCCAATAGCAATGTACCCGAGGGCAAATATTTGACGGCAATGTACCCGAGGGCAAGTATCTGACGACAATGTACCTGAGGGAAAACACACAACAACAATGTACCCAAGGGAAAATACCTGACGACATAGTACCCGAGGGAAAATACCTAATGGTAATGTACCCAAGGGAAAATGTCCGAGGGCAATGTACCTGAGGGAAAATGTCTGAGGGCAATGTACCCAAGGGGAAACACTTGAGGGCAATGTATTCGAGGGAAAGTATCTGATGACAATATACCCAAGGGGGAAAATACTCGACGACAACGTACCCGAGAAAATACTTGATGACAATGTACCTGACAAAAAATACCTTCAACACCTTCGGCCCTCAATTGTCAGCTCCCTTCATCACTTGGCACCCTTCAACTCTAGACGACAAAGTTCCACTTGTATGACCAAGTATTCGTACAGTAATTAGGCTTCACCGTATGGTAAATACGTGTCACCCATACAACAAGGTACTCATACAGTGATTGAGAATTCCCCCTATGGAGTGTATTTTGCCCGTATAGAAAAGTATGCCTCCACACTTCCAAACACTCCATACGACAACGTAGGTTGTTACTTCAATTGAAACATGATAAAGGATCCAATCGTAGATAATTCCTTTGGTAATAATATTATTGTAGATATAGAAGGAATGAATCATCAACGCAGAGTATACACCATCAACACCATTGAATGGCCAAGAACTAGATATTTGTATTTTGAATGATAAGAATATAACTCAAGAGTACATCAAATTTGTCTTCAACTGAAGCCTTCACAGATTTAGACCACAAGCAAAATAGGGTGAGGAGTGACTCCCACCAAAACTGCGAATGCCAAAATAGGGAGGATCTTGCACCTCTAAAACGGCGAACAAGACTGAATTCCAATTGGAATTGCAAATACATAAAAAATATAAACCTTCACCATGACTTCCTAAAATGTCAATCATAGCCTTATATAGGGCTCTGGGAAGTTTCCTGAAAGGTTATGTAGGCCAACATTAGAAATTTATTACTTTTTTCTTTTATAATTAAATTAATTAATTAAGGGGTCCATAGGATATTATTTAATTTGGAACCACCTAATCAATTTATTTAATTGAGTCATTTGAACATTACAAATAGATAGATAGAGAGAGAGCTATGTTGGGATCAAGGAGCCAAAGGTTGCTACTGAAGCTTTAATTTAGGGCATAGAAACCCAACTTGTCACATGTCTATACTATTAGGGTTTTAATTTGTCTTTTGCAAGACATTGTAAGATAGATCTAAACTAACCTAAACCTAAACTCAATTGATCCTAGACTAAGAACTAGAAACATGATACAAAAATATGCATATTATACAAGGTTCATTGAGCGGGCTTTGCGCAAACGAAAATGATTAGGTTCCTATATTTTTGCCTCCGATCATGGTCCATCACATGACTATTAACAATCATGCCTTGCATAAAAGATTTTTGGATACTTAAGGATGAAACCATAGTTGAAAACGTCGCGGAGGCCTCGAAATTTTTTTTTAATGAAAACTAACTCAAAAAACTCGACAACTTAAAAAAATTAGTTTATTTTTATTAGCAATACATTTTTTTTGCAAAATTAAATGAGGTGTGTTATTCCTAACCGGTTACTGAGAGGGGGGGTGAATCAGTAAATACTATTTCTATCTTCAATTAAACCTTGTATAAAGATTCTTGCAGAATAAACATGCAATTAACCATTAATAATAAAAATTAGAAATACTCAGATCAACATAGCATATGTACGTGTAAACCCTCGGTTAGAAGGAAAAAAACCACAATGAGACAGAGCTCACAACTTCATTACTGCAGTGATAAAGGCACCTTGTTAGGAGCTTACAAAGCACTTGTAAGGGTGCTACCCGGTAAAGGGATTTGGTAGAAGTTCGGTTAAGATCTTGACTCTGTTAGGAGCCGCCTTGTTAAAGGACTTTCAACATCAATTAAGATGCTACCCGGTTAAAGGATTTATACAAAGAACCTATTAGGGTTCACCTTGATAGAGGGATTTGAATATGCTTTAACAGAATAAAAGCAATGATCTTAATTGACACTCTCTGTTTGATTAGATCATACCTGTTGACCTTTCTGTTCTACCTGGCTGTTGATCCTTCTGTCTTTCACCTCTGTGACCGTGGCTCTTCTCAGAAGATATCTCTCTTCTACTATGTACTTTCAACAACACTTCTTTTGTGTCCTATGACTTGTATATATAAGAAATTAATCTTATTAAAACCTAACTCATAGAACCGCCAAGCTGTAAACTCACCCAAAAATCATGCAGCAAAAAGCTTTGCAAGATGATCTTGAGTTTACCTTGAAACATCCGCGTAGAAATAAAACTAACTCTTGTTAAAAAGCTAACTCCAATTCTATACGGTGGATGCTCTGTATAATCCGGTTTTAAATTAGATAGCTCCGCATAATCCGGTGCGAATTATTCTACACTTGACCAGTATTGATCTTATACCCGGTTCATCCCTTGTACTCTGTTAGGTCTACTGGTGCATATACTCTGTTTAGTCTACCGGTGCATATAAAGTAATATGAGTGATCTACTGGTGTACCTATACCGGTGGGAATGGTGTTTGCATCTAACTTCACCAATGACAACTTAAATTTGCCAACAATCTTCCCCTTTGGCATTGGTGGAAAAACATTACTCACTTATCACAGTTAATTCCTTGTCCTGTAGACATCACCTGTGTGTGTGCTTTAGTTCTTCTGTCTGTAGACTTCCCTTGTTCTTGTGTTGCCTTCTGCTCTGTAGCTGAATCTACTCTATCTTTTTTGAGCTTCTTCCTTTTTTGATGTCTTCTTCCTTACAATAATCTTCCCCTTTTCTCATCCATAGGACAAAGGGTTTTGTGGTACTAACTCATTTACATCTGTAACTTTGTGAAGATGTCCTTGTACACTTTCTTTTCTGTATGAAGAATAGGGTTCAATTGACCGGTGACATGTTCTATATTTTTCTGTGCTACTTTGAGAGAGACAATAATGTTCTCCATGTCCTCTACTGTCTTGTAGTCCGGTTCACTGATCAGATTCTCAGCATCTGTTGCAATCTATTGCATTAAATCAAATGTTGGGGCCAGAAATAATTGAAATCCAATAAGATCTTGGATTCTCTTGTTCTTCTCTTCAGATGCCTTTCTCAGAATGAGAGCTAGGCTTGTCATTTCTCTACTGAAGTCAGTTGTAGAAGTATTCTTTATGTTAAACTGGGAAGCCAGAGCTCTTATGTCTTCAGAAGTCTTAGATGACTTTTCTATGATATCTTGCACAAAAGTATCAAAATTTGAAGTCCTGGTCATTAGACTTCCTCCAACTTGTAACTATTGTTGAAGTACCCTTAAGTTGGTTGATACCGTTACCTTTATTTCTTCAACCTGTTTGTGGAGAATTTCTATTCTCTTCTTCTCATAGTGATCAATGGCAATTGTCTCCGGATCGGTGACATCTTCTCCTATTGCTTCAGCCAAAATCTCCAATTGATCAATTACAAGTTCATCTTCATCTATGTCTGCATCCGGTACAAAGTTGTACATGATGTTCTTGACACTTGTGAGGACCATGTCCCATTTTCTCTTTGTTAGCTCCTTTAGTTGCCTTGTTGACATTTTGCTTATGTCAACCACAGTCTCACTAGCCTTGCTCTTCTTGGCTTCTATGTCAGCTGCAAAGGATAATTTTCTCTTGGATGATGATGAGCTTGGAACATCTACCTGTTCCTGTTGTCTTGGCTCTTGTTCCGGTTGTTCTTTCTCATTATGTACAAGTAACTCTTGTTCCTATTCATTTTGTTGTTCTTGTTTTTCTTCAATCCCCGATTGTACCATCTCTTCCGGTATTCTTACCTCTTATGTTCTTTCTTCCTCTTTTTGTACTTCCCCTTCCAGTTGTACTTCTACTTCTAGTTGTGCATCTTCTTCCTGTTGCAATTGCTCTTCTAGTGGGGCTTCTTCTTTGTGTTTCTCTTCAGCTGTATGTAGATCACCACAGCAATTTCTTCTTCACCATCTGTATTGTTGTCAGTAGTCATCTTGACTGATGACTCTCCCAGATTCACCTGTTCACCAGATGTGAACTGTTCCTTAGGAATTTCCTACGCACAGATTGTTGGTTCTTCACGAGCGGTGAATTGAACCAGTAGTTCTTGTGCTGTTTCAGGTTGATTGTGTGGACCTGTTGCCTCGAGAGCACTGAAATCATATTGTTGCCAGAAATCTAGTGTCTCTTTATAGACTTCGTTCTCATAACCATTTATTATTTTGGCAACCCTATTCTTTGTATCTAGATTCATGGATACTTCCTCTAATAGAAGTTTAATTCTGTCTTCACTGAGACTAGGTTGCACCTGTGACAGTGTCTCCTTAACAATTCTATTGTTGGAGCCCAGATCGGTTCTCCATTTAGTCATTAATCTTGTATTTAGTTCAGGAGGAAATTTAGACCTGTAGTCTCTTGGAGTTCTGTTGTAATCCAAGAAGGTTTCTAACAGAGCCACTATTATTACTTGTTTATCTTCCTCTCCTAGCACACTATACCATTTAGCCACATTGGCTACTTCTCCAAAATCTATTACTTCATCTACTATATCATTTAGTGCGAGCCTTACCTCTTTCTGGAGATACAAGAATGGTTGGATGTGCTGGATCACCACCTTTGTCGTCAATGATATCGACGATGACCGGTTCAGTCGATACCTTGGCTTTCACTTATGCTTCGGCTCCCAAAATTCCCTTTCCTTTACCAATATCTTGGACCGGTGGTGCAGTGTTCTTTTGGCATGCTTCTTTTGCTTGTTGTAGGGTTTGAAGAAGTTTAGTCCATGTTGCCACACCTTCCTCGTGAACTTTGTCAACTTATCCAACGAGCATCTGACTGGCCCTCTTTCTTATTAGAAAGTTTTGCTTGTGCAATTCTGCTTGTTGAGTAGCCTCGTCCAGAGTGAGATGATTTTGAACCTCAAGCAAAGCTCTAATCCTTAGCTCATTTTCTCTTTCCATCTTGCTTCAAGAATTTCTTGGAGATCGTTAGGGACGACGTTATGATGTTCGGTAGGAGTTAGATTGAACTTGTGAATGCAATAGACTACCACTTCCTCTATTTTCCTCCGGTCTTCTTCATTTTCCAAATCATACCTCCTTCATACTGATGCCATACCACCTAAATTCTTTAATGCTGCCACATATTCATCAATTGTGGGCTTTCTTGCTCTCGGTGCATCTTCCTTCACCAGTTTAGCAGATTTCCTCTTGCAGACCAGAGGAGTTGGGTCCTCAGTTTTTATTCCTTCTGTTTCTTCTCCTTGAGCGCTGGTCACTTGTTGTGCTCTTTTCATTTGGACTTTCGGTTGATCTGCTACCGGTTTCTTCTTCGGTGTAGGGGTCCTTTTGACATAAACATTCTTAATTGGTGCCCTTTTCTTCAGATTCTCCTGAATCTCTTCAAAGGTCCCAAACCGGAGAGCAGATAAGTCCAAATCACAGTCTTGTAGGGCATTTGCATATGCCTTGGCTGTCTTTGTAGAGATCTCATACCCTAGTTCAAGAGCATACCCGGTTCGTGGTTCCATTGCCTAAATCATGCAATGATCGGTGGAGACTAGAAAACATACATCGTCTTTGTAGGAGTCAACAATAGTTGACGACACCCTCTCCTTGGCGTGCATTCTTAGCTGGAATGCCTCAAAGTGTTCAGTCATGACTTTTTTGAACTGGTTTCCCAGTTGGTTGGCCATATCACTGATCTGGATCATGATAGGTCGATTGGTTCCCCAAGTCACCTTGCCTATTCCCGAAAAGAAGTTAGAATAGTAAAAGTAAAGGCATACTAGTAGGGTTCCATAATTTAGGGATTTCTTCTTGACGATACCGAGCTTCTTCAAATTCTCAAAAATCTGTCCTTGAAGCATTATGCAAATATCGCACTGGGTGTTGTCATGCATTATCCGGTGGGCGGCATGAATGCCTCCTCCCGGTATGCTTTTTAGGTTACTTGATTGATAGATTTTGTAACCTATCACTGCGAATGCGAACCTAACTCCTTCATCTTCAATGTCGTTGATGGTCATTAGCTGATTGTCAGACTTCAATTTTGTCAACTTGGCGACCACTGCATTGGAGATGGCTCTTAGGGTGAGAGGTTCCCCTTTGTCACTATACCCGGTCACTCTATGCAGGTCCTCCTTGGTTATTTGCGTGCAAGCTCCTTTTGCAAGCCAGAAACCAAGTTCATGCACACGACTGAGAACCAGTCATATCCAGTCCGGTTGGAAAATGGTTGGGTAACAAACTCCATTAATCAGCCCTGAGGACACCAGCTTCGCATATTTATCTGGAAGCTTTCCATCTGTGCACAGCGAGAGATACTCGCTCTGGATGAAGGTTTCACTCAGTTCTTGTTTTGCATGAATGAAAGCGGTCACATCTTCTGTCGTGAGAACACCATCAGGCACAAATGACAGTGCACCAGACATGTCGTTTTCCCTGTTCTGGACTGCCATGATGTCGTAGACAAGTCGGTCGAATTGATTACCTTTAATCAACTTGGCAATAGATGATGATGATGCCATTGTTATCAACCGCTTTACACAGAAAGTAGCTTGATTGGTCTAACAGAAAATATCTTATCGATGATCAAAGCACGAGAATATTACTCAAGCATAAGAAATTGTTAATCACAAATCGTAAAGTAAAATAAAATGAGTAATCCTCCTTTCTTTATATAGATTTAGTGCATAATGGTAACTATTTGTTAACGGCTATAGCATTAATTACCTTAACTAACCTTTCTTTCCTTTTTCGCCAACCAGTATTTAGGCTTTTTCCTGTTGAACAAACGTTGGTTGATCAACGCTTACCTGTCTGGTTCTACTTACTGACTGAGTGAGTTTGTTGCTCACCAATCCTACTGGGAACAGTAGACAGGCTACTGGTTCCCTCTAAGCCTTTTAGGCTCAGTTTGCTGAAGAGATATCACCATCAATAGATGATGATCTTCCCTCTATCTTCTCCTTAGCGGAGCTCTTTGATTCCTTCTTGAACCAAATCTTCTTGAATTCTTTCTCGGTCACTTTTCCCTTGTTGTTCTTTTCATTGGGAGACAACGTCTTCATTACCGGTTTGACCAAACCTCTCCTTTTGTTCATTGACCGGTTCCTACAATCCTTGGCCAGATGTCCAACTTTGTTGCAAGTGTAGCAGACTATCTTGGTTGCCTTCCATGGATGACAGAGCTCACAACTTCACTACTGCAGTAATAAACGCGCCCACTTAGGAGCTTACAAAGCACTTGTAAGGGTGCTACCCGGTAAAGGGATTTGGTAGAAGATCGGTTAAGATCTTGACTCTGTTAGGAGCTGCCTTGTTAAAGGACTTTCAACATTAATTAAGATGCTACCTGGTTAAAGGATTTATACAAAGAACCTATTAGGGTTCACCCTGATATAGGGATTTGAATATGTTTTAACAGAATAAAAGCAATGATCTTAATTGACACTCTCTGTCTAATTAGATCATACCTGTTGACCTTTCTATTCTCCTTGGCTATTGATCCTTTCGGCCTTTCACCTCTGTGACCGTAGCTCTTCTCAGAAGATATCTCTCCTGCTCTATATTTTTAACAACATTTCTTTTGTGTCTTATGACCTGTATAAATAAGAAATTAATCTTATTAAAACCTAACTCATAGAACCGCCAAGCTGTAAAATCACCCAAAAATCATGCAGCAAAAAGCTTTGCGAGATGATCTTCTGTTTACCTTGAAACATCCGCGTAGAAATAAAACTAACTCTTGTTAAAAAGCTAACTCCAATTCTAAAAGGTGGATGCTCCGTATAATCCGGTTTTAAATCAGACAGCTCCACATAATCCGATGCAGATTATTATGTACTTGACCGGTATTGATCTTATACCCAGTTCATCCCCTGTATGCAATATAAGACCGGTACCATGTACTCTGTTAGGTCTACCGGTGCATATACTCTATTTAGTCTACCAGTGCATATAAAGTAATATGAGTGATCTACCCGTGTACCTATACCGGTGGGAATGGTGTTTGCATCTAACTTCACCAATGACAACTTAAATTTGCCAACAAGGTGAAGCATCTGATGATTCAATAGATGAGTACACAAAATAAACAAGCTGAGTCTAGATATATTTAATTGATTTAAATGCAAATTAGGTATGAAATGGCATCCTCGTATGGAATGTTGATGGCTGTTAGTCTGATACTTTGAAGTAAAATTAAACTAGCAAATTATTTTTGTAAAACTAAAAGTAAATACAACATCAAAATAGTATACATCTTCCTCTTCCCAGCTCTAGTAAAACCTAGGGGAGAGATAGAACTAGAGGGTCTAGTTCTAGGAGTCTATTGTGGTTGCGCCTCCTCACTCAACACGAATGGTTGTAACTCAACCTTCATCCTAGATGTAGATGCTGCTAGCAATGGCAATGGATCCTTATCATCCTCATCTTCCTCAACATCAGCCAGTGTGAATTCAATTCCATCCCCCTCCTCCATAGATTGCCTTTGAAGATCATAGATGTTGTCCTCAGTAAACAATGGAGGTTGCTTCTGCATTGTCAAATCACTGTAAGGATCTACATTATCCAAATCAATTGGACCAACTGATGTTTCCTATACTTTTTTGTGTATAAGCAAAGACTATATTGCACAAAGACAAGGTCATTGAGGTGTTTATAAGCTAACTTGTTCCTCTTCTTTGTCTGGATAGCCTCAAACAAGCTCCAATTGTGCTTACAACTGGATGAACCACAAGGCTAGCGTAAGATTCAAAGGGAAAATCTTTAGAGATTTGGAGTATTCCACCCCAATTTCTCCAACAAGAATTTGCAAAATAAAATATTGAAGAGTTAGAAAGAAAAGTGAAAACATATTTTATCAAATTATCAATAGTTTAAACTTGTAAACTTGTAAATTTTAAATTTGTAACTTGTAAGATGCATGTGAAAGACTCCAAATATTATACCTAGTGCTTGAGTGGTTCTTCCTCTCTTAGCCAGCTTTGAAGAAATAGCTTATCACTTGATTCCCTACAATTTTTCAATTCAATCACAATAAAGTATCTCACCTCAAACTAGTGTGTCATTCTCTAAATGCATGCAATGAGGCACTCCGTGACCTCTCCATTGGGATGAGTCGGAATCTAAGAAGAAAAAATGAGGTTTACGAAGCATCTTGCTACTTGAATTCGTTGGTGGAGTTGATTGTTCTACCCATATTTCCAAGACTCTCTAAGTCCTAGCGATTCCTATGCCAAGTGACTCTAGTCAAGTCCCAAGGGCCCGAGACACTCCAGGAACTCCCTCTAGGTGAGACTCACTACAAACTGGTATTTTGCCGAGTTTTGTTGAGTCTTGCCAATTTTTTGTCGAATCTAGAGAGAGGTCATCCTTGTCGAGTCTGCACTGACTCCGAGTCTCATTTCTATGTTACTACCTCCTATCAGTAACTTCCTATACAGGATCAAATTTGAGACAGACCCCCTTGTAATTGTTGATAGATTGCTTGGCCTTATCTATGACTTCATAAAAATACCCTATTGGGGGTTTGTTCCCTGTTTACCAAGTGGAAAATTCTAACCAAGGGCTTTCACACCTACAATTGAAAAATACAAAAAGATTAATCATTAAAGTTACAAATTATCAATGAAAGACTTGAATAAAATAAAATTAAATATTCAAGTTTCGAGTAAAAAAATATAAATATTCAAGTTTGAAGTTACCTTCACAATCTTTGTAACTTTTTGTGCAAATATGTTGTCAAAGACTATGCATGCAACATTCTCTCCTTCAGCCCTCTTCAAAAAGTTGAGTCTAGCCATGTTTTGCGATGTTAAAAAAAAACCCTATGACACCGGGTCTTGCCATCTCTATCCTTTGGGCATGTTCTCTCATCAAGCAAAGAACCCAAGGGTGATTATAGATGTATTTTGCGATCCTCCTTTCATCCTCTACAACTAGTGTCACCCAATCTAGTTTGCCTATCCTCCAAAAGACAGTCAAGGACATGTGTTGCACAATGTGTCCAAAAAAGTGTTGTGTGTTTCTCTTGGAAGATTCTACCAATCACCACATATGTCACTACATTATCAGTTATTATTTGCACCACATTTTCAATTCCCACCTCCATGAAAAATTGATCCAACATTAGAGCCAAAGTTTCAGCATTTTTCACCTTGTTGGAGAAATCCACCAATTTCAAGAAAACCACATTATTTTTGCAAGCAACAAAAAAATTAATGATGGTGCAATTTTTGCCATCTATCCACCCATTAAAAACAATAGTGCAGCCATATTTTTTCCATTCATTTATTTTCTCTTCCACCAATTATCATGTCCTATCAATTACATTCATGAGCAACCTACAAGTACAAAGTGAAATTAATTACACAATTATGATAAAAAAATAGCTTAAATTCAACAAAAATTACTAATTACTAGTTTACTATAAAAAATTGAAAGAACATAGATTTAGTCTAAATTTTAAGACTCAACATAAGTTAACAAAACTAGAAATAAAACACATAAATCCTCCCACTCAAATCTCCTTGAGAAAGCACCTTTTAGCCTTCTCTAAAAACTGTCAATACGGTAAACAAATCACGCCAATAAGGATTGTCTGCCACATTGAAAGGGATGTTGTTAAAGTACCAAAAATCAGCATATGCAATGTCTAAATGCTCATGTGCCACCCCATTTCACCCAATTGCCTCCAATGATTGTTTTGCACCAGGTGTGTTTCAGTGCACAAGATAATCGCTTAATGACGACAACACTGATGGTGGTTCTCTACCAGTAGTTGAAATGGTGGCCAAGGTGGTGGTGGTTTTGTGGATACATGGGCCATGAAGAGAGCCCACTATACTCTAAAGTGCTTCTTTTGGTTTAAGGTTGATTGGAGCACCTTGATTTAAAGGAATTTTAGAGCCATTATCATTGAAGACAACTTGCAGCCAGCCATGGGACTGTTAATTACATTTAATTGGGACAGTATGTTAATTATTTCTCCTTTCAATTGAAGATATGTTTATGAATTTCAACGTTCAATCTTTAACTAATTGAAAAGGCTATCTTGTATGCACAATTTCCTATCATCTATGAACACCCACTTCACCTACCATTGAAAAATTAATAGCAGAAATTTATGACAGCGAAAAGTGACTTTGCATGCTCAAAGTTTGGTCTCATATTGCAGTTTCATTAACTGGAAAATACAATAAAAAAAATTCAGGGTGGACATTAGAGCTTATGTTTTATTTCCCAATTCATTATGGCTCAATATTTAATTTGTCACCATCATGTAATATGACTGTTGATAACAACAAATAATATCAATATTTGAAGACATTTCTTATGCATACAATGATATAAGGAATGTGGTAAAGAACTTTAATAGTTGTACCCTTACCTACTAAATTCATAAGATGGTTGAGGCAAAATACAAACAATTGAGCGATCCTGAATTGCTTCAGCAGTAACACCTATATATAGAATACAATTATTCATCGATGAGAAAAAATAAAAAACTAAAAATAAAGCCTCCCTCTAAGATGAAAATACTTATATTGCTACATTAATCCTAGATAAAGAGAAAAGGAAAGCTCATAAGTAAATTGTACTTCTAACATTTGAACTAAATAGATGCAGTTAGCTATTTACTTTAAGAAATCCATTTAATACAGTACAGTATTTTAACAAAGCTATCACATACACACCTATAGGACCTACGACACATACATCAGACAAACTACAAGTTCTCTTACATATTGTCTATATGAAGAAAAACACAAATTCATTACTAAATCATTCGTAGCTATTGAAATACATATTGCTGCATGCTTGGGGAAATCAACCTTCTATGCTTCGTACATATGTATCTCTTCTTATTTAACTTAAAATTCCACTATTCATGTGGCCTAAAATTTCCATATGCATCACATTTTGCTTAGTCAAAATTTCCATCAATTCCAATTAAGTAATTTCCACACATCTCCTTATTCTTTCTAGAGCTGTTTTTCTTTAGACCACTATATTTTCTTGATTAAGGTAAATGTTAGGAAGTATCATTAATTTCACCCAAGTATCGTTAACTTTTGTTTCGTTGATTTTGTTTGACACATTCTTTGCTTTATCTTTATTTCCTGGTTTTCCTTGTTTGCATAGTATAGAGTTCTACATGGAAACAATTCACCTTTATATAGAGGAGGAAGAACTTTTCTGTCCTCAACATTAGAGAGGAAGCCAGACTTTAGAGAGGAATTTAAAATTGTATAAATAAAGCAACCTTTGGAACAACCATTCAAAAGATAGATTTCAAGAGTGAAAAAGTTGTATAAACCCTTTTGACTCTTTATTTGGACTCATGCTAGTTATGAATAGATGTATAAGAATTACATTTCAAATGAAACTTTGGAAAATTAGTAAAATAGAAAAATTGCAAATACTAAATAAAATTTCTATTTGACAAATGAAATTGTTGAATTGGAGATTTCTATTATATAAAAAATATCTTAAAGATGATTACAATGACTAACATGATATCAAAACAAGTACAAAATGTCAAAATGTAGTGAAGGGAGGCCCTCTAATCATCCCCTAAGCAAAACTACTCATTACTAGAACTTTTGCACTCTTCACAGTCAAGCTCTACCAAACTAGCACCAACTAGCCCTAAATCTGAAGTCACAACATCCTGATCCTCATCAATC
The DNA here is from genome assembly GCA_027943335.1 of Chamaecyparis obtusa. NCBI lineage: Eukaryota > Viridiplantae > Streptophyta > Pinopsida > Cupressales > Cupressaceae > Chamaecyparis > Chamaecyparis obtusa. Next base: position 226,653 of record BSBK01000353.1, on the reverse strand, counting down.
TATGATGGCTCCTCTAGCTCTACATACCATCATGCTACTGGACTCTCCTTGTACCCACATGTCTTACGGTCAATGAGATGCAAAACACTATGAACAACTACAACCTTCTCTACTCTCCTAGAGGTAAGTTTGTTCCTCTTAAGAAAGTGGATGAAGCTCTAAGTAGACCAGTTCCTCTTTGTAGCTAAAAAACTAGAAACCTGAGATAGTAGACAAATGGCTAGTGTGATTTTTGTCCATGATAGTCCCACCACAAAATTGGGTCCTCATGTGCCATAGTTCTTATATCCATCTTCTTTGCATCACAATAACCCCTAAGGGTGGCCTATTTCATCCACTTAGTGCTAATTGTGTTAGCAATAGTAGGGTCATGCATCTTATCAATCCACTTGAAGAATCAAGCCTAGACATTGTAATGTCCCCAAACGACACTGTAATATCCCCGTCATTAAATGACTATTAAAACTATTGTATTAGGGGTCGCGATTGATTTAGTTTATCTCGGGCCCATTCTTTCTTTTTGTTGGCTTAGTTTAGTTGTCGCCGTCGGCTCTTTTGTGCACTCTCGGGAGTTTTCCCCGACGGGTACTTATGCTCGGCTTGTAGGATAGATTTAGTATGTTGAGATTTATATTTGATTTGTATTTGCAAATTCCTGTTGGAATTTTGTTGTTCGCCATTTCGGAGGTGAAAGATCCTCCCTATTTGGTTTGTCTGCAATTTCGGTGGGATTCAACCCTCACCCTATTTTGCTTGTTTCTCTGGTTCCGGATTTGGCAATCAATCTCTATTATTCATATTTCATCTTGCAAGGGTTTAAGTTCAATTTGTGTGGTGGCAATTAAAGATTGGAACGACTCTCATCACTCGGCGTACTACCAACATCAGTCTGTACCGCTTCCATCCTTCGGCGTACTTCCAACATCATTCTGTACCACCTCCATCCCTCATCATTCTAGACTGCCTCTATCCCTTGGTGCACTTCCAACATCCTTCCGTACGGCAACACCACTTCCTTTCCGTACTACAACACACTTCCTTCCCGTACTCAACATACTTCCTTCCGTACTACAACACACTTCCTTCCGTACTACAACTCACTTCCTTCCCGTACTCAACACACTTCCTTCCGTACTACAACACACTTCCTTCCCGTACACAACACACTTCCTTCCCGTACTCAACATATTTCCTTCTGTACTACAACACACTTCCTTCCGTACTACACACACTTCCTTCCGTACTACAACTCACTTCCTTCCCGTACTCAACACACTTCCTTCCGTACTACAACTCACTTCCTTCATGTACTTGTTATCTCCAGAATTTGCACCCTAAAACCTAAGCACCTAAACACTTAGAAATTCTGGATAACATGGGAACAATCACTAGTTTGTGGGTGAACTATGTAAGTGATTGAACCTCCGGATTCTAGGCCGGTTCCTATTTGGTATTATGCGATGCTCTACCTAAACTACTAAAAACTGCAAACTTATGAGGAAAAGGTAGAAAGTACTTAAAATGAAGATTGTTTAAACCCAAAAGGTGATGCACCAGAATAAGATAGGGGATTTGATACTCAACAACACAATGATGGGAAAAATTATCAATTATAAGACACTACTTTAGATGAAAATCTCTGCATAATAATGTTTCAGAAGAAGGCTTAAATGAACAATATCAAAAAGATATAAATCACAATCAATATTAGTCCAAAATGATGCACAACTTATGACTTATGCATAGCAGTTTTACTAACTCAATAGGTGCAGAAATGAGACATAAACTTGAAGGTTTTCTGAGAAAACACAAGAAATAAACATCAATCACCAGTTTTACACACTGAAAATGAGCTCCAAAGTAGATCAAATTTGCTGTATTATTCCTTCAAAGGCCAAAGACATCAACTCCCAATGATACAATCCAGAAAATGACAAGGCAGAGGACAGAATGTCACAATAGCTATTCCCTTTTCCAAAATTCAACCCCTACAATGACAAATGAAATCCAATATAAAGGAAAACTCTCACCCAAAACCCCTAAAATGCAGGGGTCGAATGTGAGAAAAATCCCTCCAAAAAGGGATTCAAAACTGCCACCTATGAAGTCTAGACACTCCAAAAGACCTATCTGTCTAGTGACCACTTCAGTTTAGTCATAAAACACCCTAAAAGACTCAATGACTCATAAAAGAGTCCATCTTTGCAACAAACATCTAGAACATGTCAAAAAGACACATCACCCTCTTTACACCCAGTCATACATTGACTTTTCACCCTTATCTCTCCAAATCCGAAAATGAATACATTTGAATTTTAAATTTTGCACTATTAATAATAATTAATTGATTTATAATAATATCAATTAACTATTATTAATTACAACATTATGCAAAATTTAAAGTTGTTTACATCCTTTGATAATAATTAATTGATTTATAAAAAATCAACTAATTATTATTTACAAAATTTTAAAACAAAAATCAAACTTATTTATTTATTAAGTAAATAAAATAGTAATATATTATTAAACTTAAGTAATATATTACTATATTATTTACTTATGAGTTGCAACATATAAATAAATAAGTTTTAAAAGTTTTGGCATTATTCGGTTACAATTCGGATTTGAAAAAAAAAACTTATCAAAATTAAAACTTAGGGATGATATACCCTAAAAGACTACGAAAGCCTTTCATTTCTTATCTTGGCTTAGAAGTTTTTTAGGAACTCGGCAGCCGCTTCAAGGGTTTCAAAACCCTTAAAAAGTTGCAGGAAAATGCCGAGAAAGATGAATGTGTTGCTGTTCTGGCCGCCATTTGTAGTTTGACTGGTTGTGACTGGGCGTTTAACTGCAATGCTATTGCTAGAGCCGCCAAACCTGGAGAAACTCGCTGCATTACCATGCCATCTGTAGTTCAAGTCACATTTTATGGGAGACTATTACTTACAAAAACCGCCAATTGTTACTGGGAAGAGGTAAAGTCGAATGACGCCTTCCTTTACTTGTTCCTTGATGCATGCATTCTGAAACATTGCTCTTAGAAAAGGGTTTTTCTGTTACTGCGTATGAACGTTTCCAGTATATGCTTTGCTATTTTTTGAAAAATAAACATAAGGGTTTATGTTGTATTTTACTGCTGGAACTCTACATGAAATGTTTACTTCTGTATCAGCACACCGTACGGCCTTCTCCATTGATTCTGTACTGCCTGCAGCGTCTTAGTACGACCTTCTACCATAAATCTTCCTGACTCCATTCCCTCCTCTGTATGGATTGGTTGAATCGTGCCTAGTTACGTGGTCGGGAACATTACAGTGGTATCAAAGCTGGTGATTCTACCAGCTTGTGGGTATTGAATGAGAGTTTATTCAAGGAAAAGGACTAGATCTCACTTAGTCGGTAGAATGGGCAATTCCCAAGACCCTGCGGCCGAAGTCATGACTCTTCTGAGAGAACTCACTAAGAACCAGGTACAGATAAATGACACTCAACGCCTCGTGGAAAAGACTGTGAAAATTGGCCGAAAGCAAGATATCCGTGGAACAAAGCGACAATTCTATCTCGGGACGGGCAAATCCCCAACCCTTGCGCTCTCGATCGTCAATGCCAAATTTTCCTCCATGGACGGAAGAACGACGAGGAGAGCAACCAACCTTCTAGGAAATACAAGATTAGCTTTGAGAAGATTAGAGGAACGCAAATATGGAAGGAGATATATCCTACAAAGATTATGCTGAGCTGAGAATGAGGTACTCTGGTGGAAACAAGCATGGCTACTATAATGACGATCTGAGACGGAAGATGGGCAAAGTTAATCTATCCTCCTTTGATGGGTCTGGAACTATCACAACTCGAGCATGGGTGCAAAAAGTAGACACATATTTCCAGCTCAACCCTATGCCAAAAGATGAGGCCATCAAATTTGCAGCACTACATCTCGAAGGAATAGCCCACGAATGGTGGCATCATGGCATGGTTACTCTCGGCCACGACCAAATAAATTCCTACGCTGAATTCACCGAGAGGTTGATAGACTGTTTCGATGGAAAAGATCCAGAATTGAATTTCAAAGAATTGGCTTAGTTAAAACAATCTGGCACAGTCGATGATTACATAACAGAATTTCAGAGATTATCTATCTTGGTGACTAATATTTCAGAAAGACGATTGGTGGTACTGTTCATGGATGGACTGGCGGAACCCTTGAAAGGGTGGGTGAAAGGATTCAACCCCATCACACTCACAGAAGCGATTAAGAAGGCACGCGACATGGCGACATCTTTGTCGCCATCCACCAAGTATCACTCGCAGTCCAAACCACCTCTCGCTCCACAGGAAAGAGACAACAGACCTCCACCCAGGAGGCCTCCATTGGATGAGGAGACTAGGCAGGAACTCAGAAGGAAGAAAGTCTATTTCAACTGTAAGGAGCCATGGGTACCAGGACATCGATGCCTCGACAAAGGAAAAATCCATTACATTGAGGTTTCGTCTGACGGAGAGGAAGAACAAACACCTGAGGCCAAAGCAGCTGAACAACAAATTTCGAGGGAGGAAAACATCAATCGCACAGAAAGACTTGCCACACTCTTCAAAAGAGGAGGCGCCATTGCTACTCTGGCGGGAACTCCGAGATGCACTGTATTCTGGGTCCGGGGCACCCTACAAGGACAACGGGTCGTGGTCATGCTTGACAGCAGAGCCACACTCAACTTCATTAACTCCTCACTCGTGAGCCGGCGGAGCCTATGTACGGAGGCACACTAGGGATTTGATGTCAAAGTAGCGGGAGGAAATTTGTTAAAATGCACTCATATGGTTCCGCAACTGAGCATCACCATGGGCAACCACACAGTGACGGATGATTTCTTTGTGGTAGATTTGGACGACATGGAATTAATTTTTGGCATTCAGTGGATGGAAACATTGAATGAATACACATAGAGTTTCAAGCGAATGGAGTTCTCCTTTGAGGTAAATGGCGAAAAGGTTGTGCTGAGAGGGATGTCGAATGGAGGGCTGAAGGAAATTTCAGCCCAATAGATGGAAGCTATCCTCAGACACGACAATATGGTTTGGGCCGCACACTGTTTTGCCTCAACAGAACCCATACAGAGACAAAGAACGAACAACTAGGAGGAAGAACTTCAAAGGGTTTTGGATAGATACCACCAAGTCTTCCCCGACATACCACTAGGTATACCACCACACCGAGGATTCGAACACACCATTGAGATGGAAGCTGGTGCCAAACCGGTAATCACTGTGCCAGTCCCTTCGCATCATCGGTAGTGCTCGTTAAAAAGAAGGATGGAACAATGCGAATGTGTGTAGACTACCACGCACTGAACAAAAAGACCATCAAGAACAAGTATCCGATTCCCAGGATCGATGAATTGCTAGATGAGTTACACAGTGCCATTTATTTCTCCAAAATAGACCTTCGTTCGGGATATCACCAAATCAGCATGAGGGAGCAGTATGTGGAGAAGACAGCATTCCGTTGCCATTATGGGCATTACGAATTTCTGGTCATGCCGTTCGGATTGACCAACGCTCCTGCTACATTCCAATCATGCATGAACCACATTTTTAACAGACAGCTGCGTAAGTTCCTATTGGTATTCTTCGATGATATATTGATCTACAGCAAGACATGGGAGGAGCACTTAAGGCATTTGGAAGAAGTACTCAAGATTATGAAGTCACAACTGTTGTTTGCCAAACAATCCAAATGTGAATTCGAAATGACAGAGATATTATATTTGGGGCACATTATTAGTAGTCGGGGACTTCAAGTACATCAAGAAAAGATTCAAGCTATCCTGGATTGGCCACCTCCGAAGACTCTTTTAGAACTACGTGGATTCTTTGGGTTGTGTAGTTACTATAGACAGTTCGTGAAGGGGTTTTCTCAGCTCAGCGCACCTCTCATCGACCGGACGAAGAAGGGATCTTTTCAGTGGAATGAACGTGCATATCAGACCTTTGAGAAACTCAAGGAGACTATGAGTTCTTTTCTAGTCCTTGCACTGCCAAACTTCAGTCGACCTTTCATCCTGGAGTGTGATGCCTCCGGAGAGGGTATCGGGGCCGTCTTAATGCAAGACCGCCACCCCATTGTTTTCGAAAGTCGGAAGCTCTCAGGAGCCGAGAGGTTGTATTCTATATACGACAAAGAAATGTTAGCCATCATGCATGCCTTGACCAAGTTTCGGTAGTACCTTGTTGGAGCCAAGTTCATTGTCCGTACAGATCACAATAGTCTCAGGCATTTTCTAGAACAGCGAGAATTGAATGAGCGACAACAGAAATGGGTAAGTAAAGTCCAGGATTTTGACTTTGACATTGAATATGTGAAAGCGAAAAATAATGTAGTGGCTGACGCCTTGTCAAGAAAACTGGCCATTTGTTCCTTATCTCAAATATCAGCGGATTGGAAAGAACATTTGTTGGTTGAATACTCCAAGGACACGTTCGCATGCCAACTCTTAGACAAAGAAATATAGGACGACAGGTATAAGGTGGTAGATGATATTATTTTCTACAAGGACAAAATTTACCTGGTGCCTGAATCCAAGTTGAAGAAAAAGGTTTTGAAAGAAATGCACAATTCACCTCTAGCCGGGCATCAAGGTTACTTGAAGACCTATCGACAGATTAGGGAAAGATTTTCTTGGAAGGGCCTAAAAGGTGATATACTACAGTACGTCCGGGAATGTTCCATCTGCCAACAAAATAAATCCGAACACACTCTACCAATGGGTTTGCTGCAGCCATCACCGATTCCAGAGAAAAAATGGGATAGTATATCAATGGATTTCATCTTTGGGCTCCCTAAGGCACAGGGGAAGGACTGCATCTTTGTGATAGTCGACAAACTAACCAAGTATGCACATTTCTTTGCTATTCCAACAGAGTTTTCCGCTTCACAGGTAGCAGACTTATTCTTCCGAGAGGTGTTTCGTCTGCATGGACTCCCTCAAAACATAGTAAGTGACAGAGACAGCCGCTTCCTTAGTAATTTTTGGAAAGAATTGTTTTAGCTAGCAAGGACAGAGTTGTCACCAAGCACCAGTTACCACCCGTAGACCGACGGACAAACAAAGATTGTAAACAAATGGTTGGAAGGTTACCTCGGAAATTATGTTTCAGCACAACAGAGGGCCTAGGTAAAATGGCTACACTTGGGAGAGTACTGCTACAATACCACTTTCCACATGTCCATTGGAATGGAACCTTTCAAAGCTTTGTATGGGTATGAACCTCCTTCATCTGTGGATTTGGCTCTCGGTGACAGTCACACGCCAAAGGCCAAAGACTGGTTGCAAGAAGGAATAGATATTTTAAGGTCCCTAAAGGAAAATCTCCAGCACGCTCAAAATCAGCAGAAAATGTACACTGACAGGCACCGAATCGAGAGGAGTTTTGAAGTAGGGGATTTGGTAAACCTCTGACTTCAACCTTACAGACAATCATCTCTGAAGGCTTCCTGAAAGGAAAAGTTGAGACCCGCGTTTCTACGGACCCTACCGCGTGACAAGGAGAGTGGGTGAAGTTGCATACGAATTGGACCTGCCCGAGGGAAGCCGAATCCACAACGTCTTCCACGTTTCTTGTCTGAAGAAAGCTGTGGGCCAACAAGTGACAGTTTCCACAGACCCGCCACCCCTCGACGACGGAGGAAAGTTAGTATTGGAACTTGCGGAAATCATCGACGACCGGGACAGAAGCTTGAGGACACGCACTATCAAGGAATTTCTTGTGCGCTAAAAGGACCTTCCCCTTGAAGATGCCACCTAGGAAGGAGAAGAGATTCTGGAACACCCCAGCTTGAAATTGCTTGAGGACAAGCAATCTTTGGGACGAGAGGACTGTAATATCCCCGTCATTAAATGACTATTAAAACTATTGTATTAGGGGTCGCGATTGATTTAGTTTATCTCAAGCCCATTCTTTCTTTTTGTTGGCTTAGTTTAGTTGTCGCCATCGGCTCTTTTGTGCACTCTCAGGAGTTTTCCCCGATGGATATTTATGCTCGGCGTGTAGGATAGATTTAGTATGTTGAGATTTATATTTGATTTGTATTTGCGAATTCCTGTTGGAATTCTGTTGTTTGCCATTTCGGAGGTGAAAGATCCTCCCTATTTGGTTTGTGTGCAGTTTTGGTGGGATTCAAACCTCACCCTATTCTGCTTGTTTCTCTGGTTTCGGATTTCGCAATCAATCTCTATTATTCATATTTCATCTTGCAAGGGTTTAAGTTCGATTTGTGTGGTGGCAATTAAAGATTGGAATGACTCTCATCACTTGGCGTACTACCAACATGAGTCCATACCGCTTCCATCCTTCGGCTTACTTCCAACATCATTCTGTACCACCTCCATACCTCATCATTCTAAACTGCCTCCATCCCTTGGTGCACTTCCAACATCCTTTTGTATGGCAACACCACTTCCTTTTCGTACTCAACACCACTTCCTTTCCGTACTCAACACACTTCCTTCCATACTACAACACACTTCCTTCCCGTACTCAACATACTTCCTTCCGTACTACAACACACTTCCTTCCGTACTACAACTCACTTCCTTCCCGTACTCAACACACTTCCTTCCGTACTACAACTCACTTCCTTCCCGTACTCAACATATTTCCTTCGATACTACAACACACTCCCTTCCGTACTACACACACTTCCTTCCGTACTACAACTCACTTCCTTCCCGTACTCAACACACTTCCTTTCGTACTGCAACTCACATCCTTCCCGTACTCAACACACTTCCATCATACTACGACCAGACTACCATGTCGTACATCATCCAACTTCCCATCCGTACGGGTCTTGACTTCCGTACGGCTCTGCCTCACTGTACGACCCCCATACTCAACACACCGTACGACCTTCTCCACTGACTTTGTACTGCCTGCAGCCTCTTAGTACGACCTTCTACCATAAATCTTCCTAATTCAAACCCTCCTTTGTACGGATTGGTTGAATCGTGCCTAGTTATGTGGTCGGGAACATTACAGACACTATTCAACTATACAACCTGTAACTTCCTGCTAGCACTACTTATCGTCACGTCACCTTCCTTGGTATGTCTCTCAACCCACACAGTGTCTATGAACTCAATGTATGTCTTAACCGTACCATATAGAAATTATGATTCGTTTGATGACAGTTCATACAGTGATATGTTTTGATGTTCGTACACAACTCCCTCCAACTCGTATGATAAGCGGGGCACTATCTTATCTGTACGGTCAATGTTTCACCATACAATGAGGACTTGCTCACGCCTTCATACGGTTACCTCATGTGGTACCGTACACTGCACGGTCACCCTAGCACCTGCACGCCAAGGATTCCAATCACGCTCTCTTCTGCACAATTTTCCTGGTACTACAAATGAAAAGTCTTCTGGAATTATTTCCGAATGATATCAAACACAGAGAATCACACAATGTACTCCTCAAATAAATATGCATAGAATAGAAACTCTAGAATATATATATATCTAGAACTCGATTACAAATTTATCTTCAAAGGAAAGTATTATAGATCTTGAACATGAGCTTATATAGAATAAATCTTTACATAAGATTTGATCTTCAAATGAACACTTCACAAAGCATGTTGAAGACTTCAAAAATTCAGAGCACATAGTGAAATATCAAAATGATATTTCCAACGGCAGACTAGGGTAGCTATGAACCATCGAAACTACAACAAACCAAATAGGGAGGATCTTTCACCTCCAAAATGGCGAACAACATAACTCCAACTGGAATTCGCAATACAAATAAAATATTCCAAATCGCATACCAACAACTTCCTACATGCCGGTCATAAACACCCCTTCAAAGAAACTCTCGAGGGTTTACAAAAGAACACTAACAAGGCAAACACCTACGGACAACAACAATAAAAATGGGCACCTTTAATAATTAATTAAAGGTCCTTTTATAATATCATTTAAATTCTAGGACCATTAATTAATTAAACTAATTTATTAAAATTGGGGACATTACTAATCCTCGCAACCTAAAGATTGCTTTTCCTCAAGCAACCTGAAAACTCCAGGATCCCGAACCATACATGGATGTTGATAGCTATATCCTTTGAAAGCTCCATGTTGCTTTGGGAGCACATGTGCATAATTGGATTCAGTCGAGATGAGTAGACCGCCACCAAGCCTCCACTGCGCCACTCTTTTATAAACATTGCTATGTTCGAAGGTACCACGGTCCCATGGAATCCAATCATAAAACACATCAGTGCTCTGATCCAAAACCTTCATATGATCATGCACACCAATTTTCCATCCACCATCAACCCAATTCAGCTTGATCTGTTTTAGTGACTCAACCAAAGTGGGCCTATCCAATTCTTGTTTCTCAATCCTCAGAAGGAAGGTAGGTATTGTCAGGTCTATGTTGCACCACTGTAATGTCTCGAAGAGGACTTCGACTCGAAGGCAATCTCTGCCTGAAGGGGATCTAACCCAAAGGGGATCTCGACCCGAAGGGGATCTCTGTCTAAAAGAACTCTCGGCATTGTCGACCATGTGTTGCACCACTGTAATGTCCCAAAGGGGATTTCATCCCGAAGGTGATCTCGGCCCGAAGGGGATCTCGACCTAAAGGCAATCTCGGCCTGAAGGGATATTGACCCGAAGGTGATCTCCGCCCGAAGGCAACCTCAACCTAAAGGGAATCTTGGTCCGAAGGGGATCTCGGCCCGAAGACAATCTCAACTCGAAGAGGATCACGGCCCATAGGCGATCTTGAAATGTAGGTGATCTTGATCCAAAGGCAATCTCAGTTCGAAGGGGATCTTGGTCCGAGGGCAATCTCAGTTCGAAGAGGATCTCGGCCTGAGGGCGATCTCGTCCCGATGGGGATTTCGGCCAAAGGCAATCTTGACCCAAAGGGGATCCGTAGGCCCTCTCTGTATGTTGTCCCCTGGGCCCTCTTTGTAATGTATTGTAGGCCTTATGTTGTACCACTCGAAATCTCCCTTTGTCCTTGCTTTTGTCAAGGGTTTGAGTATATCCTCCATCACTTTGCTCGCAAAAGAATTCTTAGAGTCCTCAACCAGCAAATATGCCTTGCAATCTATCGAGATCCATTTATGTTGTTGCTAGTTCAAGTCCTACTCCAGGAAGTATCTCACATTGTTTGGTTCGTCTACACAACAAGTTTTTCTCCAACAAGGTATTGCCTAAACTTGACTAACGCATGCATGAATCACAAAAGCTTCCGACTATCAAACACAAATGGGTGATGGTCTTGCATCAACACAGTTTCAATGATTTCACCAAATGTATCGCACTCTAGCACTGACACTGTATTAATAACCACTACCACTATGTTAGTCAACATTGCCATCGTACCAATCAGCGCTCCCACCGTGCCAGTCGGCATTACCACCGTTTTAGTCAGCACTACCATTGTACCAGTCAATACTGCTATCGTACCATTTGGCATTGTCACTGTACCAGTCGATACTATTGTGCCAATTGACACTGCTGCCATGCCAGTTGGCATTGCCACCAAGCCAGTTGACACTTCCACCGTACCAATCGGTATTGCACTAATCCTAGTCGGTACTGCCACCACACTTGTACCAGTCGACACTACCACCATGCCAGTTGGCACTGCCACCGTACCAATGAAGGGTAACTCTCCATCAAGCTTCCGCTGCTCCACTCTAATATAAACATTGCCATGCTCGGAGTCATCAGCATCCCATGAAAGCCAATCATAAAACACATCAGAGCTCTGATCCAAAATCTTCATGCGATCATGCCAATAAAAAGGATCATTGTTAGTGTCTACTTCTTCATGCAGTAGATTGATCAATGTTGTCTTCCAGACAAGCTCCATGCAAGTATCTTCTTCAAGCTTTCTTTTGTCATGTAGGCTTAGGTTTTCTCCACTTGTAGGGGTAGCAGAAAATTCTTGCATATCCTCGTGTGGCTCTTCATCTTCTTCATGTAGTGCATCACTCTTATTACCATCACCAACTTCCTCACACTTGTGCAAATGAGACTTTAAATTTTCTTCACAATGCTTATGCTTGAATAAATTATTGTCCAATCTACATGCCGCAATTTAAGGAATACATTCAAGATTACAAACAGCCAATAGCATAGATATGATAGGTTGGGGTATTATATCCATCTCGTTAATACATGAAATCGTAATATTCTCCATGGCAGATAAAATCTTATTATCATAGTGCTCCTTTATCGTGACAAAGAAATGATGAGACATATTGCAGATCAAATATTGCAATCCTAGATCCGAGAGGAGATTACTTACTTTGATATTTGCGCATAACTCCAATATGGTAAATCTCCTGGCAAGTGGATCACTACTGATGTCATCCAGGCCCTGAAAGCTGCCAATAATCAAGTGTAATATCTCTATCAGGGTGTCATCATCGTATGATGCTTGAGGAGCCGAGATTCTCAAAATCTCTCTTAGACATGCAACAACAACCACCTTGACTTCCTTGTCATGGTGTCTCAACAAATTGGGTTGACTTAAGGTAACCTTAATCGGAGCAAGGATCTTTTGTATGAATCTTGAAGGTGATTGGTCCACCTTACACAAACATACTTCCAATATATCTAGAGGAAGGTTATACCATCACTGAGTTCCTTTCCTATCTTTTGTAGTGCCTTCAACCACCACTCTCCATCGATACTAGGCACCATGGTGTGATTCAAATCCAAAAATCTATCAATAATCCCACCAGGCTAGCAAGATCACCAGTTCTGATACCACTATAATGTCCCCAAACGACACTATTCAATCGTACGAAAACCTGTAACTTCCCGACGGCACCACTTATCCTCACGTCACCTTCCATGGTATGTCACTTAGCCTGCACAGTATCTATGGAATCGGCCTATGTCCTAACCGTACCGTACAACAATTTTGATTTGTCTTATGACAGTCTGTATGGTAATATGTTTTGATGTTTGTACACAAATCCCTCCAACCTATATGGTGAGGGGGACACTATCTGTTTTTCCTAACCGGTTACTGAGAGGGGGGGTGAATCAATAAATACTATTTCTATCTCCAATTAAAACTTTTATAAAGATTCTTGCAAGATAAACAGAATGTAAATCAATGTTCCAAGACTCGGACTCGCCTCAGACTTGGCAAGGTGGATTTGGGCTCGAACTCAGACTCGGCAAATTGAAAAACCCAAGAAATTCAAAGATTTTTAAGGATTTAAATCTCTTTTCATGCATCATTCAATCAATTAACATCAAAGACACAATAATTGACATAAATAGAAGCTACTTTGCATACATAGACAAGTTTACATCGATCACATAAGTATACATGCGAAGCGAATTACTGAAGGAAATAAGTTATCTGTTAAACTAGTTACCCAATTTTGCATCATTGATCTTGTGAACAAGGTTTTGAAACATAGAAGAATGATCAAGACTTGAGAGAAAAAGAGGTACAAATAACTCCCTATAGTCACTTTCATGATAATTTGAACGGTTAATGAGCAAAGCTCATAGTTTCACAACCCCAGCACTGGGAATTTCCTTTTTTATCTACAATAGGAATTTCCAATTGAGATCAAGGCTGTGGTCTTGTCCTCACAATCAAGGTCATAACAAACCCATAGATCAGGATCAACAAAGATGGTGTGTGTCATCTGTTAGTACAGAAATTGCTCTATTCAAAAGGTAATAGATGTCACAACCTGTAAGAACACCCCCTACTTGACCACCTATTTTTCCCAACACCTAGAAGGTTTCCTGTCTTCTATTACTTCCTCATTTTGCCAAACAATTTGCAGATTGTTGTGTAAGGTTGGATACTTATGTGTGAAATGAGTTTGACATTAATTTCATACCACAAAGATAAATAGACTATGCATGAAATTATAAGCCTCAAACAATTGTGTGCCTTATCAAATTAGAAATGCTATTCATATAGAATGTTTTGCAATCTGAAAACAGAGCAGAAGTAATCTATAAGTGAAAAACACTGCAGAAGTAAATTTATGACCTTTTTAACTGATATTCATTAATCACACTACATTTGGGAAGCAGCATTTAGTTTTCATAAATCTGCAGCAGAATTCATTGGATTGTATAACATTGTTCTCCTCCATGCCAAGGCACAAAATACACATGACATACCAAACCCGCAACTGCTGCTTTACTTTTTTATGTTTTTTTGATTTTTTACGTGGCTGGACGCAAAGAGTCTAGACCACGGGACTCTGCGAGGCCGGCGAGTTCTGCAGACTCGCCTAGGACTCGGCCTAGTCTTGGAGCCAGGTCAGCCGGCCTCGGCGAGCCTGGCTCGACTCGAGACTCGCAGAGTCTCGGAACATTGATGTAAATAATCATTCAAAAACAAAAATAGAAATATTCAGATCAACACATCATATATATGTGGAAACCCTTAATTAGAAGGAAAAAACCATGGTGAGACAGCTACAACTTCACTACAACAGTAATAAAGATGCCCTGTTAGGAGCTTACAAAGCACTTGCAAGAGTGCTACCTGGTAAAGGGATTTGGTAGAAGATCGGTTAAGATCTTAATTCTGTTAAGAGCCACCTTGTTAAAGGACTTTCAACATCAACTAAGATGCTACCCAGTTAAAGGGTTTATACAAAGAACCTATTAGGGTTCACCTGGATAGAGGGATTTGAATATGCTTTCACAGTATAAAAGCAATGATCTTAATTGACACTCTCTGTCTGATTAGATCATACATGTTGACCTTCCTGTTCTGCCCGGCTGTTGATCCTTTCTGCCTTTCACCTCTATGACCGTAGGTCTTCTCAAAAGAAATCTCTCTCCTCTGTATAATCAACAACTCTTTTTTTCGTGTCCTATATCTTGTATATATAAGAAATTAATCTTATTAAAACGTAACTCAGAGAACCTTCAGGCTGTAAACTCACCCAAAAATCATGCAGCAAAAAGCTTTGCAAGATGATCTCGAGTTTACATTGACTCCAGTTCTAGACGGTGGATGCCACGTATAATCCGGTTTTAAATCAGACAGTTCCGCATAATCCGGTGCGGATTGATATGCAATTGACCAGTATCAATCTTATACCCGGTCCATCCCTGTATGCAATATAAGACCGGTACTATGTATTCTGTTTGGTCTACCGGTGGATCTCCTCTGTTTAGTCTACTGGTGCATATACTCTTTTTTAGTCTACCAGTGCCTATAAAGTAATATGAGTGATCTACCAGTGTAGCTATACTAGTGGGAGTGGTGTTTGCATCTAACTTAACTAATGACAACTTGACTTTGCTAACAATCTTCCCCTTTGTCATTGGTGGCAAAACCATCACTCACTCATCACAATTAATTCCTTGTCTTGTAGACTTCCCCTGTGTATGTGCTTCAGCTCTTCTGTCTGGTAGACTTCCCCTGTTCGTGTGCTGCCTTCTGCTCTATAGCTGAATCTACTCTATATCTTTTCTGAGCTTCTTCCCTTCCTTTTTTGATGTCCTCTACCCTTTTGGTGAAGTCTTCTCCCCATGTCTTTCTTCTTCCCCGTTTTGCCTCCATAGGACAAAGGGTTATGTTGTACTGACTGATTTACATCTGTAACTTTGTAAATATGTCCTTGTACACTTTCTTCGTTGTATGAAGAAAAGGGTTCCATTGATCGGTTACATATTCTATATTTTTTTGTGTTTCTTTTAGAGAGACAATAATGTTCTCCATGTCCTCCACAGTCTTGTAGTCCGGTTCACTGATAAGATTCTCAGCATCTGTTGCAGTCTGTTCCATTAAATCAAATGTGGTGACCAAAAATAATTGAAATCCAATAATATCTTGGATTCTCTTGGTCCTCTCTTCAGATGCCTTTCTTAGAACGAGAGCTAGGCTTGTCATTTCTCTGCTGAAATCTGTTGCAGACTTGTTCTTTATATCAAATTGGGAAGACAAAACACTGATGTCTTCAGAAGTTTTTGATGACTTCTCTATGAGATCTTGTATAAAAGTATCAAAATTTGAAGTCCTGGTCATCAAACTTCTTGCAACTTGAATTTGTCGTTGAAGTACCCTTAAGTTGGTAGATAAAGTCACCTTTATCTCTTCAACCTGTTTGTGGAGAATTTCTATTCTCTTCTTCTCATAGTAATCAATGGCTACTGTCTCTGGAACAGCAAGATCTTCTCCGATCGCTTGTGCCAAAATCTCCAATTGATCCATTATAGGTTCATCTTCATCAATGTCAGCATCCGGTACAAAATTGCTTAGGATGTTCTTGACATTTGTTAGGACCATGTCCTGTTTCCTCTTTGTCAGCTCCTTCAATTGCCTAGTTGACATTTTTCTTATGTCAACTATGGTCTCGCTAACCTTGCTCTTCTTTGCTTTTGTGTCTGCTGCAAAGGTTAGTTTCCTCTTGGATGAGGGCGAGCTTGGAACATCTACCTGTTCCTTTTGTCTTGGCTCCTGTACCGGTTGTTCTTGTTCAGGTAACTCATATTCCTCTTCATTTTCCGGTTGGACCATCTTTTCCGGATATGCCACTTCTTTTGGTAGGACTTCTGCAGTTGGCCTTTCTTCCTCTTTCTGTACTTCCCCTTCCTATTGCACTTCTACTTCTGGTTGAGCATCCTCTTCTTGTTGCAATTGCTCTTCTCGTGGGACTTCTTCCTTGTGCTGCTCTTTAGTTGTATGTAGATCACCCACAACAATTTTTTCTTCAATATCTGTACTGTTGTCAGTGGTCATCTTGACTGATGACTCTCGCAAATTCACCTGTTCACCAGATGTGAACTGTTCCTTAAGAATATCCTGCTCACCAGTTGTCGGTTCTTCATGAGCAGTGAATTGAAATGGTGATTCTTGTGCTGTTTCAATTTGATCATGTGGACTTGTTGCTCCAAGAGCACTGAAATAATATTGATGCCAGAAATCTAGTGTCTTTTTGTAGACTTTATTTTCATTACCATTTATTATCTTGGGCACCCTATTTCTAGTACTCAGATTCATTGATGCTTCCTATAACAGAACTTTGATAGTATCTTCACTAAGACCAGGTCTGACCTGTGACAATGTGTAAGAACCCCTACTGGTTCTAACTTTGAGAAACACCAAATTGCTTCACTTTTATATGTTTGACATTTTTTCAAACACTTAGCATGCAAGCTCTGATACCACTGTAAAGAACCTGGCTGGCTCTTTCTAAATTTAATTGATTTGTCTAAATTAATTGCAAATTTTGTTTCTTTGTATTTTGATAATGCTTGTTTCAAATGAGTTTTCCCACTGAATTTGAATAACATAAACAAAATCAAACTGAAAATTTCTGAATGAACATTAATTATTTTAACTCAAAGATATGACATAACTCAAACATCAAATTATTTCTCAATTTATTGCCACCTAGCAATTGTATGTGCACTTGAAAATTTGAAATGACATCCAGATACTTTGGCACAGCCTGGATAAATATTCGACAGCCACAATGAGTGAACTCGCAGCTTCTAAAGTGTTGACACAGCCTTGCTGGGAACTAATGCAGCCTCAAGGATGATAATCCAGCCCCCTATGTTGGTCACGCGGCCTAGTAAAGAGGTGACGCAACATTCCTTGACAACTCACGCCACTTCTAAATCACTTACTGTGATGTCCCCATTTTGAAATAGAAATTAATATTTTATAAAATAATAAAAGAAAATTTAATAAATAAAATGATATATTATAATCTATTATTAAAATAATAAAATAATATATAAGCATACTAATATATTATTAATATAAAACGTTATTAAAATAATAATAAAAATATGATATATAAATATAATATATAATATAATATATTGATGAATCAATATAATAATATTAATAAATTATTAAATATAATAAATAATAAATACACAATCACACTATGAGTATAATCTATTATATTATTCATATAGTAAATATAAATAAACAAAATAACATAATATAATCCAAAAGACATGAATTTTGGAAAAAAAAAGGTATAAGAAAAATATCATGGGAAAAAAAGAAAGGACACGAAGAAATAATATGAAAAGCTTGGGGGAAAATAATATAGGAGAAAATTAAGGAGAAAAGCTAGGAGAAAATGAAGGAGAAAAGATAGGAGAAAATAAAGGAGGAAATGTACGAGGAACTCAAGGGAGGAAAAAGTAATATAAAGGAGAGTGAAAGATAAAAGACTTTCAATGAAAAATCAATATTGTGGTATGTCATTTAAAATACAAATTAATTATTTATTTATTAAATATTATATATATAGATATATGGTATTTAGATATAGATATTATATATATATATATATGAATTAGTTTTAATTAAATTATATATATATATAATTGAGAATTAATTAAAATATATAAATATATATATATATATATTTTTTAATTATATATATATATTTTGGTAACATTTCTGATTTATGTTAATAAATATACTATTTTGACATTCCTTTGTAGATAATGAAATCGATGTTATACAATTGTTGATAATTAATTTTATATTCATTTTCCCTAGAGTAGCCGTACATATGAATCTTATATTCGTCCCCAGCTACATAGAGATCAAAGTAATGACAATTCGAGGTTGGTATAGCCCCGTTGCCTATTTGTGATTAATGGCAACTCGAGGTTGGTATAGCCCCGTTGCCAATTTGTGATTAATGGCAATTCGAGGTTGGTATAGACCCGTTGCCTATTTGTGATTAATGGCAATTCGAGGTTGGTATAGCCCCATTGCCTATTTGTGATTAATGGCAATTCGAGGTTGGTATAGCCCCATTGCCTATTTGAGATGGATGGCAATTCGAGGTTGATATAGCCCCGTTGCCTATTTGAGATGGATGGCAATTCGAGGTTGATATAGCCCCGTTGCCTATTTGAGATGGATGGCAATTCGAGGTTGAGATAACCCCGTTGCCAATCTATAATTGTGGGCAATTCGAGATTGGTATAGTACCGTTGCCAAAGTTAAGATTGTTATAATCTCATAGGCAATATATATACTGATACCAGTCATATGCATATGCCTAAGCTTGGAATGCATTTATTGCTTCCAAGAGGTACTTATGGGCAGTGCTGTATGGGATGTCATGTCGATAGCCCGGTTGTTTAGAGTGGATCTTATATCCCTCAAGCTGAGAATCGGGAATTCTATGAAGCCCGACCTAGAGGCAGCCAAGAACCAAATTCCCCCTTACTAACTTAATGCAGAGTATGAGTCATATAAATATTATATAATATCTTGTACTAATATTGGTTTTGCAGCAAATTATAAGGAGAATAAGAAGGAACATTACATAACCAATATAATTCATTAAGGTTATATATTAATTGGTTGTTTAATACCATATAAAATATTAAAGATAAATAATAATCAAAATAAAATATATCATTAAATAATAATAGCTTATAAATTAAATATGATATATCAACATATAAATTAGCAAAAAAATTAATTATAAATAAACATATCTATTATTGATAAAATATGAATATTTCATCTATGATTAAGAAAAGAGATACAGAAAATTAGTTTGCCTAAAAGCTTAAATGAGAAATTTACGTAAGGTCCTGACTAGGGACATTACAATGGTATCAGAGCATGATCCTGCCATCTTGCAGGGTAAAAGTAATAAGGTAGAATTATAATTACACAACAATACAATTTGGTATTGATTTGCAACATGGATAGTACTATGGAAATATGAATTCTATCTTCATAAATGATGATATCCAAGCTATGCTTGGTAGTGAGATAATCTCCATAGTATAAGAGATTGATATAATCTTCATAAGAATGACTTGACTGATATTGATATAATCACCATAATGCCAGAATATTCTGATGAATCAACTTATGCATATGCAAAAATCCTTGGATAGAGGATATCTCTCCCAAGATGAGATGCCTTGGATAGAGGATATCTCTTCCAAGATGAAACTTTGGGGTATGCACTCCAGAGAAGATAGTAAAATAATCGAGGATGGTTCTAGAATCGATCTTAGATCATTCAGAACCTTGGAGATCCTCAAGAGGGTTAGGGAACCTGATCTGGTAGACTCCCCCTAAGGATTTGATAGAATTAGGAAGATAGGTTTAAATTATCCATGAGGATTCATCAATGACATTCTTGGTGAGTGTCAAGATTTGATAAATGACATTCTTGGAGTTGAGAAATATCTATCAGAAGGGAAGGAAATTGCTACAACAAATCAAGTTCATGGTCATTGGATGGGATATAGACATAGAAAGACACCACTCACAGCAATGGTTCGAATTGCTTGAGGACAAGCAATGTTGAGAAGGGTGGACTGTGACATCCCCATTTTGAAATAGAAATTAATATTTTATAAATAAATAAAAGAAAATTTAATAAATAAAATGATATAATATAATCTATTATTAAAATAATAAAATAATATATAAGCATACTAATATATTATTAATATAAAACGTTATTAAAATAATAGTAAAAATATAATATATATAAATATAATATATAATATAATATATTGATGAATCAATATAATAATATTAATAAATTATTAAATATAATAAATAATAAATACACAATCACACTGAGTATAATCTATTATATTATTCATATAGTAAATATAAATAAACAAAATAACATAATATAATCCAAAAGACATGAATTTTGGAAAAAAAAAGGTATAAGAAAACAATCACGGGAAAAAAAGAAAGGACACGAAGAAATAATATGGAAAGCTTGGGGGAAAATAATATAGGAGAATATTAAGGAGAAAAGCTAGGAGAAAATGAAGGAGAAAAGATAGGAGAAAATAAAGGAGGAAATGTAGGAGGAACTCAAGGGAGGAAAAAATAATATAAAGGAGAGTGAAAGATAAAAGACTTTCAATGAAAATTCAATATTGTGGTATGTCATTTAGAATACAAATTAATTATTTATTTATTAAATATTATATATATAGATATATGGTATTTAGATATAGATATTATATATATATATATATGAATTAGTTTTAATTAAATTATATATATATTTAAGAATTAATTAAAATATATAAATATATATATATATATATATATATATATATATTTTAATTATATATATATATATATATTTTGGTAACATTTTTGATTTATGTTAATGAATATACTATTTCGACATTCCTTATGTAGATAAGGAAATCGATGTTATACAATTGTTGATAATTAATTTTATATTCATTTTCCCTCTAGTAGCCATACATATGAATCTTATATTCGTCCCCAGCTACACAGAGATCAAAGTAATGACAATTCGAGGTTGGTATACCCCCGTTGCCTATTTGTGATTAATGGTAATTCGAGGTTGGTATAGCCCCATTGCCAATTTGTGATTAATGGCAATTCGAGGTTGGTATAGCCCCGTTGCCTATTTGTGATTAATGGCAATTCGAGGTTGGTATAGCCCCGTTGCCTATTTGTGATTAATGGCAATTCGAGGTTGGTATAGCCCCTTTGCCTATTTGAGATGGATGGCAATTCGAGGTTGATATAGCCCCGTTGCCTATTTGAGATAGATGGCAATTCGAGGTTGATATAACCCCGTTGCAAATCTATAATTGATGGCAATTCGAGATTGGTATAGTACCGTTGCCAAAGTTAAGATTGTTATAATCTCATAGGCAGTAATAATACTAACACCAGTCATATGCATATGCCTAGGCTTGGAATGGACTTATTGCTTCCAAGAGGTACTTATGGGCAGTGCTCTATGGGATGTCATGTCGATAGCCCGGTTGTTTAGAGTGGATCTTATATCCCTCAAGCTGAGAATCGGGAATTCTATGAAGCCCGACCTAGAGGCAGCCAAGAACCGAATTCCCCCTTACTAACTTAATGTAGAGTATGAGTCATATAAATATTATATAATATCTTGTACTAATATTGGTTTTGTGGGAAATTATAAGGAGAATAAGAAGGAACATTACATAACCAATATTATTCATTAAGGTTATATATTAATTGGTTGTTTAATACCATATAAAATATTAAAGATAAATAATAATAAAAATATAATATATCATTAAATAATAATAGCTTATAAATTAAATATGCTATATCAACATATAAATTAGCAAAAAAATTAATTATAAGTAAATATATCTATTATTGATAAAATATGAATATTTCATCTATGATGAAGAAAAGAGATACAGAAAATTAGTTTGCCTAAAAGCTTAAATGAGAAATTTACGTAAGGTCCTGACTAGGGACATTACACTTACCCAGCCCCTTGAATTTAAACGCAGTCCTCTTGAATTAAATCACAGATAGAAACAATTAATTGTTTCTTGATTATTAAATTGCAACTCTCCAAATTGCTTTGAACAATCAACGAGGAAGATACAACGGCCCTCCAACTAATTTCTTGAACCTTTGAATGAAGAAAATCAAACCCTTATGAATAACAACTGTGAATCAACTGCAAATGAAGAACTATTCACAATGCAGTATACATCAGCACTAAATTGTTCATGCAGAATCAGAATTGCATTTTCAGAATATCAGTAGCAAAATTCACCATTAACAAGTAATGATTCAAATTGCAAAATGAAATTAGTCCTCAAACCCTAGCCATGTTGCTCCTCTTCCAAAACTTCAATTAAAAACAAGTCTGTGAATGAGGTTCGAATTCTCATAAGGCTGTATATATAATATTTTTCCATAGCTTTTCAATGACAATTTTCACTTAAAAGCCACTTGCTTTATGGTTGCACATTTCAAATATAATAAACTATTATATTTCCCTTCACTTTAATGCTAAAAATGACCCGTTCATTAAAATAATGCTATTCTAACACATAGGGTCCTTGTTTTATGTGCTAAAGATTTAAAACTTCTCAAGCTAGTTCCAACAAGCTATAACACTAAGATGCCCAATAAAAATGGCAACCTTAGCCGATTTAATTAAATAATAATCATAATTCACCCATCTTGCGAAAATGACTGAGGAAGCATCAGAATCAAAATCTGACAGCACAAGAATGATCCTGATGATGAAAGATAATGAATGAAATTGACGGATGACTTTCTAAAAATGGACGCTCCCTCCAAGAATCTTGGAGCCCAAACTTGAAGCCAAAAATAAAAACTGAGAGCATCATTTAATTCCTCTAATTCATATGAGCTCATCGGAACCAACTGTTGACTTACTATAAATAGTGAGTCCCTCAAAACAGGCCAAAACCCACATCAAGGTCCTCTAATCACCAGAATTAGTCTACAAGGACCCAATGATAGGCTAAATCCACTAACTCCAATGCTCGCTCAAAATGGGGACATTACAGTCCTCCCTCCCTGAAATTGCTTGTCCCCAAGCAATCTCAGAAAACAAAACACAGAAGTCCACCTGGATGCCAAGGGTGGTCATGGGTAATGTCCCTATCATCACTATACTCTTGTGAAGAAATCATCAGCATCAACAATACAAATATCAGGATCTGAGAAACTGCACTCAACACCCAAACTGAAGATGCTGCAACAGGATCGCCACGTGGGAGAAACTCAACAAAGAGTAACGCACACGGGAGTAACTCAACCAATAGACTGGACTTGCCCCCAGTCTTCATGCCAACCAAATCATCATACCAGTGATTAAATGGATGCACTAAAGAACTCTGCAACTGGTAGATATCCTGCAGGTGAGGATCAAATGTAAAACTATAAGCACTCCTCACTGTGTACACCCCTGTAAACTGCTCAGCTAGGCTTGACTGGCCTCTTGTAAAGTCTACCTGATAACCAGGTGTACTAATAGGATCCCCAACATCATCATCATCGTATAACTCCTGAAAGGGATCATCACTAAGCTCAAATAGTGGATTGTCATAAGTCATAACGACATCCGCATCAAATAAGGGATTGTTCACAAAGTGAACTGATCCCATCTGCTGATCTAAGCTAAAAAATTGCGAACTATGAGAGACATGATGTGAAATCTGCTCTACTTGAATGGACTCATGTCTCTGAGAATCGTCACTATGTGCAATAAGTCCCTGTAAACTATGATCCTGGGACCTATCATCATCCAATAACCACTTTGAGTCATCATCCAATATTTGATATGATATACCGGACTCGCTGCAGCATGAATCATCCTCATAGATAACATCAGTAGTGTCCACATTATCAATGCCAATATCACCAACCTGTAAAACTTCGGATATCACATGCCGCTGCCAATGTGACTCACTGCTGTCATAGTAATCAAAATTAGAAAAACTCGCATTTAGCATGCAATCCTGAAAACTAACACTCTCATCATGTGAGTCAAAATCCATAGTGATATCCACACCATCCTCTACACTTGCCCTATCATCATCGACATCAATAAGCTCAAAGTTGTCATAAAAATCATAACCTGTATCGTTAGTAATTTCATTGCTACCAGTTGATGTAGGGCTGCCATCAGTGGTGGCTATCATGCCATCAACATTCTCATGATCATGAGCTCCTGTCTCATGGAAATGATGAGACTCATTGCAACTATCCTCAAGCAAGTCTGTCATAGCCTCATGCTCCTAAGAAGAGCCTCTGGAATGCTCTCTCTATTGTGTCAGGTACCTGTCAAAATTCAAATTCCTCTTAATTGCTTCTGGAAGAGCATCCCACTCTGCAAAGTGTGCCACCATGTTATCAATGAACGGTGTCGGCTCTATCTCTACACTAACTGTATCCTGCTCAAGCCTCAAGAAAGTAGGACAAAGAGGCCTATCATAAGTACCAGTATGGTCAGCTCTATAATCACGCATGTTATCTATGCGTGACCTGTGTGATCTGAGTGAAACACTTCGTGCACCTCTGTCTCTAGTACAATCACTTGGTAATGTGATACGTTGAAGAGTGTTTGAAAGCTGTTGCAATACATTTGCAACATAATGTTGTCCTCTACAATATTCCTGAAGGCATCTCTGGCCTCCCTGTCAATATCATTCCCAATATTATTCCTGTTCCTGTCTCCTGTCTGTTCATTATGTGGGCCCTGTTCATTACCTTAGGGAGGTGGTGAATTTCTACCCCTGAGGGTATAGTGCACACCCGGTACAAATCTATCTGCCATTGCTAAATCCTCATACCCTTCAGGATGACAAGATCAATGCTCTGATACCACTGTAAGAACCCCTGCTGGTTCTAACTTTGACAAACACCAAATTGTTTCACTTTTATATGTTTGACATTTTGTCAAACACTTAGCATGCAAGCTTTAATACCACTGTAAAGAACTTGCTTGGCTCTTTCTAAATTTAATTTCTTTGTCTGAATTAATTGCAAATTTTGTTTCTTTGTATTTAGATAATGCTTGTTTCAAATGAGTTTTCCCACCGAATTTGAATAACATAAACAAAATCAAACTGAAAATTTCTGAATGAACATTAATTATTTTAACTTCAAGATATGACATAACTCATAAACATCAAATTATTTCTCAATTTATTGGCACCTAGCAATTGTATGTGCACTTGAAAATTTGAAATGACATCCAAATACTTTGGCGTAGCCTGGATAAATATTCGACATCCACAATGAGTGAACTCGCAGCTTCTAAAGTGTTGACGCAGCCTTGCTGGGAACTCACGCAGCCTCAGGGATGATAATCCAGCCCCCTATGTTGGTCACGCAGCATAGTAAAGAGGTGACGCAGCATTACTTAACAACTCACGCCACTTCTAAATCACTTACACAGCCCCTTGAATTTCAACACAGTCCTCTTGAATTAAATCGCAGCTGGAAACAATTAATTGTTTCTTGATTATTAAATTGCAACTTGCCAAATTCCTTTAAACAATCAACTAGGAGGATACAACTGCCTTCCAATTAATTTCTTGAACCTCTGAATGAAGAAAATCAAACCCTTATGAATAACAACTGTGAATCAACTACAAATGAAGAACTCTTCACAATTTAGTATACATCAACATTTAATTGTACCTCCAAAAGCATAATTGCATTTTCAGAATATCAGTCGCAAAATTCACCATTAACAAGTAATGATTCAAATTGCAAATTGAGGAATTAGTCCTCAAACCCTAGCCATGTTGCTCCTCTTCCAAAACTTCAATAAAAAACAAGTCCATGAATGAGGTTTGAACTCTCATCAGGCTGTATATATAATATTTTTCCACAGCTTTTCAATGACACTTTTCACTTAAAAGCCACTTGCTTTATGGTTGCACATTTGAAATATAATAAACTATTATATTTCCCTTCACTTTAATGCTGAAAATGACCCTTTCATTAAAATAATGTTATTCTGACACACAGGGTCCTTGTTTTATGTGCTAAAGATTTAAAACTTCCCAAACCGGTTCCAACGAGCTATAACACTAAGATGCCCAAAATAGATTCCCAATAAAAATGGCAAACTTAGCCGATTTAATTAAATAATAATCATAATTCACCCATCTTGCGAATGACAGTCCCAACCGTTGCTGAGAGGGGAGGGGTGAATCAGCACCTCTTTTAAACTTTTTCCTTTTAATCCGGTGAAGTAAACTTACAGCAGACAAGCAAGTCAGTTTAAGCAAATAATAACAGTAAGTAAACAATCACACAGTGACACCAGATTTATCATGTGGAAACCCGGTTAGGGTGAAAACCACGGTGTGAGGAGACCTCACAAAATTTTTTTACTCTTCTGGAGTACGCACTGTTAGGAGCCTTCCCGGTTAAAGGATAGAAGCGCACTTGTTAGATGCGACCCAGTTAAGGGATTTGTTACAATAAGGTCTGTTAGAGCCTGCTTGGTTACAGGACTTTGAATACTTTGAAGGATGTCACCCGGTTAAGTGATTTTGATACAAGGGACCTGTTAGAGTCCACCCAAATTCTGGGATTTAACTATTGTACTTTGTTAGAAAACAATAGAGTAAGTGACCTTTTACAAATGGCTATACACAGTCTGATAAGATCTCTATTTTTGCTCAACAGAGAAATAACACCGGTCGGTGCGGGTGTCTTGTCTTCTACTTCTATGCTTCTCTGCACAGTTCTTCTTTCTCACTTCTTTCTTTTTCACCCTCACTTCAACAGCTTACAGGTTCACTCTTTTTTCCTAGCAGAATGAAGACAAATCCTATTTGCCATAGGTAGAAGAATTTATAGGGTCCTGGCCCTAGTGGAGTCATTAAGCATGACCTAACTCGAGATCTACATCGGATTCAATGCTCAGTCGAGTACCAGTCTACTGAGGAAACATCTGATATATGCCCTTGCTTTATCTGATTAATGAAGAAAGCAGTAGTTGCGTGCCAAGCAACTTTCCTTCATAGAAGATAACACTTATGTTTAAAGCAACTGATGCCAGCTTTAAATGCTTCAATCGCGTCTCAAATAGCCACTGATTCCGGCTTTAAATCCTTCAACTGCGCCTCAAACAGATCACCAAGATAACTCAAAGTCACCCGAATTTATTGCGATAAATCCCGGTCAGAGGAGTTGGTTGGAACAGACAGTTGACTATGACTTCCTCAGTTCATACCGGAGTCTTATAATATATCGATTGAGTTCTTCATGATATAAACAGGTAAGAGTCTTTGACCTGCTCCTGTCTCTTTCTTGCCTTACCGGTTGCACGTCCTCGGTTAGTTACCGGTTGCTCGATTTTCAGTTGTATTGTTGACACTAGCAAGCTATTGCTTTATCTGTACTTTTCTATACTAGTTGTACCCTGGACCTTGGTTGATGCTAGTGTTCTCTTTTCCTTAACTATGTACATTACTCGGTAACTGATGATGAGACTGGTTTGAGCGATGGCCAGTGGTATTCGTGTAGCAGCCAAATCATCTTCCCTTCATATAGATTTCCTTGAATCTGGAGACTTGATAGAGATGACTAGTCTCTATACTTTCTTTGCCAATCAATGACAACACTAGTACCGGTAGCAGGCTTACCAGTTTTCTTAATGCTAACAATCTCCCCCTTTGGCATTGATGGCAAAACTATGATGGGCCATCACCCAATCACCTTACTGTGCTTGTATCTCTGTACATCTGCAATTGCTACAGTCCTCCGGTTAGTCCTCCGAGTATTGCCAAATTCTCCTCCTTTTTAATAATGATGCCAAAGGCTTAGTCAGAGAGACTACCTTTGTCTAATTTGCTCCCCCTATGAGCAGCATTCCTTCTTCATCAGTTCAGAAAAGATGAGCTGTAACCCTCTGTTGAAGCATAATGAACTGATGACCACCTTTTCAGGTTTACTGAAGATCATGAAGGGGTATTACACCCAATTTACGTCCGAGATACTCGAAAGTATTCTTTGGTAATGACTTAGTGAAGATATCAGTGATTTGATCCTTGGTGGGAACATACTCCAGTCTTACCTCCTTGTCTTGTACCAGCTCTCTCAAGTAATGATACTTGATAGCAATGTGCTTTGTTTTGGAGTGCATGACAGGGTTCTTGGATATGTTAATTGCACTGGTGCTATCACATTAGATAGCTATTGGTTCAGGTATCTGTTCTTTAATTCCTTCCAGCAGTTGTTTTATCCAGATCACTTGTGTGCAATTGATTGCTGCAGCAACATATTCGGCCTCTGCAGTAGATTGGGATATACAGTTTTGTTTCTTACTTGTCCAAGAAACAATTCTTCCGCCTAGAAAGAATGCACCTCCACTTGTGCTCTTTTTGTCATCAATGTTGCCAACCCAATCTGCATCAGTGTATACTTTTATTTCGAATCCTCCCTTGTGAGGAAACCATAAGCCATAATCCTCAGTTCTCGTTAGATTTCTGAAGATCCTCTTTACTGCTATTAAATGTGTTTCTTTGAGATTTGTAGAGAATCCTTCCACTATGCCAACTGCATGTGCAATGTCCGGTCTACTGTGAACAACATACTGCAGTTTACCTATCATGGACCGATACATTGTTTCATGTACTACTTTAGCATCATCCTCTTTTGATAACATGAGATTAGTTATCATTGGGGTTCCAACCGGTTTAGAATCATCAAGTCCAGAGGTCTTAAAAATTTCTTTGATATATTTGGATTGAGATATAAAAATTCCTTCTTTCAGCTGATGGACCTGTAGTCGAATGAAGAATTTTATTGCGCCTATCATAGACATCTCAAATTCTTTCTTCATTTCTTCAGCAAAGGCTTTGCTCATCCTGTCATCTCCTCCAAAGATGATATCATCCACAAAGATCTCAGCAATAAGATTTCCATCTTTTCACGTCTTGAGATGCATATTGTTGTTGTCCCCGGTTCTTGTGAATCCTATGGTCAGAAGGTATGAATGCAATCTTTCATACCAAGTCCTTCGAGCTTGCTATCAAGTATCATTACTTGAGAGAGCTGGTACAAGACAAGGAGGTAAGACTGGAGTATGTTCCCACCAAGGAACAAATCGCTGATATCTTCACTAAGTCATTACCAAAGAATACCTTTGAGTATCTCAGAGGTAAACTAGGGGTAATACCCCTTCATGATCTTCAGTAAACCTGAAACGGTGGTCATCAGTTCATTATGCTTCAACAGAGGGTTACAGCTCATCTTTTCTGAACTGATGAAGAAGGAATACTGCTCATAGGGGGAGCAAATTAGACAAAGGTAGTCTCTCTGACTAAGCCTTTGGCATCATTATCAAAAAGGAGGAGAATTTGGCAATACTCGGAGGACTAATCGGAGGACTGTAGCAATTGCAGATGTACAGAGATACAAGCACAGTAAGGTGATTGGGTGATGGCCCATCGTAGTTTTGCCATCAATGCCAAAGGGGGAGATTGTTAGCATTAAGCAAACTGGTAAGCCTACTACCGGTACTAGTGTTGTCATTGATTGGCAAAGAGAGTATAGAGACTAGTCATCTCTATCAAGTCTCCAGATCCAAGGAAATCTGTATGAAGGGAAGATGGTTTGGCTGCTACACGAATACCACTGGTCATCGCTCAAACCAGTCTCATCATTAGTTACCAGATAATGTACACAGTTAAGGAAAAGAGAGCACCAGCATCAACCAAGGTCTAGGGTACAACCAGTATAGAAAAGTACAGATAAAGCAATAGCTTGCTAGTGTCAACAATACAACTGAAAACGGAGCAACCAGTAACCAACTGAGGACGTGCAACTGGTAAGCCAAGAAAGAAACAGGAGCAGGTCAAAGACTCTTACCTGTTTATAGCATGAAGAACTCAACCAATATATTATAAGACTTCGGTATGAACCGAGGAAGTCATACTCAACTGTCTATTCCAACCAACTCCTCTAACCGGGATTTATCGCAATAAATCCGGGTGACTTTGAGTTATCTTGGTGATCGGTTTGAGGTGCAGTTGAAGGATTTAAAGCCAAAATCAGTGGCTTTTTGAGACGCGATTGAAGGAAAGTTGCCTGGCACGCAACTACTGCTTTCTTCATTAATTAGATAAAGAAAAGGCATATATCGGATGTTTCCTCAGTAGACTGGTACTCGACTGAGCATTGAATCCGATGTAGATCTGGAGTTAGGTCATGCTTAATGAGCACAATTAGGGCCAGGACCCTATATAGTCTTCTACCTATGGCAAATAGGATTTGCCTTCATTCTGCCGGGAAAAAAGAGTGAACCTGTAAGCTGCTGAAGCCAGGGTGAAAAAGAAAGAAGTAAGAAAGAAGAACTGTCCAGAGAAGCACAAAAGTAGAGGAGAAGACACCCGCATCGACTGGTGTTATTTCTTAGTTGAGAAAAAATAGAGATCTTATTAGGCTGTGTGTAGCCATTTGTAAAAGGTCATTTACTCTATTGTTTTCTAGCAAACTACAATAGTTAAATCCCAGAATTTGGGTGGACTCTAACAGGTCCCTTGTATAAAAATTCCTTAACTTGGTGACATCCTTCAAGGTGTTCAAAGTCCTCTAACCAGGCAGGTCCTGATAGACCTTATTGTAACAAATCCCTTAACCGGGTTGCATCTAACAAGTGCGCTTCTATCCTTTAACTGGGTAGGCTCCTAACAGGGCGTACTCCAAAAGAGTACAAAATTTTGTGAGGTCTCCTCACACCGTGGTTTTCACCCTACCCGAGTTTCCACATGATAAATTTGGTGTCACTGTGTGATTGTTTACTTACTGTTATTATTTGTTTAAATCTGCTTGCTTGTCTGATGTAAATTTATTTCACCGGATTAAAAGGAAAAAGTTTAAAAGAGGTGTTGATTCACCCCTCCCCTCTCAGCACCGGTTGGGACTGTCAGATCTGGGACACGAGCTTATGTAAAATAGATCTTTACATAAGATTTGATCTTTAAATGAAGACTTCACTAATTTGGAGCACACGATGAAATATTGGAATGATATTTCCAACAGAAGACTAGGGTGGGGCAGTGAACCACCGAAACTACAACAAAACAAATACGGAGAAATTTTCACCTTCGAAATCGGGAACAACAGAGCTCCAACAAGAATTCGCAACACAAATAAATATTTCAAATCGTATACCAACAACTTCCTACATCCCAATCATAAATACCCCTTCGGGGAGACTCCCGAGGGTTTACAAAAGAACGCCGATACGACAAACACCTACAAACAACAATAATAAAAATGGGCTTCTTTACTAATTAATTGAAGGTCTATTTATAATATTATTTAAATTCTAGGACCATTAATTAATTAAAATAAGTTATTAAAATTGGGGACATTACAGACATGTACAATTTGGGATTTAATGCATAAACAACCATATGAAAGAGTGTACTCGTGCCATCTACGTTGACTAATGGACTGAAT
Source organism: Chamaecyparis obtusa (assembly GCA_027943335.1). Lineage (NCBI taxonomy): Eukaryota > Viridiplantae > Streptophyta > Pinopsida > Cupressales > Cupressaceae > Chamaecyparis > Chamaecyparis obtusa. The sequence continues at coordinate 194,868 of BSBK01000353.1, read as the reverse complement.
GTACACAACGTAGAATGCCAAAATGTGGTCCTTTTCTCACACAAAAAACCATCATTTGGACAAGCATAGAATCAATGCACTCATACACCTCTCCAAGGGTAGGTGTATCCCAATCCCTATATCTGATGACCTAGAAAACTAGAGCAATGATAGAGACTACATATTTTGCTTCACTCCAAAATACATCACTCTTCACTATATCCTTTACCGTCTTCCCCTGCTCTATCTTGCCCTTCGCCCACCTATTCAACTCTAGTCATAACCATGAGTTGTGCCTCTTGCAACTCAATCATTCTCTCCAAGAGAAAAAAAATAGAATGCATATTTGGTCTCAACTAATTTCAAGAACTTCTTTGTTAAGCTCTTGACAAGTGCATGTTAATTGTGGTGGTTGACCATAATTATCAGCACACCTCTCGCATCGTTGACCACTCTTCTAATCCAATCAATCTTCCCCATGTCCTTGAGTGTATTGTTCATGGCATGCACACAACATGGATTCCACCAAATATGTTTGTAGGCTACCTCAATAAGCTTCCCTACAGCTCTACACACATGCTGCATATGTCACTACTCAAACCACATTTTGTGGCCCAACATCCTCAATAGCCTCCCTAAGGAGCTCCAACTAAAAATTAGCATCTTTGTGATGCTAGTACAATGAACTGCCCTGAGAAAGTATTGGCCCTCTGCATATGTTACCATGATGTTGCAATGTGGACAATGTCTAATGTTTGTCCACCTATCCATAACTATGTTGCATCAAGACTCCAAACAACATGTCTTCATCTTCTTCATCAAAACAATGAGCTTGGAAAAGTTCTTATGCAAAATTATGGTCCTCAATTTGTTCTCACCTAGTGGCACATATGATGGTCCTCTCCCGGCTACTATCAACATCATATCCTTAAAATAAGGAGATCGAGCTACATGAAATGGGATGCCATTGGCAAAGAACTTGCCAATGGCATCATCTACCTCATCCTTGAACTACACATTGAACAATTCAGCTATGGGGTTATTTTGCATCTTGTGTTTCCCCTTACCCTCTCGTGATTGGGCCACAAAAAATGAGTGGATGAAGGTCCTGAGATCAATCCTCTCCGATGCAATGTATAAGTAGAAACATGTGGATGGATCTGGCATTGCTGAACTACCTAAACCTGCATCTTACAAGACAAAGTAGTAGGCACTCCAATTGCACTGTCAATAGGATAACCCCAAAGCTTGCTGATCTCAATTTTGTAATGGACATTTCTAGCCTTTTGCAAAAATTTACATGGATCCACCCTTTTCCTCATGTAAAGAAATGTAGTAATTCTACCAAATCATTCCATAATGTACATGTTGCATCTCCATTTCCTTATGCCACCACCGGTCATCGATATGCCTAGTAGTCTTGTTGCAAACATTTTGAGAGGAGACTTAGTGATGCAGAGGGTATCAAGGTACACTTCTAGAATCCTTAGGGTGTTCTTTCAAGGGGCTTCAACAAGGCACCATCCAATGGTCCTTCTATAACCTTCCCAAGGCTATACCCTACTTCTTGAACTTTCTCTTGGTCCCCTCCTTGTAACCTATCCACTCAAAGCAATTCAACACACAAAGGAGATACAACTCCTCACAACAAGCCCTTAACCCCTAAGACCTTCCAAGCATCCTATACCCCTGGCATATCAAGATCTTATCACCATGGTTGCAGAGATCATGTGTGGATGTTTTTCTATGTGTCAACACTTCAACTTGTTCAAATTACCCTTTTGGGAACACTAACAAAGACCACAGTATGATTTTTCCCTATTAGGTCTATTAGATGACTTAATACAAGTAGCCCTCCGAACTGACTATTCAGCCCCTTTCAAACTTCCTTAACAAGACCCAAATAAACTCCAGGTTCAGACACCCTTTTGGACATACTATAAAATATCAAAGAATTGGATCTGGGTTTTGGGTTTGACCCCTTCAACCAAATTTGAGCAAAATAGGCCTAATTGTGCTAATACATGAGGGTTAGGCAAAAACTCTTCACCAGTCAATTTGTCATGACAAAAGGCTAATGTTTTCTTGTTTCCCTATGTCTAAGGACTCTAAAAGACCCAATGGTTAACACCCACATCACTACTGGTCTTCTCTGCAATTCAAACTCTCCCCTTTCTTGGCTTGTCACATCCACATGCCAAGCCTAGGGCATCACGACAAAATTCACAGATTGCTTTGCCTAGTTTGAAATCAACTGCAACATATAGTACACACAGGGTCCTAAAATTCCCCAAAGGATTGGCCAAATCATACTGTGGAATGTTAGGTTAGGACCATGAAAATCCAAACCCTTGGGGTTTCTAAGTCCTCTAAACCAGTCTTTACCAAACTTGATAGATCTTCCTTCTACCTGCACCAAATGACTTCAAATCAATTGCAAGGTGAAGCTAACTCATCAGACTATAGTTCCATGGTCAAGGATCGAATGGCCCAATATGTAAATGTCTGTACAATCACTGAGAATAAGAGAAAATACAAGAAAACACAAAGTTTCAGCAAAGAAATCCTTCTCATTCACCTCAAAGCTTCATCATTACAAGCCAAATCGCTCATAGGGACTTTAAACACCCTTATGAACATTATCCAACTGATTACAACAGAATTTTAAACCCACTAGCCATTGGTAGCGACTAATTTTCCAAGTTCTCAAAGTTGTAAAGCAACATTTGAGTAACATTTTACAAAATGAAGCATTTTTTGCATTTAACACATGAAAGTGACCATATAATCTTATAACTCCTAAATTAGGACCTTTAAGACCCTAAGACCCATCTGACCCTCATTTGACATGTTTTGAGAGGGTTGACCATCTTTGACCAACTATGGTCCTTCAAGGACATTGGTGACCGTATTGGACTTATGGACTTTTTACAAGTATCAAGGGCCTATTTGAGGTCTTATTACAAATGAGAGATCCCAACTAAACAAAAGAAATACAAAACAAAGTTGATCCTAATGGATCATCCTTGATGCACAAAGACATCCTCGGCGCTCTTGCACCATACTCCTCAAGACAGAAAGAGCTCAAGTCCCTTGAGTTGCCAACTGTTGCAAACTTGTTCCATGTTTCAAGATATCTGCCTCAGACATCGAAGTAGCCTCTGAACCAAGTAGTCCTCCCCATTTGACTAGATACTCCTTGTAGGTGCCCCTTCATGTCTGTTTAACGGCCTTGGAATCCAAAATGCTTTCCAATTGAACATGCTTACTTGGAGGCAAGTCCTGAATCCATTCAGCATCATCTTCAACAACATTTGTTCCTGCATTTGTATCTGCAACCAAAGGTTCCTTGAAAGGAAACAAATTTGATACATTAATTATAGGAGATATACCTAGGCCTGGAGGTAATTCAATTTCATAGGTATTAGCCCCAAACTTGTGCACAATCCTGCATGGTCCTATCTTTTTCATGAGAAACTTAGAGGGTTTTTTTGGGTAACCTTTCCTTCTTGAGGTAGGCCATGACCAAGTCACCTACCTTGTACTAAACATCTCTTCTCTTTAAATATGCCTTGTCCTTATACTTTGCAGCACTTTGCTCTAAGGTAGCCTTCACCTAATCATGTATATCCTTCATGGCAGTAGCAAAATCTTCACCTTGGGCACTCCTTCTGTCTAACCCTTGTAGGTCTCTGAGTTCCATCACACCCCTCGGGTGGAAACTATAAACAATTTCAAAAGGGTTTCTTCCTGTACTCTTGTTAACTAAATCATTGAAATCAAACTCTCCTTGACTTATTACAAAATCCCAAGCCATTCCATGCTACTTTGTGAGACATCTAAGGAGATTCCCTAATGATCTGTTGACATCTTCAGTCTAACCATTAGTTTGAGGATGGTAGGCGGATGAGAAAGAAAATTGAGTGCCAAGTCTTTTCCATAATGTCCTCCAAAAATGCCCCACAAATTTGGAGTCCCTATCAGTCAATAGCAAGTGGTAACCCATGAATTCGAACAACCTCCTTGAAGAAAAGCCCTGCAATATGTGATGCATTATCTATGCATTTACATGGCATAAAATGAGCCATCTTACTAAATCTCCACAATAACAAACACACTATCAAAGCCTCTAGGAGTTCTAGGAAGGCCTAATACAAAATCCATGCTAACACTTTCCCAAGGCCTATTAGGAATAGGCAATGGTTGATACAAACCAGCATTTAAAGAAACTCCCTTTTCCCTTTGACAGATAGGACAACTAGAAACAAAGTTCCTTACATCATACTGCACCTTAGGCCAATAATAGAACCTAGTTACCTACTCGAATGTCTTATCCAGTCCAAAATGCCCTCCTAAGGTTCCATAGTGTTTTTCCCTAATAATGTTCTCCCTCATTGAACATTTAGGGACACATCGCAAACTTCCTTAAAACAATAGCCCTTCGTACAACATATAATCAGAGAATTCAACATGAAATATGTTAGAAAAACTCAAACAAACATCATAGGCTTCCTTGAAATCACGGTCATCCTTGTAGAGTTATTTTAGGGAATCTATCCCCATACTATGCAATTGAACCTCTTGTATGGTGAGCACTCTCCTTCTCAAAGCATTTACCACCTTGTTTGCAGCCCCTTTCTTATGTTTGATAGTGAATGTATAAGGTTGTAACTGCTCCACCCATTTGATATGCTTCTGATTTAATTTCTCCTGCCTATTCAAAAAGCTGCAAGTATGATTATCTGTGAAGACTATAAACTCTTTTGGAAGGAGGTAGTGCCTCCATTTTTTAAGAGCTTGCACCATGGCATAAAGCTCTAGATCATAAGTTGAATATTTTTGCTTGGCCTCATTCAACTTTTCTGAGAAGAAGGCTACTGGATGACCTTCTTGACTGAGTACTGCAAGAATGGCTTGTTTACTTGCATTGAATTCCATTGTAAAAAGCTTGTGGAAGTCAGGAAGCACTAGCGTAGGTAGTTCTGCAACATTCTTCTTCAAAAACTGAAAGCTTTCTTCTGCCTTCTCTGTCCAAGAGAACTTACACTTCACTCCTCCCTTGATGGTATTCAACATAGGGGCACATATGTGACTGAATCCCCTAATAAATTTCCTATAAAAAGTTGCCAGCTCATGGAAACTCCTAACATGACCAACTGACCTAGGGGTGGGCCCATTAAGGAAATCCTCTACCTTAGAGGGATCCATCTTTAAACATCCTTTAGAAACAACAAAACCTAAGTATACCAATTCAGTTTTCAAAAACTCACACTTATCCAAGTTGATCATCAACTTCTCATGCAGCCTTCTCAATACTTGTTCTAGGTGCTTCAAATGCTAAACACAAGTATATCATCAAGATAAACAACTATAGATTTACCAATGAATTCAACCAATACCTCATTCATTAGGCGCATAAATGTGCTTGGAGCATTTCTAAGACCAAATGGCATGACTAGCCATTCATAGAGACCCTCATTGGTCTTGAAGACAGTTTTCCATTCATCCCCTTTCCTCCTGATTTCAAATTAATCTTCGAAAAGTAGTATGATCCTCCAAGATAGTCCATGAGATCTTCTATCCTTGGCATTGGGAATCTATACCTTATGGTGATCTTTTTTATAGTCCTAGAATCCGTACACAATCTCCATTTCCCATCCTTCTTTGGGGCAAGTACAGTTGGGACTACACAAGGACTGAGACTTTTCCTTATCAGACCCTTATCTAGAAGTTCTTGGACCTGTCTAGCAATCTCCTCATTTTGGAAGGGTGTCATCTTATAGGCAGGTTTGTTAGCAAGGGTAGCTCAAGGAATCAAATCAATTTGATGGCTTATATTCCTTATTGGAGGCAAAGAATTAGGTGTATCTTCAATAACTATACCCTGATACTTATCCAACAATTTTTACACCTCTTGTGGAACTGTCTTCCTCTCCTTAGGCTGCAAATTAGGACCATCAGTTGCCTTCACCACCAAGGCATACCCCTAACAACTCTCCTCTTTCATGAGGCCTAGAAACTCTTTCCCACTAACCATCATCACATTTGACCCACTATCCTTCTCACCTATTTGTCCTGGCAGAGGATCCATCCTATACTTCTTGCCATTCTTGGTTATGAGATAGGTATTCTTTTCCTCATTATGTTGTGCCTTCACATCAAATTGCCATGGACAACCTAATAAAAGATGACAAAAATCCATAGGCAGGATTTTACACAACACCCTATCCTTATAGTCACCAATTTCAAACTCTACCCAAGCCTACTCATCTACCATGAAGTTTTGATTCTTATTCAACCAAGAGATCTTTTGGGGATTGACATGAGGCAACCTCTTCAACTTAAGCTTTTCTACCATTTCAGTTGAGACCATATTCTCAGTGGAACCAGAGTGTACAATAATTTTGCAAAGTTTACCTTGGGACTTACATTGAGTCTTGAACAAAGTCTTCCTTTGAGGTGGCTCTTGCTTCATTGATACTTTCAGCAGGGTCCTTTTGATCATCAAGTTTTCTCCTTCTAGGATGGGACCAGCACTTCCAATTGGTGAATTGACACTTTGGCAATCATCATCTTGTATCAACTGGTTTCTCCTTTCTCCACCTTGGGAACTTGTGGCTTTCTCGGGGCATTTTCTCATTGTGTGTCCAACTTGGTTGCAGCTATAGCATCTTCCAGTGAACACACCTGGTCCTCCACTTCTGCCCCTCCCATTAAGTATTTTTCCACCTCTATATCCTCCACCTCTTCTACCTGATTCCCCACTTGATTCTTACTGACTTGACTCACCATTCTTGTTTGATGATTTTCTTCCTCCAAAGCTTCCTCTGCCCCTAAAGTTCCTTCCTCCTCTACCTCTTCTATTCTTCTCTCCTTTCCTCCTTAGCTTCTCCTCTGCTCTTAGGGCCAATTGGAAACATTTATATATTGTCTCAGGTGCCATAATATTGATCTCATCTTGTACATTTACCCTTAGGCCATTAACGTATCTAGCCACCTTTTTTGCTTCATATTCTTGACTTCTTGATCTAAGTCTTAACTTGTGGAACTCCTCGGTATATGCACTCACATCTAGATCTCTTTGTCTAAGATTCTACAATCTCTTGTACATCTGTACTTCATGGTCAATGGACGTGAACTGTGCCTTGACCCTGGCCTTAATTCTCTCCCATGAGGTTATCTTTCTTTTTCCTTCACCATTTCTTCTTGCAAATAATTCCACCATGCAAGGGCAGATCCCTTCAACTTTCACTTGGCCAACTTCACTCTCTTATCCTCAGGGACCTCCTTGTACTTGAAATAGTAATTGAGTGCTTCAATCCAGTCAATCACTTCTTCGGATTCACACTTCCATCATACATTGGTAATCCTTTAGTGTTATCCCTATTAATTGACTTGAAGGCATCTGCAAATGCCTTTTGGTTTGCAAGCAACTCTACTGCCTAGTATGGCCTCCCTATTCACCATCACCCGCTTCTTCCTTTGAATCACACTCAGCTTCTTTTTCCTTACCCTTGGACTTCTTCGTCTCTCCAAACTTTGTTGCAAGCATCTCTTCCACCATCTTCTTAATGGCTTCTTAAATCATTATCTTGGGAGGCATTGCGTCAGCCTCAACTTGATTCTCTTCCTCTGACATACACCACAACAACACCAACTATTCGCTCTAATATCAATATGATGCAGAGGGTATCAAGGTACACTTCTAGAATCCTTAGGGTGTTCTTTAAAGGGGTTTCAACAAGGCATCATCCAATGGTCCTCCTATAACCTTCCCAACGCTATACCCTACTTCTTCAACTTGCTCTTGGTCCCCAACTTGTGACCAATCCACTCAGAGAAATTTAACACACAAAGGGGATACAACTCCTCACAACAAGCCCTTAGGCCCTAAGACCTTCCAAGCAACCTATAAGCCTAGCATATCAAGATCTTGTCACCATGGTTGCAAAGATCATGTGTGGATGTTTTTCTATGTGTAAACACTTCAACTTGTTCAAATTACCCTTTTGGAAACACTAACGAAGACCCACAATATGATTTTGCCCTATTAGGCCTATTAGGTGACTTGATACAAGTAGCCCTCCAAACTGACTATTCAGCCCCTTTCAAACTTCCTTAACAAGACCCAAATAAACTCCAGATTCAGACACCCTTTTGGACATACTATAAAATATCAAAGAATTGGATCTGAGTTTTGAGTATGATCCCGTCAACCAAATCTGAGAAAAATAGGCCTAATAGGGCTAATACATGAGAGTTTGATTGAAACTCTTCACCAGTCGATTTGTCATGACAAAAGGCTAATGTTTTTTTGTTTGCCTATGTCTAAGGACTCTAAAACACCTAATGGTTAACACCCACACCACTGCTGGTCTTCTCTGCAACTCAAGCTCTCCACTTTCTTGGCTTGTCACATCCACATGCCAAGCCTAGTGCATCACGGAAAAATTCACAGATTGCTTCGCCTAGTCTGAAATCAACTACAACATATAGTACATAAAGGGTCCAAACATTCTCCAAAGGATTGGCTAGATCTTAGGGTGGAATGTTAGGTTAGGACCATGAGAATCCAAACCATTGGATTTTCTAAGTCCTTTGAACCAGTCTATACTAAACTTAGATCTTCCTTCTACCTGCACCAAATGACTTCAAATCGATTCCAAAGTGAAGCTAACTCATCAGACTATAGTTACATGGTTGAGGATCGAATGGCCCAATATGTAAATGTCTGTACAATCACTGAGAATAAGGGAAAATACAAGAAAACACAAAGTTTCAGCAAAGAAATCCTTCTCATTCACATCAAAGTTTCATCATTACATGCCAAATTGTTCATAGGGACTTTAAACGCTCTTATGAACGTTATCCAACTAATTACAACAGAATTTTAAAACCACTAGCCATTGGTAGCAACTAATCCGCCAAGTTGTCAAAGTTGTAAAGCAACATTTGAGCAACTTTTTACAAAATGAAGCATTTTTTGCATTTGTTACATGAAAGTGACCATATAACCTTATAACTCCTAAATTAGGACCTTTAAGACACTAAAACTCATCTGACCATCATTTGACATGTTTTGAGAGGGTTGACCATCTTTGACCAACAATGATCCTTCAAGGACATTGGTGACCATATTGGCCTTATAGACTTATTACAAGTATCAAGGGCCTATTTGAGGTCTTATTACAAAAGAGAGATGACAACTAAACAAAACAAATACAAAACAAAGTTGATCCTAATGGATCATCCTTTGTTCACAAAGACACATACTTGGTGCTCTTGCACCACTTAGGATCATAAGGACCCCTAGCACTTTGCCAAAAGTTCAGAGGTACAATTTGTAGTAACTAGTGCACTTGTCATGGAATAGTTTGGCCTTCACAATTAGCCCTGTGCTCACCAACCTCAGCCTCAGGCTTAGATTCATATTATGATGCACTTCCACCATGAGAATGAATTTCTATCTCATTCTCACTCATATCATGACTATGAGAGCTCATTGTGACACTGCATTTCACAAAAAAAATTGAACAAGCAGCTAGTTTCAGCCTACTTTAAAAAATTAAAACTTTAATTTTAACAAAACAAAATTTAAAATTTGATGTTGAGTCTTGAGGACAAAATGAATAATCATTCCAATGTTACACCTAGTTTCAGCCTAGTTTAAAAAATTAAAACTTTAATTTTAACAAATTTAAAATTTGAAAACAAAATTTAAAATTTGAAAACAAAATTTAAAATTTAATGTTGAGTCTTGAGGACAAAATAAATAATGATTCCAATGTTACGTAACATTGGAATCATTCTTCATATTACACACATCAAGGCTGATTTAAAAAATGAAACAAGAAAAAACAAAAAACAAATGAAAATCATAAAACAAAACAAAGAAAAACCCTACCTTGTGCATGAAAAATTTCTTCAAGGTGTAGAATCTTCCTCCTCTTCTTATTCTTGCTCCTTGTCACTCCTCTTTCACTTGCACTCATTCCTTTCACTACACCAATCACTCTTTTCTCTCATTTTCTCTTCTTTATCTGTTGTAGAAAAAAATCAGAAATGAAGTTGTGAGTAAAACTGAGGCTTGGAGGATAATGGATGACACCAACAATAAATTAGGGTTCAAACCTAAACCTAAAAGAAACAAAAAAATGTATTTTATAAATCTGCACTTTTCTGCTGGCCCGTGACAGGATATGCACAAACATCTTCATGAGACTCAAAGGATGTCCCAGAGACACCCAGTTGCCTCCCTCATTCTTAGACATCCCAGCGGTGGTGGTCGAATGGGGGATGTGTCATCCCCGTCCCAACCTCTTTGGGAGATCCCCGTCTCCAAAATGCGAGTGTTCAAAGGTGGTGTTGTTCCCAAATCAACAGATTCGCCAAACCCTAAAGATATGCCAATCTCTTATGTTCAGGCTTAGTGTTGGATTTGGCCAACGACTTAGATTTAACCAAAGTCGCTAAATTCCTCTACACTTTAGGCTCTGCAAGACGTTGGCATGTGAACCATAACTATCAATATATAAGTATTTTACCATAGTTACAGGACTCTGCAAGTCTTGGTAGGACTCTGCGAGTCCCGAGTCGAGCCAGGCCTCCAAAGTCTTTTTGGCTTTGTACTAGGACTCGGCAATCAAAGGCAAAAAGAACATATTTTTTAAAGTTTTTTTTAATTTAGGGAAAATTATAGGCAAAATTCTACTTTATTTATTCAGGGAATAGTTTTAGGTTGGTGTATATATTTGACTTGTGATATTTGTAATATGTATCAGAAATTTGTCTCTTATTCTTATTAAGAATGACCCAATTATTGATTCTTGATTGTTGTTGCTGATTCCTTGGCTTCTCAAAGTAGTTGGGTTGTGAAGAGTCTGTGAACAAATTTAGGTAGTGATAGTGAAGCCTCAAGAAAGCTTGATTGTACTCTAAAATATTATTATGAATTATCTTTTAATTAAAGCAGTATTATGTATGAAAGTTTTATAAAATGAATACTTTAACAGGAATACAAATCCATATCTTGCATGATTGGTGTTTGGATTGTTCTGCATTTCACTGTGAAAAAATCATGTCATGAAATTGGATAGAGATCTGAGATTTTCTCTTTTAGAGAAGGGTCCCACAGCAATTTGTTAGTATTTTTGTTTCTGATGTAGTGCAGCAAAATAAGTAAATCTGAGAATCGATGTAAATTGGATCCGGAGGAATATAATGAGGAGGTTGATAAATCAATATAGTTTTTGAATGTTTAGAATCGTTTAGTTCTTTGTTTTGTTAATGGTGAGAAGTTGATGTGAGAGATCTGATTGTGTAGCATGCTTCATTTTGACAGAGTTAACACAATTCACTGTCTAGTAGTTGTAGACTTTTGAACCTTATGTGCAGCTATGTGGGATATGTGACTTTATATAATGTGGTGTTAAAAGAACTGTTTTGGGGTCTATTATTTTACCATTGACTTTATAAAACATGGCTTTTGAAATCTATTATGTTACGATTGATCAATGTAATCAAGCATTTATACTTATCTGATCAATGTAAACTTGTGTATGCGTGCAAAGTAGATTATGTTTATCTCAATTATTGTGTCTTTGATGTTAATTGACTGAATGATGCATGAAAAAAGTTTTAAATCCTTTAAAAACTTTGAATTTCTTGGGTTTTTCAATTTGCCGAGTCCTTGCCAAGTCCAAATGTTGAGTCTGAGTCCGAGCCCGAATCCAACTTGCCGAGTCTGAGGCGAGCCCGAGTCTTGTAACTATGTATTTTACAATATTGAACAATGATGTTATTGTAGATAAACTTCATGCATAACCTAAAAGATTTATTATACTTAATCTTTTACTTAGCTACCCCTTTGTTTTCCATTATTCACTGACATGAAGTGAAATAAAAAATTGAACACAAAACTAAATCCTATAACTGAAATAAAAATATTAATTGATTTAAGATTTGTTTTGGAGCAAAAATCTGATTGGTGCCATAATCCGAAGGCAATAGAGTCAAACTTCAAAATTGGCATGTTCATCCAATGGCAAAAGTTCAAATTGCTTGGCACTTAAATTGCATGTCTTACATAAACATGTGAATCCTACTTATGTATCCTGACCTGTCCAAAACACGTTAATCTATTTGATAGAATTTGATTTTTTAAGAAAACCCATCAAACAAATCACACAAAAGCATGAGAGTGCAATGACAAACCAAAATATCATTGATATATTGATCATATGACAATAAGAAATACAATCTGGAGATGGGTCAATGGTGTTTTTTATTATATTAACAAACAATTGAAGCCATATTTAGAACATTGAATTACAGCAACATCTTCATTGATATATCAAGACTCTACAAAATATGCTCTGCCACAAAACAAAATTTGTGAACCTAACTATATGGTCCTCTAATGTCCCCTCTCTAGATTAGAATTTAATAATAAATATAAAAAATAGATTAATGAACATTTAAATAATAATAAATTATAATATAATTTATTATTAAATTAATTATATTATCCATATAACAATGAAAGAATATAATATATAGTATAATATAATATTATATATTAATGGATGAATATAGCAATATTATAATATAATATATTATTAAAATACAATATAATAATATAATATGTTATGAATAGATATAATAATACAATAATAAAATAAAATAAAAAAACTAATAAATATTAAATAAACAAAATCAATCCACGTACAACAAACTGATTAATTCATCAACAAAACCAAGCAGCAATTACATTGATGAATAATCAGAACAGGCAAAAGAGTCGAAGAACGACTCCATCCCGTATCGTCGACTCAGCCTGAGATTGGGATTAATTTAGTAAATGTCAGCAAACAAAACCGCGACCCATTGTTTGGTGCATGAGAAGACGCATCTGCGTGGATAGTCACATCCGTCCAAATATATGGTGGGTATAAAGGAGATAACTAGTATCAACAACTAGGAGGGGAGTTTTGGGGGATTCGATTCAGTTTACATATAAAAATTTATCCAAATAGAAGACAAAGATCAGAGATTTACGAGTAATCAATCAGGAACAGTAACCCCTACACTGCATAAGGAATCAAATAGTTACATCTGGAACAACGTTAGTTGCAGATTGACAATTGTTAGCCGTAGAACAATGTATTTATTGACACAATGATCCACATGATAAAAAAAGTTAACTACTGAGGAAGCACCATACATATAAAAGTACAAATCGTCTGTACATTTAAATCTGCCTTAATTATCAAGTTAGCAACCAGGTAATTCTAGTGATTACTTTTGGCTACGCATGAACATTACTATGATTATATCCTGCTATCTGTTCTATGTTAAGAAATTCATTTTATACAAAGTGAGTCCAGAATCCTAATTTATTAAACCATTTGTCAATTATATTTATAGATATAATAAAACATGGATGAGTTCTTAATTTAATCTGTTCTTCTTGAGGAGTTTATGGGTGGAAGAGAAAAAGTCCTCAACATCTTCACATTTACTGTTTTACAAACAAGAACAATCAATATATGCACAACCAAAAATTTGACAAATTCTTTTGTCTTGTAATACTAAGTGATGCTAGATTCAGAACAATGACGCAAAATTAAACTAAATGTAATAGTTAAGAAATATGAATTACCATGAGTAACACGTGAAGGAACAGAATACTGCATACACAAAATCTTGTTTGATTCTTGTTCATACTGTAAAACAGAAACATTCCCTTTCTCATCTCCAATATACCTGTCAAATAAAAACAACATTCAACATTTCCTGCGTAAATTCTAATAAATCTTTTATTAATTTTTTATATCTCAAATTTAAGTTTTCATCACATACATGAAAGAACTTCCCTGTAGAACTGTAAATGCAGTGACCGCTTTGCAACGATATACATGAGCCAACTCTTTCTTTTTCACATCCCATACCTAGTCAATATAATCAGCATAAGAAGAGTAATCAGTTGCCACAGGGTCACGCATTCCAACTCTTTATTCCCTGCCTCACTTTCAATTTTAGTAAGTATACTTCAAAAGTTAATTGAGAATTTGGAATCATTTCTAATTGGACATTAACCTCTTACAAAGAAAAGTACTTAACTTTGTGTATGTGGGCTTGATTTGTATTCGACATTACGGGAGAACTCAAACTCAAGATATATGGGGCATGACAATTGCTATTGTCAATATTAGAGTTGCTATCAATGTAAGACAGGCTTAGTCTTTGAAATAAATTCGTAGTTAAAATGACCATAAAGTACTTACGAGTCAAAGTCGGATTGTAAATCCATCTGCATTGTTATATGGAATTTTGGAAGGCGTTTTGATTTAGAATACAATTCAGAGATTCTTTCTGCTCTCAATCATGCAGTAGACGTCCATTCTCAAAATACTCGTGTTTAGATAACTTAAAGAATATTATGGATGGTGGCCTTACCACTTTCACACCCTGAAGAATCATTTTTGGTTCAATTATTTTGGTACTTAAATTTAAATAGAATCTGCAAAGACTGTCCACCCATCACACTACACCTGGGACTTTTTACCTTTATGATTACAACTCTTCATATTTATGGTAACAAGAACTCTAGTTACAAAGCTAGTTAAAACACTTCAACTTCAAGGAGTTCTATTATCAGTTGTTGCCCAATAGATAGACCTCTTTACCTTTCCAGTTGTATTGTTGATGTTGGTTATTTGGCTAGCCTGCATCAGTTAATCATATTTGATGATGGTTCAGAATCTATCTTCAGCATTTGATTTATATCACTAGGCCCCTCTTTACTTTGATTATCAGCCCGGACAATTCATGTATATGTTTTTGTCAGTGATGACTTAGGCTTTGGCCATGTACTACTAGATCTTTTTCTAATTGGCATTGTAAGGATAAGTTCAAACCCTCAATTTGGAGTTTAATGAGCTAGAATAGAAGTAACAAATGAATTACAGGAAAAGGGATTGCAGATTGTAGTCCGCATACAATGCCTATTGTTATATTTAATAATATTGGTTATTTGGCAATGTATTAGTTGTCCAAATTAAGTTTGTTGTCACTCTCGGGTATTATGTGTCATCATCAAGCAAGGTAGTATGGTCATATGAATGGAAATCCTTGGCCTACCATCTATGGTTTTCTTCTCTATAATAGATTCATGAGCAAATGTAATGTCCCCATTTTTGCCCCTTCCTAAGCATCAATTATTTTCAAAGGTTACCCTATTATCAGTGATCCCCATAGGCTAATGTGGTGATTGGGGGGCCTTTGAGATGATTCAGGATTATTCAGTTGACCCTTTGAGTGTCTATTTCAGTACTCTCCATCTCAGTGCATCAATTTATTTGTGGTTTGTTGTCCAGAGGTCTTTCAGGCTCTGTTTACACACACAATTTTTAGTAAACCACTTGGATGTTTGGGTCCATACTATTTATGGTAAGTCATTTGGATGGTTAGAGGGCACCACAGTTACCGGAAAAGTTGGTAGGATCAATTGATGGTTTGATATTTGGCATTTAATGGGCTTTAATGATTCAATTTAATTAATTAGTGTCTAATCTAGCATTGACTTTGATACTTATTTAAATTAAATATCTTTATAATTAAAGGGGATGTAAGGGGTCAAGTGTTTAATAAGAGTATTAATTATACTAGAGTATGCCAAAGATTCATGAGCAGCAGGGGTTATTGAGGGCACAATTCATGATGACAGGTACACTATGATTAATGAGTTTATTGTATACAGATATAAAATCTATTTGGTGCCTCCAGAGCTTAATGTGAAGATAATGAGAAATTTCTTTGATGCACCTATGGCTGGTCACCTGAGATTCTTTAAGACTTATAGGCAGATCTAAGAGAGGTTTACTTGAGGTCTTAAAAATGAAGTCCTCAAATATGTCAGATAGTGCTCCACTTGCCAATAGAATAAAGATGAGCATAGTTACCCAGCTAGTTTATTTCAGCCCTTACCCATTCAAAATCAGAAATGGGAATACATCTCCATGGACTTCATCATGGAACTACCCAAGGTACAAGGCAAAGATTGCATTGATGTGGTGATTGACAAGTTGACTAAATTTGCACATTTATTTGCCATTTCAGCAACATATACAGCTGCCCAAGTAGCTGATTTAATCTTCAAGGATATCTTTAGACTATACAGAACGCCCAAGAGCATTGTGAGTGACAGGGACAACAAATTCGTAAGAATATTTTGACAGGAGCTCTTTAGACTGAGTGGGACTGAGCTCACTCCTAGTACAAGATAACACCTACAAACATATGGACAGACAAAGATTGTAAGAAAATGGGTAAAAGACTCAAAAACTATGTTTCTATGCAAAAGAGAGCTTGGATCAAATGGCTACACCTTAGTGAGAATTGCTATAATACTACTTCTCACATGTCTATCAAGATGTCGCCATTCATTGTTTTGTACGAATATGAGGCTCCCAACTTCATGGATCTATGTTTTGGGGATAACAACGTGCCTAAGGAAAAGGACTTACTACAAGAGAGTCAAGACATCATGAAGTCATCTATACTAATCAACATCAGATAGAGCACAATTCTGTGATTGGGGACATGGTTTATTTGAGATGCATATAGAAAATCTACTCTCAAGAAGTGCGGAGTAGAGAAACTCAAGCCCTGAATCTATGGCCCATTCAAAGTATCTTGATGGGTTGGAGAAGTTGCCTATGAGCTTGAGTTACCAACAAGCAATAGGGTTCATCATGTATTTCATGTAGCAAGACTCAAGAAGGCACCTAGTTGTAATATGGTTCCCTCATTTGAGCTCCCACTGTTGGATGAGGAGGGAAAATGATATTGACTCAAGAGCCTATCATTGATACCAAAGAGTAGACTCTTTGGAAGAGGGTTATTGGAGTATTTTTGGTCAAATGAAAAAACTTGCCAGTAGAGGATGCCACATGAGAGAATAAATAGGTTTTGCGACATCCAAAGTTGAGATTGCTTGAGGACAAGCGATTTCGAGAAGGGCGGACAGTAATGTCAGCATCCTAATGAGTTGAGTTGGTCGACCTTTATCCCATCAAGTGATTTATAGTAGGCTATTGAATTAGGCTTAGCAAACCCTTGGAGGCAATTTATCTAGCAATTTGATAGTATTTGATGGTTAGTTGAGCTTCCACTGTGATTATTAGCCAAATGCCCTTTTTGAGTAATTTTAGGTTAGATTTCAAATATTTACTATTTTTAGTAAATTAGTTTCAAGCATTGACTAGACCAATTGGCAAGGTTACTATTTTTAGTATTGCCAGTGGGTTCAATTTTGTTGACTATCTTAGCATTTTAAATAGTCCACGGATTTAAATCAAAATTATGATAAGTTAAAAATTAATAAAATTAAATAAAATATTTAACTTTAAGTGTCCTAAACTGTATCCCTATACAATATTATTCCTCAAGGGCCCCATTTTAGCATCCCAGGCTTCCATGAATGTTATGCTTCATTTAGCCTCGATTTTGCACATATCTCCAGCATCCCATATCAAATTGTTTTGTCCTCAATTTTGACATCACAAAATTGTGGCAACCCTATGCAATTTTCTCATGGATTACGTGCATCCTCTATGTTTTAGCACATTGATAAGGTGTCATAAAGACAGTTCATCATCTATGAATTGTACTTTATGTATCATTATTTATGCATTCTTTTTTAAGGTTTCCGTTAAGTTAAATCTCCCAAATGCTTGTCAGAACGAGTTTTTCTTCTCTGACTGCAAGCACTTGAGTTTTGGCAATTTTCATGTTTATTCTTCGTTTTTCCCTTTCTTGTAAGTAGTTTTTAGTCTTGTTTTTCCCTTAGGTCAATAGCCTTTAGAATACAAACTTTGTGTTGATTCAAGGTGTTATGTGACGACATTTTCTGGATATTAATTGTGAGTTTTGGAGTTTTGCTCAAGAGGGATTTGAATTCAATTGTGCAGACTTTGAGTTGCCTATTGCATTCAGAGCCAATTTGAACTTTTGAAGACTTTGTGCTGCAGAGGACAAATTGTGATAGTTGGTAGTGGCTACAAATACTAGGAGTTGAAGACTTTGGGTTTCAGCTTTGAGTGTTTTATTTTAATTTCAGGATTATTAGTGAGAGACTTTGAGCCTCACTATTGGTTCTAGTTATTCTTCAAATAGGATTAATTGCAAGAGACTGTGGGCCCTTGTTCTTAATCTACCAAATATATACTAGGATGGATGGACAAGGGCCCACAGTCTCTTGCAATTAATACTATTTAATCCTTTGTGACGAGAAAAAAAAATCTAATAATAAATTCACCCCATCATAGTTGGAGGGAGGAGAGTAGGTAAGAGGGTAGGGCTGATCACTAAGGCAAGAGGGATGCATTGCGCTCTTGGGCTTAAACTAATTGAGCCAAGGGACCCCGCTACATCTGCCTGATATTCCTTGTGATGTAAGATAACACTTAGGGGAAGGCATCGTTAGGGAAGGAAAGTAACCATTGAAGTTACCTCAGGAGAAGCCTTTGGACAAGGGGCCAAGGTTCTACCCTAGGGCTTAATGAGGTTTCCCTGTCCAACTCTATGATGGCTTGTTGCATACAAAAAGATAACACTTAAGGGTAAGGCATGGATAAGTTAGGAAAGTAACCATTGAAGTTACCTCCGGAGAAGCCTTTGGACAAGGGACCAAGGTTCTACCCTAGGGCTTAGTGAGGTTTCCTTGTTCATCTCTAAGATGACTTGTCCCTTGCAAAGACAAAACTTAAGGGGAAGGCATGGTTAGGGAAGGAAAGTAACCATTGAAGGGTTCCTTGTCAAATTCTATTATGACATGTCCCTTACAAAAGATAACACTTAAGAGGAAGGCATGGTTAGGGAAGGAAAGTAGCCATTGAAGTTACCTCGGGAGAAGCCTTTGGACAAGGGCCAAGGTTCTACCCTAAGGCTTAGTGAGGTTTCCTTGTCCAACTCTAAGATGACCTCTCCCATACAAATAATGTTTTGTACAAAAGATAAATATAATATCAAATCTCTAAGCTTAATAAAGTGACAATGTTCCATATTGCTTCTAAGTTCTAAATCATATAACTATGTCAATTCAAATTGTTCAAGAATGATAATAGTATACTCACATTTTGGACATTATATATATACTAATTTGTGTCCCTTTGTTGCAGGATCTTTTAGTCAAGAGCATAGTGATGGATTAAATGTTTGTCTTACTAACCCTGGCTTATTGATTAGTAGGGTTTGGACAATAATGTAACAATGCTTGCATCATGTGTATACATTGTGTATGCATTGTGTCTTCATACATTCATGTATCTACTCCGTGTATACTGTGTGTCTTAATGTGTTCATGTGTCTACTTCGTGTATGCTCTGTGTCTTCATGCATCTAAGTAAATGATTCTTGTATGTTTTATGTTACATTGTATTTTCAAGCTTTTATTCCAGGTGCGTGTATACTAGAATAAGAGAATGAATCCAAGCTACAAATTTGTTGATTAATATATAGATCACATAGCAGAAGCCACTCACATCAATTGCTTAAGGAGAAACAATTTTGGGAAGGGCGGATTGTCGTGTCCCCGTTTCAAATAGAATTTTAATAACAATTTAAAAAAATATTATAAAAAATAGACAAATAAATAAATGATATAATTATAATAAATATCAACTCAATAATTATATAAATAATAATTTTATAATAAATAAGTCAAATATATTAAAAACATTTATAATAGACATTTATACTAATTAAACATTAAAATATATTATAATATATACCATTTAAAAATATTATAATATATACTAAATACATATTTGACTAAAATATATAAATATTATATTATTTATAATTATATATATTTTAATACTGCCATTTAAGAAAGCAACAAAATGAAAAGTTGTATTCATTCGCCCTACACGGGTATATAGAAGGGAAATGGAAACGACGGGCTACTTAGAAAAAAGGATAGAAAATGATTTGGAGGGGAGCAGAATAAAACAACATACCAAAGGCATCGAACATACAATGAATCTTTCCTTTCCTAAACTAATATAGGTGATAAACCAATAACCACTCCTATTTGACTGTTACCGTCTTTGACATACTTCTAATTATGCTAGGAATTCCATTTAATATTGGCAAAATCTGATCACTAATAGGTCGATGGAATGGCTCGATTTGAACTCTTGTCGATGCCTGGGAAATTAGAAAACAATAAAATCGATGGACACATCTAATATAGTCCAAGGTAACTACAAGCAAATAAATATAGAGAAGAGCCAACCTGGCTTATGCTCAAACATCACTTACACGAATGAAGTCACACGCAACACCCATGATGGAATATGTGGCGATAAAGGAAATTGGAGGAAGACAACAGTTATTATAAGTTTGTATCAAAGTAGATATCGTCTTGTAATGAGCGACTTATACATTGCTATCCCCTTGAATCAAAGACACCATCATATCAATAGCAACTACGTAGAAGGGATGATTCAATGAACTCACGTTGAGTTTGGCGGAGATATATTTCAAACAAAAATATTACATCTCTACTAATAGGAGATTCTCAAGTACATACTCCAAAATTGATTTGAACAAGCTATATAATATTATCGAGTCTATCATTATGGATGGATGTATAAAGAGGGACCATTTGTGAGTGTCAAACACAACATAACTATTGGCAAAAATTGTAATCCAACTGATTAAGGAGATCAATCACCAACAAGCATAAAACCTATGACATACATCTTTCGTGAGATCAACGGGATTCTCTAATAGCTTTGAAATTCAGGAAGAAGAACTAGATAATGAAGAGTAAACTATATGGTTGTTCAAGAACTTTGTTCAAAATCAAGAGAAGTCTTGTTTTCCGAATTACTCTTAGAATTTAAGTTAAATATTATAATGAAATGTTCACATTTTTATTCAAGTTATATTTGTAAATGTATTACAATTCCTATCTTGAGTTGGGATTACTATTCAAGATTAAATTTAGGTAATCCATTAACAGAGGACATTACATCCCCCAAGGGTCTATAGATGATGTTGATGATGATAACTGTGATTTGTGGAAGACTAAGGTTATGGTATTCAACTGCCTCAAGACCTTTCACCTTCACTTCACTTTCGATGGATCTGAGCTCAAGATTGTTTCCTCCTATACCTACCAGGGGTTCAAATTTTTGGGTCCTCTCTTTAGTTTGAGTCCTGCCATCTAGTCTCTTATTAAAAAGGGGTTTGGGTCCCTTTCCCTTCTTGAGAGACAATGCTTCAGACATCACTTCCAGGACATCCCGTCCAAGATGACACTTCTTGATACTCTTGTTTGTCCCACTGTTCTTTATGGCTCTGTGGTATGGGGGCCTTCCCTTTTGAAGTCTGATTGGGTTTCCATAGAGAATGTTCAAATTCTCCTTCGACATTTTATCAGAGGTAGACAGTCTACGCCTCACAATATTGTACTTGCGGAGTTTGGGGCTCGTCCTTTCAGACTTGAGGTTTTTTTTACCTCATTTGGTTCTTGCACCATCTCTGTGGTTTTGTTGACTCTTCCATTGGTCATCAAAGGTATCCCTACCTTTCCTATTGCTCCTCTGAGTCCCTTGTTCTCTCGGTTGCTCCCTCTAGTCGGTCTTGTTGTTGGCTTATTGGGGCGCGACCCTCTTGATTTCTATCGGGATTGAGATTGATCGTCTTCCCCCATTCCAATACTCTTTGGATGCCCCTCCCCACCTCCTCCCACCCAAGTAGGAGATGAACAAATGCACCAAGGATGATATTTACAAGCAGTAACATTCACACCACCTGGGTCAACCCCCATGGGGAGCTTCACCCAAAGATGGCCCTTTATGCTAAGCATTTTCTGGATATTCAGGATGGTATCTTTGTCTGCCCCTCTTATACCACTCATCATTGGCAGCATTCCCTCAGGATTCCCTTTGGTTATTTCAGAGTGGGTTACCACCATCTCTGTGTTGAGACCGACCATGTGTTGATAGGTG
Source organism: Chamaecyparis obtusa (assembly GCA_027943335.1). NCBI lineage: Eukaryota > Viridiplantae > Streptophyta > Pinopsida > Cupressales > Cupressaceae > Chamaecyparis > Chamaecyparis obtusa. Next base: position 172,867 of record BSBK01000353.1, on the reverse strand, counting down.
CAACAAGGTTTTCTAGCTTTTCTCTCTCAGCGCGGTGGAGTCGAAGGTGCACTTTAACTTTTGTTGCCCTATCTACCATGAGATTAGGGGCAAGTTCTATTCTCTCTTCAGAGAGGCCCAGTCTCTCTCCTTCTTCAGGTACACGGATCAGAGATGTGTTGCTCTTTATCTACAAGAGGCCACCAATCTACGGGATCGCTCTCTTCAATGCACTCTTCAATGGTCTTGGCACCCTTTGACAGATCAGCTCATTACCTCATTCTTTCTGGGGACAGTGCAGAGCACCAAAAGGCACTTAGCCTCACCTTCGCATTCCAGATTTGTGAGGCCCTGTAGATCCTACTCGCAAAGATGCACTCCTCCATGTCGGGTGGGTCACCTCCATAGGTAGCTTCAATGACACCACCCCACTGTCACTTCTATAGATTATCCTTTGGTTTTGGCGTTTTTCTTTGTCTCCTCGATTCCTTAGTTTTGTCTAGTGCTACAAGGTTTCCCTCTCACCCCTTCCACCCTCTCCGTGTTTCTCGAGGCCCTGGTCCCTCTTTCCTTCTCTTTATTGTTCTTGTTAGCAAATTTATGTTGTCATGAGTAAAGATAGATGCAAACACCATTCCCACCTGTAGAGGTTCACCGGTAGATCACTCATATTACCTTATGGGCCCCGGTAGACTAGAAACAAATAATATGCACCGGTCGATTAAACAGAGGGGATGCACCGGTAGACCGAACAGAGTACATAGTATCGGTCTTATGTTGCATACAGGGATGGACCGGGTATAAGATTGATACCGGTCGACTGCATATAAATCCGCACCGGATTATGCGGAACTGTTTGAGTTAAAACCAGAATATGCAGATCATCCACCGTTTAGAATTGAAGTTACCTTTTTAACAGGAGTTAGTTTTATTTCTACGCGGATGTTTCAAGGTAAACTCGAGATAAGAACACAGCTTTTTTGTTGTTGCATGATTTTTGGACGAGTTTATAGCCTGGCCGTTATATGAGTTAAGAGTTTCATTAAGATCAACTTTTTGCATAAATACAGGTCATAGGACACAAGAAAAGTTGTTGTTGATAGTTGTTGATTATATAGAGCAAGAGAGAATTATCTTTTGAAAAGAGCTATAGTCACAGAGGTGAAAGGCGGAAAGGATCAACACCCAGGCAGAACGGTGAGATCAACAGGTATGATCTAATCAGACAGAGAGTGTTAAGTTAAGATCATTGCTTTTGTATTGTGAAAGCATATTGAAATCCCTTCATCAGGGTGAACCCTAATAGGTTCTTTGTAAAAATCCTTTAACCAGGTAACATCTTTGTTGATGTTGAAAGTCCTCTAACAAGGCGGCTCCTAACAAAGTTAAGATCTTAACCGATCTTCTACCAAATCCCTTAACCGGGTAGTACTCTTGCAAGTGCTTTGTAATCTCCCAATAGGGCATCTTTATTATTGCAGTAGTGAAGTTGTGAGCTCTGTCTCACCATGGTTTTTTCCCTCTAACCGAGGGTTTCCACGTATACATGATGTGTTGATCTGAGTATTTCTATTTTTGCTTGTGGATGATTATTTACATTTTGTTTATCTGACAAGAATCTTTATACAAGTTTTAAATTGCGATAGAAATAGTATTTATTGATTCACCCCCCCCTCTCAGTAACCGGTTAGGAGTAACAATTGGTATCACAACCTTGTTCTCTAAGACATAAAGCTTAACCGCTTGAAAAAAAGATCATGGAGGGTTATAGGTATCAGAAACAGCTTGAGGAAGCCAACGATATCATTGCCTCTCTGGAGAATAGGCTGAGAAGATCTCTTACTAAAAGAAAGGAGTTGGCTCTACAGTTGAGTGAAAGTAATGAAACAATTGATGAACTCTTTGGGCAGAGTGGATCAGATGAAGTTGAGGAGGCAGTCACTGAGCTCATGGAGAGGAACCAGATCCTAACCGATCAGATCTCCAATCTAAAGAGGGAGCAAGAAGACAATGCCCTAAGGATGACTGAACTGATTGAGAAAAAGAGGAAAGCTGAAGATGAAAGAAACATAGCAGTCAAGTCCTTAACAGCCTCTGCAAGAGCAAGGAATCTTGCAGAGGAAGCGGTAAGGGAGAGTGATCTTGTCATTCTGCAACTTAAGAAGACATGCAAATTGTCACTCAAGAAAACGCCAACACGCAGAAGGTTTGGCATGATAGAGATGATGCATGCAAAAGACTAGCAATAGAGTTGTATCAACTCAAGGAACAAATGAAAGAAATTGAAGAAAGGAATGAAACCCTAAGAAGATACAACGAGAGCTCGGTCAAGCTTAATGAGCAACTCAAAGCTCAAAGAAAGCACAAAGATCCCACCGGACTTGGGTTCACCGGTCAAGACACCAAGGAGATTGGTGAGTCATCAGGAGCCAACAAAAGCAAGAAGGAAAAGAAGAAACCGGAAGAACATAAGGGTAAAAAGGCCTTCAACACTTCTTGCAAAAACTGTGGGAAACAAGGCCATAAAACAAGCAACTGCAGAAATGCACTGGTAAAGCCAACTAACAGTTACTGCATAAACTGTTGCAAACATGGCCACAAGACCAATGAATGCTGGTCTAGACCCACAAGTGTGTCCAGTGGAAGCAGGGGAAACTTCAAGGGCTATTGCTACACATGCAACAAGTTTGGACACAAAGCTGATGAATGCAGATCCAAGACTATGGCATTCAAATTCCCACCAAGACCGGTATTCCCCAAAAGGAATAAAAACCGGAGCACAACCAACTATGCTAACTGTGGCATGCATAGTCACAATGACTCCTGGTGCAAAGCACCTAACAAAAGAAGGGTGAATCCATGGAAGGCAACGGGGATAGTATGTTACTCCTGCAACAAAGTTGGACACCTAGCTAAAGACTGCAGGAACCGGTCGATGATCAAAAGAAAAAGATCGGTCAAACCGGTGGAGAAGACCTTGTCCTCAAATGAGAAGAAAAAAGGAAAGAAGACCAAGAAAGAAGTCAAGCAGATGTGGTTCAAGAAGGAATCAAAGAACTCCACTGAGGAGAAGACAGAGGAAAGATCATCATCGGCCAATGGTGATATCTCTTCAGCAAACTAAGCCTATAGGGCTTAGGGGGAGCCGGTAGCACGACTATTGTTCCCAGTAGGATTGGTGAGCAACCCACTCACTCAGTCAGGAAGTATAACCGAACAGGTAAGCGTTGATCAACCGAGGCTTGCTCAACCGAAAAATCCTGAATACCTATTGACGAAAAAGGAAAGAAAGGTTAGGTAAGGCAATTAATGTTGTAGTCGTTAAACGAATAGTTACCGTTTGTTAATTACCATTATGCCCTAACTCTATATAAAGAAAGGAGAATTACTCATTTACTTTTACTTTGCAATTTTGTGATTAACAATTTCTTATGCTTGAGTAATATTCTCGAGCTTTGATCATCGTAAGATATTCTCTGTAAGACTGATCAAGCTACTTTCTGTATTAACCGGTTGATAACAATGGCATCTTCGTCATCTGTCGCCAAGCTGATTCAAGGAAATCAAATTGATCGACATGTCTACGATATCATGGCGATTCAAAACAAGGCAAATGACATGACTGGAGCACTATCATGCGTGCCTGATGGTGTTCTCATGACGGAAGACGTGACCGCTTTCATTCACGCTAAGCAGGAAGAACTGGGAGAGACATTCATCCAAAGCGAGTATCTCTTGCTATGTGAGGACGAAAAGCTTCCTAATAAATACGCGAAACCGGTGTCATCTGGTCTCATCAATGGAGTCAGCTATCCAACTATCCGACCAGATTGGATTCAACTGGTCCTTAGTCGTGTGCACGATCCAGGGTTTTGGCTTGAAAAAGGAGCATCTACACAAATTACAAAGGAGGACTTGCATCGTGTGATTGGGTACAAGCAAGAAGGGGAAGCACTAACCCTAAGAACTAGCTGTTGGCTAAAAATTTTGTAAGCCGCTAAGACTACACCTTACAAAATTGTAACTTTAGGCAACATCTCATGAGATTTCTCTCTCCTCTCAGCAATAGTGTAAGCCACTAAGACTACACCTTACAAAATTGTAACTTTAGGCAACGTCTCATGAGATTTCTCTCTCCTCTCGGCAATAGGGGAGGCTCCCTTCTTACAGTAGGTGGCTTCAACAGGAACTTAACTAAAATTACAAAAAGGGTGGTTCTCTCAATCAATTCCTCTTTTTCAGGAATGATTTGCGTACAACTACTACTTTCTAACTTAACAAAAAGTGCCTTATTGCTACGATAATACTGGTGACCCTAGAGTTGACATAAGAACAATACCAGGGGCAACAGCTTTCTTTTTATATTTTGTGAAACAAAAACAGGAACCCAAAGTTTCCTGCGCTTGTCTCATGAGGATTCAAGCAAAATAACCAGTAAGGCAAAAAGTCTCTTACTGGATACTCTCAAATTTAATAAAAACACTTAAAACTGAAGCCCAAAGTCTTCAGCTCTAAGTAATTGCAGCCACTACTATCTATCACAATTTGTCCTTTTGTAGCACAAAGTCTTCAAAAGTTCAAATTGGCTCTGAATATAACAGGCAGCTCAAAGTCTACGCAATTGAATTCAAATCCCTCTTGAGCAAAACTCCAAAACTCACAATCAAAATCCAGAAAATGTCGTCACATAACACCTTGAATCAACACAAAGTTTGAAAGCAAGTTTCCCTTTTTATTGAAAGCAATTCAAATTTACATCTAAGCTCAAAGTCTTAGAGAGTAGATACAAACTGACAGAATTTTCTTGCCTTGCCAAAAGATGATTATTTACAATGAGCCCCTTCTTTTATATAGGAAAAGATGAGAGAGAAAGGTGGAGAGAAAAGGGGAAAACCCTTAACCACCTTGACTTATTCCGTAACTAACTAATTTTGACTTATTCAAAGTTGCATGCCTAATGCACTTGCAACTTGGTTACATGTTACAACTTTGCACGTGATACTATCACATGCAATTACATATGTCAAATACAAATTACAAAGACATGATGAAAAAATTCCAAGTGTTTGACAAGACACGACACCTATTACATCATCCTTCGTTTGTCTTCATGCTGCTACAGGATGTGTGATGGTTGATATGCTCTAGTTTGGTGAAAGCATCTCGATCTGGAACAGGAACCTACATCCTTGGTTGTCTCTTGAGAAGAACATTTGTTTCTTTGCGTCTCTGCATTGAAAGAATTATTTCTGATTGTAGTCTTTCAAACCTTTCTGGGGAGAAAGATCCAATCTTCTTATCCAGCTTGTGTTCTAATTTTGATTCACTTGATTCCCTTGAAGTTGAATTTCCCTTAGGGCCTGTTTGTTTGCGGGAAGATGGCATGAATTGGAAGTGGATAATTAGGTTTTGACCTGAATCCACTGTTTGGAACACTCATTTTCAAAATCGGGTTATACCATCAAAACCCGAATATACCACCAAAATGGGCATATCCATCTTCCCACCAAAGACGTGGAATTCAAAATTATAACCCGGTTTTGGCATTTTATGAATCCCATTTTAATTTATGTCGGGTCCATGGTCTTCTTGGAATCCATTTTGGGGTTTCCGACTGCATTCACATTTTACCGCTCATCTCTGCTGGGTTTTCGAAGGGTTTTCCGTTTTACATTTCATCCGTCTCAGCTCTACAGGGTCTTCAAAGGGGTTTTCCTGCAACAGGTATGGGTCCTTCCTCTTTCATTTCGTCTACCTCAGTTTGTTCCCTTTTGCATTCGAAGTGCATTTCATAATGCCTTGATGACATGCGTTCTTTTGCTTTAACTGTTTGTTCACTGCTTATATTTCATGCCTTGATGACATTTGGGCATTCAAAGCGTGTTTATTGAATGAATGGTGCTTCCCTTTAACTGTTTGTTCACTGCTTACATCTACCATTGAAACATTATTTCGGGTGTCTTGGGAGAGTTTATTAAATGAATGGTGGTCGCTTTGGATTCAAAGCGCATATGCGTTGTGTATTTTTGTAACGCGTCTCATTTCTTCCCGAGCAATACCCTGCTACGAATTTGAACGAGCCCATGTATGTGGGGGATTATTTGATCAAGTCACCAAAATAGAAATGGCTGCGAGTGCCCTTCTCACACCCACAAACTACCATTCCAGATCTTGTATTGCTCATTGTCGGTCTCCCCTGCATTCTTTTTCTTCATACTCCTCATTGTCATATATACACAAGTGCTTGTTATGGAAACAAGCTAACAAAGGACCACAAGCTAATAGCCCTCGGTTCCGCCAAAACAAAGGCCTACAAAATTTCCTCCTTTTAGAATGTCAACTATACATCCTCACAGGCGTGGCTCAAAATCTATATTTCTTTAGACAACTTTAATATTGCTATAAGTACTGATAAGTAACAAACCCAAATTTTAATGTAGTTCATGTCCAAGATGAAGTGCATTCAAGGGTAGAAGTACTTGTGGAGTACACTTGTTGATAAATGAACTGAAACCTTCTAAATGCAGTGGCATCTTCTCTGATTAGAATTCAGTAATTGTTGAGGGTTATAGACACTTATAGAGTCTTATGTGTCCCTTTGAAACAGTGCTTGTTATGGAAAGAGTCAGTCAGGCAAAGTAACACCAGCCATTCTACTTTGTTACCCATTAAGGATCAATCTACAGATGTATATACTCATACACTGGGCTCCCCCACATACATGGGCTCGTTCAAATAATCCCCCCTTTACAAATACTTCAAAATCCCCAAGGTCTTTAGAATGGACTAAAAGAATGCATAGAATTATTGATTATGTGGGTGATGTAAATCTAGCTAATCATCCCAGTTGGTTGCAGCTTTTTTATTCTATTCAAAGAGACATAGACAGGAATTGGAGTAATGTCAGCCCAACCCTTCATTTTATATATATATTTCATTGGCAGACCCATCTGATTAAGATAAGTGCCATTTCATCCATAGTTATGACCTTGACCGGTTCTAGGGTGGATTGGAAATGGCACTTATCTTAATCAGATGGGTCTGCCAATGAAGAGTAATTTTTGTTTAGATAAGTTTACCCAATGTTTGAAATCTCGGAAGTGGTTCAGGGCCATGTTTAGAGAACTTTCCATGTTTTATATGGTAGATCTGAAACTATTAGTGATGAAGAGATGTATTGAGCAGTGTACTGTCCTTTACATAATCTAAGCTTTAATCAGTATTTTGGACTTTGTATCTGCCATTTTACTCTCAAACTGAGTTGTCCTTAAGTATGCTCCTTGGAATGCTGATGGATACTAGGTAGCCTTTGATGGCTTCTGCAATTAGCCTGGTTTGTCATTTTAACTGCTCCATCATAGGTTTGACTCCGGTCACTAATCTCCCAGACTATTTCTTTTATAACTGTCCCTCAAACTGTGAGATAGGGTGTCCCAACACACAAACATTGTCTTCTTTTTGCTCCATCATGTGACCCTTATCTTCTTTGTTTAGTTACCTTAGTACCTTTCCCTGACAGTACTATATTTTGAGTCTTCCTGGCATCATCCCTGTCATGACATTTCAAGAAAATCATTGTGCAGTTCACTTTTTGTTATCTAGGATGCATAGGTGTTTAGCCTGGTCACAGCTAGTGTGAGTATTGTCATTCTCTGGTCTCTCGTCATTGCCTTTTACTATGCATGTTCTTTGTCTTATACTGTCATTTATCCTTCAGGTTTCCATGGAAGTCATTGTCTCTGCAGCTTTAACTGCTATATCATTTTTCTTGGACAGTATTCCCTATATCTTGTTTGCTCTATCATACACCCTTTTTCATGTATTTTCTTGAGTGAACTATAACTTTTCTCTTCTTATAATCTGTAAATCACTTGCAAATTTGTCTCTGCTCCTGCTCTTTGAACATAATACTGGTCCCACGACTCATTGAAGGATTTCTCATGTATGTCCTTGACTGCAAAACATAGTCACCGTATTTCTCATTAGAGTGCCATCATTATGATTAATTGTCACAACAGGTACAATAGGCTTTCATTTCATTGAGTTTCATAGCCTATCACATTTTCACTGTTCTTGTGTGAAAGTTTTAGAACCAATTCTAGGACTTCTCTGTATTCGTGAGACCTTGTTCTAGCTTCCAAAAGCCTCAATTGACAGTCATAGAAAATATTTTCATTAAGCCTGCCTACTGACCTTTATCATATATTTTCCTCATGATTGCAATATTTCATTTGAGCCTCCCTTCAGAAATGCCAAATTGTACCCTATAAATAAACCCTGCAACCATCCTTGTATCAGAGTCCTTTCATGGATTGTCATATTTGTTTAAGCCTGCCACTTCTTATGAAGAAAAACACTGATCGTGGGTCTCCTTTTTAATCTCTCTGGCTGATAAACTAATGCTCTTAATAATGACATTCTAGTGCTCTATGACTTTAAACTATGTATGACTTTCATCTCACAAAACAGCACAGTACAATAATTATAATTACTCATAAGATAATATCAAATAGCTTTGAAAGATCAAGAAATCATGTACTCATCCCACCTCAAAATGATGATTCTTTTCCCATTAATATGGACCACATTGAAAACCTTGTAACTTCATGAAATGACCCCATCAATACTTTGAAAGGGTAAACCTAACATTCTCATCAACCGAATGAGTTCACTGAGTAAAATCATTTTAATCCAACATACAAAGTTTTTCCACCGTAGTGACTACAAAACCACAATAGAATGATTGCCAATGTGTTAATCTAGGTCAGAATTCAATGGGTCATGTTTTAATGAAGTTGTTCTCCATTACATGGCTTGGTGATTATATGCCCACCAGACCAAACCCACTTTCCACCATTGAATGTTGTCGGTAGACAACTCAGACAGACTGCTGTCTGCTCTTGTACAGCAGGCATGATGGGCATGACATATTCACCTGCCACCGACAATCATTTACAATAAAAAAAATTGCCCAGAGTTCTATATCAATGACAAAAATAACTGTTGTTTGACTGAATATGAGTTTCCTTAGTTCAAAGGTAACATTCTATCCATATATTGAATTCTTTTATATGGTAAGTTTCATAACAACAATCATCCATAGAAATAAACATCATGACTAAGAGGAAGGTAGAGAGTTACCTTATTAATTTCTCAGAACTCCACTGTCAACTACTGCAGCATGTTACTTAATTGATGATTTTAATTTGAAGAGATTGGCTGGTTAAAAAAACAGAACATCAACAGCATGCTACCAATATCTCCTCACTGAAATCGTTGTGTTTGTCCACATCTCAGACCATCGATGGATCCTATTAAGAATGTTGACGTTCTAGGACGGGTAGTTGTGGAGATCACATATTCTCGTCTTCTCACAGCTCTTATTGCTTGTGTTGCCGTAGCCACAGTAGTGGTGGCCCGAGAAGGCAATGCACAAATGGGTAAACGAAAAAGAAAAGGAAATTCTTTTTATAGAATGGTTATTCATTCCAACGATGTGGATTGTCATGATCAGATTCGCATGAGTAGGGGAGCCTTCTTTCGTCTAGCTACTATCCTAAGGCTGAAAGGAACCTTGACAGATACGATACACTTGACGTTAGAAGAACAACTTGTGATGTTCCTCCACACCGTTGGCCACAATCTGAGGAACCGCAAGATTGCCCACAACTTTGGGCACTTAGGAGAGACAATCAGCCAATACTTCCACAAGGTGTTGAGGGCTATCTTAGGACTCCACAAGGATTTCTTTCTACCACCTAGTCCAAACACTCCTCCTGAAATTAGTGGGAACGAACGTTTTGATCCATTCTTCAAGGTAATTGTTGTGTTGTTACAAATTTCTTGTACGGATTTTTATCCTTATCATATTATTGGTTGACCGTAGAATTGATGATTGTATCATATTGTATAGGATTGTGTTGGAGCTATCGATGGAACCCATATACCAGTCACCGTTGATGTTGACATGCAGGGTAAATATCGTGATAGAAAAGGCAACCTGTCGCAAAATGTTATGGGTGTGTGTTCCTTCGATCATAAGTTTCAGTACTGCCTTGCTGGTTGGGAAGGGTCTGTCGCAGATAGTCATGTTCTAGCTTCAGCTCTGTCAAGAGCAGATCCTCTTGTTGTTCCCCCCGATAAGCCAAATCATAGTTTAATATACTCAAGGGTACAATCAATGTTTCACGTTTTAATAATATACTTTATTTATGTAGGAAAATATTTTCTAGTGGATGCTGGATATCCCAATGCACCTAGATTTCTTGCTCCTTATCGGTGTACACGCTACCACCTAAAGGAGTTTTCAAGAGAGAATCCAATAAACTCTCGAGAAGAGTTGTTCAACCATCGACACTCCTCTCTTAGAAACTCAATAGAGCATACATTTGGTATTCTCAAGCAGCGTTTTCCAATCTTGAGGCATGCCACGTCTTATCCTATCATGACACAAGCCCATATTGTATTAGCATGTTGCATACTACACAACTACATTACGTTAGAGGATGGCATTCCATCAGAAATTGTCACCGAAGAGGAAGATGATCGTGATGGGGTAGATGTACCAATGTTGGAGACATATGGGTTGTCTCAGCGTGATAGAGACCAGTGGGCACAATTCCGAGATGATATAGCAAGTAGAATGTGGGAAGAGTACAGATCCCAAGAATAGTTCTTGTATGAGTCAAGACTACATGATGGTTTCCTTTTTCTTCTCTTTTTATCTGCAAGTATTGGACTTGTATGGGTCAATGTGTTTTATTTGAGTAAACTGATGTATGAAGATACTTTGATATACATGATGGTTTCTTTTTTCTTCTCTTTCTATCTGCAAGTATTGGACTTGTATGGGTCAATGTGTTTTATTTGAGTAAACTGATGTATGAAGATACTTTGATATACATGATGGTTTCCTTTTTCTTCTCTTTCTATCTGCAAGTATTGGACTTGTATGGGTCAATGTGTTTTATTTGAGTAAATTGATGTATGAAGATACTTTGATACCATTAACAACAATTTGTATACACAGCATGGCATACACAGAATTATTGATGAACATGGATGAAATTGGTAACACGAGCCAGATATCTCCTTCCTTGAAGAAGATAATGTGGACAAAGGAAATGGAACGCAAGTTTCTAGACTTGCTCCTCGAGCAAGTACAACTAGGCAAAAAATGTGACGGAGGCTTCAAAAAAGAAGCATGGTCGCAATTGAGAGGCGGTTCAACACTGATATGAACCTCAATCTATCCAAGGACAACTTCAAAAATAAGTTGAAAACTTGGAAGCTTGCCTATAGAGTGATGAAAGAGCTAAGGAATACAAGTGGTTTAGCTTTGAACGAGGCAACTCAGTGCATGGATGCTGAGGATAGCGTGTGGGATGAGCTTCTGAAGGTAGGGTGATCTCTCTAGTATTTTGATGGAAATAATATTGCCTTTTTTAAAGTTAATAATGAAAGACAAAGAACCTAATCCATTTATTTATGCCAACATGCAGAGAAGAGAGTTAAAAAACGCCAAAGTGTATAAGAGGCAGCCCTTCTAGTACTTCAATGAATTGGGTGCAATTGTGGGTAATGACATTGCTGAAGGTAATGCAGCTACCACAGCCCTTGAGACTGAAGAAGGGAACCCTATGGAAGAGCCATTCAATGTGCATGATGAAGAGGACCTTGGTTTCAACATACATCTTGATAGTGCTGTTGATTTGGACGAAGACCCTTATCATTCCAATCAGTCCACTGCAACAGCAAGTACTAGAGGGACTCCTACATCATCAGTCAGAAAGGTGGGAAAGAGGAGGAAGGCAAGTATGGCCGCTTCCTTGGATTCCATGTGTGAAACAATGAAGAAAATAAAAGAGGGCATGAGCAATGTTCACCTTGTCAAAATTGATGAATCTGCTCATGACAATGCTTTGACGGATGCATATAACGCTCTCAAATCCATCCCCGGATTGAGTCGAGGTGTATTCCTGAGGGTATACGAAACCTTCGCGGGTGAACGTGAAAGAGCCAAATGGTTCTTGTTGATGACTGAGGACGAGAGAGTGGACTGGATTGTAGCCACATATGGTGATTTATAGTTATTTTCTACATACTTTATCAAACTTTATCATGAGTTGAAACATTATCATACTTGTTCACATACACTGATACAATTGTGTTTTTGTTGATGATTGTTTATGATTGTTTATGGTTGATGATTGTTTATCAAACATAGTTTTTGTTTATCAAATATATTATGAGATAATGAAATGTAAATTGGTTTATCCACTGATTGGACTGTATGCCAGTGGCAATGTAGAAACAAATGGGCAATCACTGGGGTGTATTTCAAAGGACATCTAATTCTGTACTATTGTGTGATTTTAAATGTGTTGGAAGCCTATAAAAGGCTATAAAACTGACATGATGCTATACTCAATGTTATAGACAAAAGATGACACTTGTGATTTCATCAAATCTATAATTGCTATTCTATTCAAATCTTTAAATTATCATTGCTATTCTCTTTATATATATTCATGTCTGTTCCATTTTTTCCTGAATTAGAACTTCTTAGAAAAATACTCCCTCTCCCAATTCCATCTACTCAATCACTAGGTACTACTTGTTCAAAGGAGACCTGGCTGTCCCGAGGCATTCCCCCACTTTCTAGTCAAGACGGGCTCAGGTACAGCTCCAAAAACAATAGCCAGATGTCCGCCCTGTTATCAAAATGTTTCCAGTCAAGGAAGGGGCCCAAGGAAACCTGTGGATGCTAGCGTACATACATATACGCATGCAAGTCTGGAAATACAAAATGATAGGACATGAAAGCATAGCCACTTTGAAATGGTCAAGTCCAAAAAGCATAAATGCATACAATGACAAAGTGAGTTATGTGACTGATGCCTTACAATGGACTACCTAGCACCTATTTATGGCTAAAATTATGTTAGGGTATTCCCAAAGTCCTAATGGATCTAACTAGAAGATAAACAAATTTAAAATATGACACTGACCAGTCAAAGGTTATTCACACACAGTTCAACCACCCCATAACTTGACATTACAATGTGAATGATGGGGGGCATAATAACTGATACCAAGTTCTAGCAATTTGTCCTTCATAAACAAAATTTTAACCAAGTCTCCACACTAAAATTGTAGGAAGTCTAGCTCTTTGAATCCAAGGATGAAATCTTCTCTAGTGTCTCTAGCTTCTTTCAGCTCCTTAGTGAACCTGGTGTGGTTTCTAATTCTAACTCAGACAAAACTTTTCTTGTCACTCCTGTTATTGAAGAGAAGCTTACATTGGCAGTTATTCTTGTGCCTATGACAAGTTTCCTAACCTGTATAGATCATCTTACCTAATTTTCCAATAGTTTCTAATGTTAAATAAAGCTGAGCTTTTTAATGTCATCATAATTTCTAAGAAAAACAAACAAGTGCCCCGATGCACTGATCTCCTACCTAAGCTGGCCAAGGCACGTTCCTTTGAGGCTTTAAGCTATATATACCTCATAGCCTAATCAGTATAGTGTTTAAGATTTAATAAGATAACACTACTCTTGACTTGTAAACATTACATTTAGACTAGAAACAACTTTGCATTTCACTTTTGTTGCTCAGAAAATCCATCTTTTTGGACGATGATTCAAAAGAGTTGCAACCCCAGTCAAAAAATCAGACTAGAAGGTTGAAATTGAAAAAAAACTAAAAATTATATCACAAATCTTAACTTAATAGGAAGTCTATTGATCAACCAAATTCAGAAATAAAATAGAAAAAGAATTACAGTACTTAAGTTATCTTAAGAATGGAATGAAGTCAGGAAACAGAAAATTAAAAAATGGGAAAAGAACCAGGAACATATGCTGGTCAAATCCCTTAATAAGAATGGAAACTATTTAATCTTAATGCAATCCCAATCCCATGTTCCCAAGCTTCACACTACTGCAAATTAAGCACCAACATAGTCCCAACCGGCATGTATCGGGCAAAAGACAACCAACTTGCCACTAGAAGTGAAAAAAGTTAAGAACATAATTTTACTTGTGTGCTAAAGATGGCATTTAAACTGCTTTTTCTTTTCCAGGTTTCCTGCATTCCATACTCACAGCATCGGTAACCATATTAAAAACTTAAATGTGACTTGCATCATTTAGATATAAATTTAAGATCTCATGATTCAAGTTCAGGATTTGAAGCCAGAGAAAAATTATACAATAGCCACTGGTAAGTTCAGGATTCAAGTTCATGATTCATGGTATACAGTACCCACTGGTATACTTATTGTGTTAATTCATTGGACCCATGCCAAGATTATTTTGTGTTGCTAGTGATTATGTTGGCTTTCACAGAGTGTGCTTGTCTTCCTCTCCATTTTGGTTTTTCTCTCCACTTCAAGGTAGGAAACCTTGTTTCTCTCTTGTCCTTTGAATTTTGAGTGCTTTCAGAGGTCCATCAATGGCATATTGGTGCATATTGGTTTAATGTTTTGGTATTGCAAGATCTTGTTGAATTAATGGACAAACAAGCATGCCCTCCCTTGACCATTATTTTCATTAATGTGCTTTTATAGACATATTAGCTTGCATTTGTTAGTGTTGTTGCTTTTAACATATTTAAGTGGAATACACGAAGGAGTACCACATGATGAATGCTTCATTTAATGCATTGTTAAGGTGTAGTCTCATAACTATCCATTTCTAGTTCTTCAGACATGATTTTATAAATGTGTTTTGGTAGACGACTGTATTGTTCATGATTCTGTATGTATATACCCTAACCATCTTGTTATTATTGTTGCATTACGAAATTAAGTTAAATAATTCTACTTTGTTCAATGCTCTATTTCATCTTCAATTTCTTTTCATTTTTCATTCATTTTTAAAAACCACGCGATAGGTACAGAAACAGAAATGGATAGTTTTGAGACTACACATATGATGACAAAGTGAGACTACACATATGCTGACATTAAATATGTTTGAAATAGCTTCTAGATTCGATTTTGTACATATTTTTGGCATCAACGTTTACGATCACAGTTTGTGATCCTTCATCAGGATGGAAGAGAGAAAAATGATTGAAAGAAAAGTCCATCATTTTGGTCTATTGCAATCATTTTGGTCTCTTTCATCCTGATGATGGATCACAGAGTGTGATCCATAACTATCTACACAATTGAATCCAGAAGCTATTTGAAACATTGATGCCAAAAATATCCACATATGATGATAAAAAATGAGCTATCTAATGATTGTTTACTATTCATGTTTGTAAACGGTCAATATTTTTGATGGTACTCCTTGGTGTATTCCATTTAAAAGTAAACAAGTTTTAGTTTTTCTATCATGTTTACTTTGTAGATGCAGGATTGACCATCTAACAATACGGAAAGTAATGGGAAGATTGAGCGGGATATGAGATGGTTGCTCATTGAATGTGGGGCATAAGGTGTAGAGCATGGATTTCCTTGCATTTTCTTATTTAACGGTGTGTTTTCACACCACCATTCAATTCATGGATATTGGTCTTCCCCAAAACTTATATCGGATGCTATAGTTGTGTCATTATATTTTTTCTATAAATTTGTAATATCAACATAAATGAAACTTTTTCAATTTGTACTCATAGAATATAGTCATGTTGTTATATATGAATGAACAAAAATAGTATGAATGAACAAAAATTTGCTTGATACAATGCTGATGGCTATGATAAATGTCCCTGTGTGAGTGTGGTGACGGATCGCGCTGTGTGTTGAAGACATCACACACGCGGGCTAATCCAGATCGTAAATTTTGGAGTTGCAAAAATAAGAAAAAGGTTGTTAATTGCACAATATTTAAATGTTTACAAAGAATAAATATTAGTCATCATAGTGAGACTAACTTAGATTTGTATTGTAGGATGGCGGTGGATGTCAATACTTTCGGTGGACCAATGACACCCCGTCGGTGTCTACATCATCTGCACGTTCTCCACATATACCTGTTGTGGATGAAGAGTGCAAGTCTTGCAAAGCGCTCGAAAAAGCTTTTGCAAAAGTGGAGGCTACGTATAAAACCGATGTCATGTTTTTACGATGTTTACTTTGTGCAACAATCGTACTATTTAGTTCGGTCATCTGTTGGGTCATTATGCAGAAATAGATATATATGTGGACTAGATGACTTATTTATATTTTGATGTGATATCGACTTTCTTGTTATAATATTGTTTATGATATTGTTTATAATATTGTTTCTAATATTGTTTCTTGTTATGATATTGTTTATGATGTTGTATAAAATTATTAAAAAAAAGTTTATTGTTCACAATATTGAAAAAAAAATATTAAATTTTGTTTATGATTTTCTATATAATAATATAAATTAATAAAAAAAAACTATAAATAAAAAATGGACAACAAAAATAAAATATTAAATTAAAACATTATATAATAGTTATAAAAACTTAAATTTTCTTGTCAAAATCTAATTCCAATTGAAAATGTAAAACCAAACACAGAAAATGGATAATGTAATTCCAATTCCAATTTGAAATTGCAAACCAAACACATAAATAGGAATTTCTCACTTCCAATTCCAATTTTGAAAATGGCAACCAAACGCAAAATATGGATTGTCTCAGCCATCTTCCGGGCGAACCAAACGGTCCAAACTATCTTCTGAATACACAAAACCGGAATTTCAAAACCTGATTTTGAGATAATTAGGTTTTGACTCAAATTCCAATTCTGCAAACAAACGGGCCCTTAAGGGTGACCTTTGAGCTCTCCTATGGGCTTCCCTTTCTCTTTGCTCACGTTCCAATCTTTCTCTGAGCCCCCTTTCAATTCTGTGTCTTTCTCTTTCAAATTCAATACCAACTTCCTCCTCTTCCTCCAAGATGGCCTGAGCAACTGAAAGTGTGCGTTGTCTTCTCTTTGATTCCAAATGAAAACCCCTAAGACTGAAATGATATCTTCCTGTCTTACATTTACATCCAAACTTGGTTGCACAACTGGATAGTTAGCATAGGAAGGCAACACCATCTTAGATCATTCTTTCTGTTTTTGTCTCTCCCGTCCTAACCTTTCTTGAATCTTTCTTTCAATCCTTTGGGCCTTTACTTCTTCCTCTTCTGGTGTTGGCTAGAAATTCTCCTGACATAGCAATATGATATGCCTGAGTAACTATGACATGAAGATTCCACAAGGTAAGAACATCTTCAAGTGATGAACTTTTTGGATGCACAAGTATGAGTTTTGGGATGTTATGAACAATGAAAATGGCTGGAAATTTTGGGACAGCGAAATGGTGGATGGGTTTGAGCTCAAAATGGTCACTTATACGGTGAGTAAAACCCAAAAAATGAGTTTTTCAAAGGGGATTGCATATGGAGACAATGAGAATTATGGAAGATAAAAGGTAAGCAAATGAATGGATATCATTTCTTCTTATAATGGAGTTGAATCAACCACCATCATGAGTTTTAAGTCATATGGTAGTGGTAGGGACAGTGGTTTATGCAAGTGGACTTTTCGAAGGATAATACACATGAATTTATTCTTTTCTTCATCATAGAACGGGGTTTTTAATCCCGACAATATATGCAAGCAAGAAGAGACTCTTGCATATGCAACTTAAGAATGAAAGATAGACGTAGAAGAATCACAAATTTAAACACATGTAAATCCAAAAATGAAAGTTTACATGTTAACAAAATAGCTTGGGAAGACAATATGAAAAAGACCTTACCTCAATCCTCAAGAAGAAATCTTGGGCAAAATCTGAAATAAATCAATGGATTTTCGGATTTAGGGAAGCTTGGATTGAAAAACTATAAATAGATCACATTCCTAGTTTTTTTCCTTCAATTTTGGATAGTAAACATGCATATACAGCCAAGTGGGAAAGAATGAGAGATAAAATGCAAAGAAATAGCAACTGTTTTGACCATTTCCAATGCACATGAAATAGCAACCAAAAATGGCACCTAGGGCATCAAAAATAACTTAGAAATAATGATAAACAAGCTGCAAATGAAATAAAATGCCCAAGAACTCATTTTAGAAGCAAAAGATTTGATTTTGATAAAGAAAAATGGCCAAAAATGGGTCGTTTTTAAGCAAAAACGTGCCCTAAACAGGCTGTTTTGACAGCAAAACACCTTCTAAAATACAATTTTGATGATCCAAGAATGATCCTTGGGCAATTTAGTGCAAAATCGACCCTATAAGCAGTCAAAATGGTTAAGTTTTGACCATTTTTCAAGTGTTTTCTTGCCTCAAAATCCCGTTTTTTTCAAAAACACCCCAAAAAAGTGGGTTTTTTGAAGTCAAAAACACATGTTTTCCTCTCAAAAATTGCCACTTCCCAAAAACACAGCCAAAGGGAAGTTAAAACGCATTTTTAAGATGCAAATGCATGTTTAAAAAGACATGTAAATGCCTTCAAATTCGACGTCCATAAGTGTTGTAATAAAAACGCACTTTAAACATGTGTATGCATGTGTTTTAAAACATATGCAATGGCTTCAAAATTCGACACCCAAAAGGAAGGATTAAATATGCTGTTTGGAGAAGAGTTTGCACATGTAAAAATACATAAAAAGATATGTATTTGGATTTAAAAACAATACCCTTAGTGATTCTCCATTAAAAACACACTTTTCAAGTGCATTTACATATTGATTAGAACATGTCTTCCATGAGGAAAAAGCCACTTGGAGAGTTTTTAAATACGCTGTTTTCAATATGCAATCGCATATTAAAACAACACTCATAAAGGATTAAATACGTTCTTTATGAGTTCAATTGCACATTCTAATAAAACATGCTTTTGGCTTAGAAAAAGCCACTTTTACATGTTTTACATATGCAGTTACATATAAAAATAACGTATTTAATGTGTTAAAGACTTATTTTCAAGAGGTGGGTTTTAAAATATGTTTTGCATGTTGATGATATGCAATGAAGAATAAAAACCACACCTTTGAACTTAAGTATTTAATTTTGAATTAATTTAATATATAACTTAGTGTTTTAATAAAGTAACATGAAATTAGATTATTTTAAAGCTAATTTCATGAAAACATTTAAAACTATAGTCAAATCAACTCGGAATGAGTTGAAATTTGAAAATGAACTTTAAAATCCATTTAATATATTAAATATAATCCGAACACGTGCAATTGACTTTGAAAAACCCACCTTTTAAGGATTTTTAAAGAATATGCAGTCAGCCTAAAAACCCCACCTTTTACATCATAACTTGAGTTGTACAACTCCGTTTGATGTCTAAGTTAGCTCGAAACGAGCGTATTTCAAAGGGCTATTGACTCAAAGGAAAATCAAAATTAAAAAATGCTAGATAGAAAAAGAAAAACAAAGAAAAGAACTTAAAGGTTACCAAAAATCAAGTGTTTGCAGTTAGCGGAGAAAAACTCGTCCTGACAAGCGATAAGGTGATTAACTTGATGGGAACCCTTAAAAAGGATGCATGAAATGTGCAAAATAAAGAGCATTTTAGGGATGACGAATTGTCCTTATAATGCATTATCCAAAACATCGAAATCATAGAGGATACACACATGAATTCATAAGAAAAATTTCGTAGGGTTGCCACAATTTTCTGATGTCAAAATTGAGGACAACACTATCTCACATGCTGTCGTCACTAAACTGACAAAGTCGAAATCGGATGCTCGACTTATGACTATAAACAACATTGAAGATCAAGGAGTTTGGTTTGCATCCGTTGTGATAGGATACAAGATTTATCAATCCAGCAACCTGAACAGCATACCGGGAGGAGCCACTCATGTCGCTCACCAGATAATGTATGACAATGCCAAGTACGATCTCTGTGGAATGCTTCGAGGTCAGATATTTGAAAATATGAAGAAGCTCGGCGTTGTAAAGAAGAAATCCATGAAGTACAGGACTCTACTGGTATGCCTTTACTTCTACTATTCAAATTTTCTTCCCCGGAATTGGAAAGGTGGCATGGGGAACCGATCGACCGGTTATGAACCAAATAAGTGAAATGGCCAACCAGCTGGGAAACCAGTTCGGTAAAGTAATGACCGAGTACTTTGAAGCATTCCGACTGAGAATACATGCAAGGGAGAGGGTGTCGTCAACCATTTTTTACTCATACAAAGACGATATATGCTTTCTGGTCTCCATCGATCACTGCATCATTCAAGCAGTGGAACCAAGAACCAGATACGCTCCAAAACTGGGCTACGAGATCACCTCCAAGATAGCTAAGGCATATGCAGATGCCTTAACCGAAGCTGACCTAGATCTCTTTGCTTACTCGGTTTGGTACCTATGAAGAGATTCAAGATAATTTGAAGAAAAGGGCACCAATCAAGAACGTGTATGTCAAGAGGACACCAATGCCAAAGAAGAAACCGGTGACAGAACAACCCAAGGCTCAAAGGAAGAGAGCTCAACCGGTACCTAGCACTCAAGGTGAAGAACAAGAGGAAACAGAAACTAAGGAAACAATTCCTCTAGTCAGAAAAACGAAATATGGCAAACCGGTGAAGGAGGACCCACCAAGAGGCAGAAAACCCACCATTGATGAACTTGTGGCAGGAATGAAAGAAACTGGTGGAATGGGATCAGTTAGCAGAAGATATCAATTAGCAAATGATGAAGATAGGAGAAAGATAGAAGAAGTAGTAGTTTACTACATTCACAAATTCAACCTCTCTCCCACAGAACTTCATAAGGTTGTCCTTGATGACCTTCAAGAGATTCTTGAAGCTAGATGGAAAGCTTCAATGGACAAAGAAAAGGAGCTGAGGATTCGAGCTCTGCTGGAGGTTCAGAACCATCTCACTCTGGATGAGGCCGCTCAACAAGCCGAATTGCATAAGCAGAATTTCCTGATAAAGAGGAGGATCAATCAGATGCTTGTCAGGGAAGTTGACAAAGTTCATGAAGAAGGTGTGGCAACATAGACTAAACTTCTTCAAACTCAACAACAAGCTGAAGAAACATGTCAAAGGACCACTGTGCCACCGGTCATTGACACCAATAAAGGAAAAGGAGTACTTGGAGTAGAAGTACAGTCAAAGAGAAGATTCCTACCAGACCGGTCATTGTTGACATCACTAGTGATAAAGACAGTGATCCAGCTCACCTAATCGTTCTTATCTCTCCAGAAAAAGGTAAGACTCGCACCATGACTATCAATGATTTAGTTGATGAAGTGATGGATTTTGGAGAAGTAGAGAATGCAGCTAGATGGTATAGCGTGCTAGGGGAGCAAGATAAGCAAGCATTAATAGTGGCTCTATTGGAAACCTTCCTGGATTACAACAGAACCCCAAGAGACTATAGGGTTAAGTTTCCCCCTAAGCTCAATTCTAGGCTAATGACAAAATGGAGAACCGTCATGGAATCAATACTAGAATTAAGAAAGAGACATTGTCAATAATCAGATCTAGTCTCAGTGAAGAGAGAATCAAGCTTTTGCTAGAGGAAGCATCAATGAATCTAGATACTAAAAATACAGTTGCCAAAATAATAAATGGTTTTGAGAATGAAGTCTACAAAGAGACATTAGATTTTTGGCAGCAATATGATTTCAATGCTCTTGAAGGAACAGGTCCACAAGATCAAACAAAAACAGCACAAGAACCACCAGTTCAATTCACTTCTCATGAAGAACCTACAACCGGTGAGGAGAATATTCATGGAGAACAGTTCACATTTGGTGATTCACATTTGGTGAACAGATTAATCTGGGAGAGTCATCAGCCAAAATGACCACTGACAACACTACAGGTGTTGAAGAAGAAATTGTTGTGGGTGATCTACATACAGCTGAAGAGCAACACAATGAAGAAGTCCCACTTGAAGAGCAATTGCCATAGGAAGAGAATGCTCAACCCGAAGAACAAGAGAAATCGGAAGTGGAAGAACAAGACCAACCGGAAGTGAAAGAACAGATAGAGCAAAAAAGGCCTGAAGAAGAAGTCCTACCAGAGAAGATGGTCCAACCGGAAATTGAAGAGGAACATGAGTTACTTGAACAAGAACAACCGGTACAGGAACCAAGACAAAAGGAACAGGTGGATGTTCCAAGCTCATCCTCATCCAAGAGGTTGTCTTTTGCAGTTGACACAGAAACCAAAAGGAGCAAGGCTACCGAGACTGTGGTTAACATCAACAAAATGTGAACAAGGTAGCTAAAGGAGCTGACCAAACGGAAACACAACATGGTTCTTACAAGTGTTAAGAACATTTTGTCCAACTTTGTACCTGATGCTGACATCGATGAAGATGAACCTGTCATTGATCAATTGGAGATCTTGGCACAAGCGATCGGAGAAGATCTCACTGATCCAAAGACTATAGCAATTGATCACTATGAGAAGAAGAGAATAGAAATTCTCCACAAACAAGTAGAGGAAATAAAGGTCACAGTATCCACCAATTTAAGGGTACTTCAACAATAGATTCAAGTTGCAGGAAGTCTAATGACCAGAACTTCTAATTTTAATACATTCATGCCAGATCTGACAAAAAAGTCAACAAAGACTTCAGAAGACATAAGAGCTTTCACAGTCCCAACCGGTGCTGAGAGGGGAGGGGTGACTCAGCACCTCTTTAAACTTTTTCCTTTTAATCCGATGAAGTAAACTTACAACAAACAAGCAAGCAGATTTAAGCAAATAATAACAGTAAGCAAACAATCACACAGTGACACCAAATTTATCACGTGGAAACCCAATTAGGTTGAAAACCATGGTGTGAGGAGACCTCACAAATTTTGTACTCTTCTAGAGTACACCTTGTTAAGAGCCTTCCTAGTTAAAGGATAAAAATGCACTTGTTAGATGCGACTCGATCAAGGGATTTATTACAATAAGGCCGGTTAGTGCCTGCCTTGTTAGAGGACTTTGAGCACCTTACAAGATGCCACCCAGTTAAGGGATTTGATACAAGGGACCTGTTAGAGTCCACCCAAAATACTAGGATTTAACTATTGTAGTTGCTAGAAAACAATAGAGATTGACCTTTTACAAATGGCTTTGCATAGCCTGATAAGATCTCTGTTTGTGCTTAGCTGAGAATCGTCACTGGTCGCAACAGGTGAGTTCTCTACTTCTGTTGTGCTTCTCTGCACACACTTCTTTCTCTACTTCTCTTTCTGATTTACCCTAGCTTCTTTTAAGCTTTCCAGGTTCACTCTTTTCTTTGGCAGAATGAAGGTAACTTCTATTTTCCATAGGCAGAAGAATATATTGGGTTCAAACCCTAATTGAGCTCATTATGCAAGACCTAATTTCAGATCTTCAACGGATTCATCACTTAGTGAAGTGTCAATTAACTAAGGAAACATCCGATGCGTCCCCTTGCTTTATCTGTCCAATGAAGAAAATAGTAGTTGTGTATCAAACAACTTTCCTTCATAAGAGATAACACTTTGATCTAAAGCCACTGACGCCGGCTTTAGATCCTTCAGTCGCGCTTCAAAAAGCCATTGATTTTAGCTTTAAATCCTTCAACTGTGCCTCAAACTGATCACCTAGATAACTCAAAGTCACCCAGATTTACTGCAAAAAATCCCGGTTAAAAGAGTTGGTTGGAACAAATAGTTGACTGTGACTTTCTTGGTTCATACCGGACTCTCATAAAATATCGGTTATGGTTGAGTTCAGTTCTTCGTGCTGTGAACAAGTAAGAGTCCCTATTCTTGTGCCTTCCTTAGTTTACCGGTCACACCATCCTAGGTTTGCTGTCCCTTGCGTAGCTTATTGGTTGCTCGGTTTGTTGTCCCTTACTTAGCTTACCGGTTGCTCAGTTTGTTGTCCCTTACTTAGCTTACCGGTTGCACCATCCTCAGTTGTACTTGTTGATCTGTACTTGTACATGTTGTAGAATGGTCCTTAGCTTACCCCGGTGGTTAAGGCTTTGTATAGTCATCTATATTTCATATAGATCTTCTTGGTTCTTAGAGGTGATAGGTCTCTATACACTCTTTGCCAATCAATGACAACACTAGTACCAGTAGCAGACTTACCGGTTATCATTGCTTAATGCCAACAAGCTTTGTCTTCCCAATTTGACATAAAGAACAAGTCTGCAACAAACTTTAGCAGAGAGACAACAAGCCTAACTCTCATTCTGAGAAAGGCATCTGAAGAAAAGAACAAGAGAATCCAAGATATTATTGGATTCCAATTATTTATGGCTCCCACATTTGACTTAATGCAACAAACTATCACAGATGCTGAGAATCTGATAAGTGAACCGGACTACAAGACTGTGGAGGATATGGAGAACATTATTGTCTCTCTAAAAGCAACACAAAAGAACATTGAATATGTAACCGGTAAATGGAACCCATTTCTTCACTCAGCAAAGACAATATACAAGGATATCTTCACCAAGCTACAAATGTAAAATCATCAGTGAAGCTAAACCCTTTGTCCTATGGCGGCAAAAAGGGGAAGAAGATGAAGTAGGAAAGAAGAGAGAGATCAGAACATCAAAATAGGGGAAGCACCAGAACAGGGGAAGTCTGCAAATAGAAGAGAGAAGAGGTGAAGTGTACAGTCCACAGGGAAGCAGTCTACAGGTCAAGGAATCAACTGTGATAAGTGAGTAATGGTTTTGGCACCAATGACAAAGGGGAAGATTGTTAGCAAATTTATGTTGTCAATAGTAAAGATAGATGCAAACACCATTCCCATCGGTAGAGGTTCACTGGTAGATCACTCATATTACCTTATGGGCACCGGTAGACTAGAAACAGAGTATATGCACCGGTAGATTAAACAGAGGGGATGCACCAGTAGACCGAATAGAGTACATAGTACCGGTCTTATGTTGCATACAAGAATGGACCGGGTATAAGATTGATACCAGTAGACTGCATATAAATCAGCACCGGATTATGCGGAACTGTTTGAGTTAAAACCAAAATATGCGGAGCATCCACCGTATAGAACTGAAGTTAGCTTTTTAACAGGAGTTAGTTTTATTTCTACGCGGATGTTACAAGGTAAACTCGAGATCAGAACACAACTTTTTTGTTGTTGCATGATTTTTGGACGAGTTTATAGCCTGGCCGTTATATGAGTTAAGAGTTTCATTAAGATCAACTTTTTGCATAAATACAGGTCATAGGACGCAAGAAAAGTTGTTGATTATACAAAGCGGGAGAGAATTATCTTCTAAGAAGAGCTATAGTCACAGAGGTGAAAGGCAGAAAGGATCAACACCCAGGTAGAACAGTGAGATCTACAGGTATGATCTAATCAGACAGAGAGTGTCAAGTTAAGATCATTGCTTTTGTATTGTAAAAGCATATTGAAATCCCTTCATCAGGGTGAACCCTAATAGGTTCTTTGTAAAAATCCTTTAACCAGGTAACATCTTTGTTGATGTTGAAAGTCCTCTAACAAGGTGACTCCTAACAGAGTTAAGATCTTAACTGATCTTCTACCAAATCCCTTAACTAGGTAGCACTCTTGCAAGTTCTTTGTAAGCTCCTAACAGGGTGTCTTTATTATTGCAGTAGTGAAGTTGTGAGCTTTGTCTCACCATGGTTTTTTCCTTCTAACCGAGGGTTTCCACGTATACATGATGTGTTGATCTAAGTATTTCTATTTCTGCTTGTGGATGATTATTTACATTTTGTTTATCTTGCAAGAATCTTTATACAAGTTTTAAATTGCAATAGAAATAGTATTTACTGATTCACCCCCCCTCTCAGTAACCGGTTAGGAATAACAGTTCTTTGCTTTGTTCTTTAGACAATTTTGGTGTTCCTTCTATTGTTGCTCTCTTGTTCATCTCTTCAGTCCCTTTGACCCGATTTTTGTCACATGTTGGACATTAATAAATTTTATCTTTATCTTTATCTACAACTTTAACATAATAACCTTTTCGTAACCCATTGTGAAAAAATGAAGGATTTAACAAATTATAATATTAGGAAGACTATTAGTCAATGTCAAGATAATTATTGGCAAACAACTAGATAGCCCAAGGGAGTAATTAAAGGGTCTAGGGATCTTATGGAAAGAAATTGAATGAAAAATCAATGATAAATTAATCAACTTGTTTTATTATCAATGAGCCACTTTTAGACAGCCTTACAAACCTTACCCTTTAGTATGGATAGAAATATCAGTACTATATATTCTTCTTTTATTTTAAAGAAGTTTATATTTTGGAAAAACTAGTTTCATTTTAATTGATAGGAATCAACAATAGACCATTAAACTTTTAATCTGTGTTGAAGGATATACTCACTAAGTTCATCTATAATATCTCATGATTGTCTCTTGTATGATTAGTCCATATGGATACCTATTTCCCTTGGCACTTTTTATTATACTCTACTCAATTTAGTTAAATCCACGAGATAAAGTCACAACTATGCATCATTGATATAGATATCATGTGTGAAGAAATAATCACAGGGGTGGAATCCAAGGATCAAAAGAGAGTGAATGACGATGGGGAGAATGGCGAATGGTGACATGAAAATGACATGGAGGATGGGGAGAGTGGAAAAAAAAGGCACATTCCACATCAGTCTGATTCATAAAGGGCACAAAGAAGTTGTATAGAAATTTTACAACTTTTGGCTTGGGTTTTGACCCTCTTGGGCTAACAGAAAATGTTTAGCAGAAGGATGGAAATTCTTTTGATCTCCCAGCATCAAAGAAACTATACCAGCAATGTCCTCTCCCCACTCAACTTCTCTATCGTTTGCATCTTCGAAGAATAAGAAAAGCCTATACTAAGATTATAGTGCTTTCTACAAGGAATAGATTAAATTTGTGAACACTAACCCTCCCAAAATGCCCTCACATTTTTTGACTAAAGATATCACCTACGTACCTTATTTCAATTCAAATCTTATTTCCTTCCCTCAGTCAAAAAAGCTCACATTCTCCTTGGGTGAATGTAAAGTGGTTTTTGCAAATGAACCCATTGATTTCCTCATCTTTAATTCCTATGTTCAAGCAGCTTCATGCAACACTAGGAGTCATTCCCTTATACTCAAATTCTTGAGGAAATGCCTTCCTTTTGATACATTTGCGAAATGCACAAAGTCAACTTCAAGCAACTTGGTTCCTTTTGTTACCAAAATGTTGAATTATGATTTCTTTCTTCTTTGCCTTAAATCAGAAGATGATTGCAACTTTGTGAAGCAGAAAGGCCCTTGGTTCTATGGTTATTCAAGCCTTTTCTTAATCCCTCGGTCCCCTTTTTGATCCAACAGTTGCAAAAATTACTTTCATTCCTCTTCTAAATCAAATTATATAATCTCCATCTAGTCATGCAAGATTCAAGTCTCATCCAAGACATTATTGATCGAGTGGGATCCTTTGTTATGTGGGACTTTGACTTGGTCGAATCTCAATGCAAATAAAAAAGAATTTGTGTTGTAGCTGGCATTTTGAAGCCTACGCCTCATCCTGTCAAACTTCATTCTTCTTTGGGCATGTTAACTCAATTCCTAAATTATGAAAACCTTCCATTTAGATACTTTCGATACAACATGATTTGACATAAAATCAATACTTTTTATTCAATTAGGTCACCAGGGTCATGGAAGATCTACCTCAAAAAATTTATCAAGAATTTTGGCTCCCTAAATGTGGAATTCATCTAGCATAATCATGGCAATTTCATGGAATGTCTAATGGAGACAAGGCCCAAACCTACAATTTCAATACAAACCACGAGCTCTATAGAGAGTCGAGACTATAGAGATTCCCCTCTCATAACCCTCATAAAGAAGATATTTTTGGAATTAATCAACTTGCTAAGTGGAAGGGTGATTATTTAGACAAGAGAGTGCTTTTCCTTTTATGAAGGATATTGAGGCACAAGAAATGCTCCATTGTGCAAACCATGAGTTGCATCCCAAAACCAAATATTGGCACACTAGGAAGAAGAAATGATGGAAGTCTGAAGCAGAGTATATACGGATTGAAGGTAGGGATATTGTTGATGATGGAGCTCAATGGACCATGGATTCCCTTCTTACAAGGAGCAAGTGGAAGGGCTTAGCCAAATGGAAGTGATTGCCTTCTCTAGTTTATTTGGGGTTCTCAGTTTTGTAAAGTTTCTAGTTCTTTTGTGTTCTCATTACCCAAAGTCTATTCCCTATTATCCTAGCTTCCTTTCGGGTTCTTTGTGTATATCCTTTTCTTCTAAGTCAGTTCCTTGTTTATTGTGCTCCCCACTCATGGATATAAAGCTGTGATATTTAATTTCATTTGTTTTTATATCAAGAGAGGACCCTAATCCCACAGCTTACCTATCAAAAAAATCCAAAAGAGAAAGTTGTGTTAAAGAAAAATCTCATTAACATTTGTCCTTGACAAAGGTTGCATATCTTTTGATCTCTTAATTATAAATATGTCTTAGGTTTAGACAAACAGCACCATAAATTCATTATTATATGTACAAAGTGTGTCATTTTTGTACTCCATTTGGAAAAAATCCAATATCTACCAATTACTTTATGAAAAGATCTTATTTTTATTTTCCGGGTATGAGAAGGCAACACAATAGCGGGTATATATATATGATAAGAAAAGAATTCAGAATTTATCTAGTTGCCTTAAACTCTTTCTTTTTATGTAAGTAAGAAGAAGACTTACCTCAATTGCATTGTCTGATGTTACATTTAGTAGGACACCTTGGTTCTCAAAAAACTACAAAAACAAAAACAAAACCAAACCCTCTATAAGTAAAATCTCCATTTGAGCATAACCAAAAAAAAATTCAATACTCAAATCAATTTAGAAAGATAAAATATTCAGAAAGAGAACTTGAAACGTTGGAAGTAAACATGAATATAGTAATGGCAGAATGTGAGTGAACTTCATAATAAAATTTTCAAACAACAAAGGGAAACAATCCTAGAGGATTCAATTTATCATTCAGCGATACAAGAGTTATTTGTAATGTATCAACATTACTAATGAAACAAACTGAACTGTGTTTATAATAACCATCTACTCCTCGGGACATTTTATTATCTAGGAAACAAAGTAATGCCTTTAATCATTAAAAAAATTATTCCCTTTAAAACCTTTAAAAGTTTTCCACTTAGTAGAATAAAAAACAAAATAATTGTACTACATAAACATACTACCAAAGTCTTATAAAAATTCCTTCTGTCTGAAAAGGCTGCCATATATGCCTTTATATCATTATACTCTAATGGAGAATTTTTGCTATATGTACGCCATATTTTGACAATGAAAGTATTTGAATTTTGTTAATTTCAAATTTGCTATGTATTGAGCTTCTAAAATGTCTATGGTAAATGGTTTATCAATGTTATGATATGCATATATGAAATCTCTCTCTATATGTATAAATTCCCCTATTTTTTTAATAGTCGTCCCTTAAAAATAGGCCTTAAACTGTACCCATACCAGAAACATGTCCCTGTCCCCTAAAATGTCCCCATCCCTGAAACTCTACGGAACATGGTAGGTTTTAACTACACAATCATGCATGAGACACAACAAGAGCAAATAAAGGCAGCGATAGAATTACAAGAATATCAAGATAAACTTGGAAACCCAGCAGGAGAGATATGTTCACAAAATCAATAGCTTAAATGCATTGAGGGAATGAAGCAGCAAGAGGTGGAGATAGACGAGGTGGTTGACAGTGAAGGCAATCTTGACCAATACAGCCCTAACACAACCCTATCAACTTCGTCATCAAATCTGTATGTTAATGAAGTAATGGGAATAAAAAGGAGACTCTAATGTTTGGAAACGTTAGAATGTTTGAAATATAACAAATGGCAAGAGATCATGGATACCAATCATAGGCTTACCCAAGAAAACATGTTTTTAAAAGAAGAAATAGCCAAAATGCAAGTTATCTTGAAAATAGGTCAGCAGGAAATCTCATTCATGAAGGAACAACTACAGCAGTTTAAAAATAAAAAGTCTTTGAAGGTGGCAGAGTAAAGAGACACTTCACATCTACAAGAGTTTCAATCAGTATTAGCAAACATAGAGATCAGGGAGGCTAAGCTAAAGGAACAAATAGAAGAGGCAAAATCATGGACGCAAGTAATGAAAGGATCATCAGAGAGTCAAAGAGAACTCATAGAGAAGCATAATACAGTGCAAATAGGAGAAGAAAAGCATTTAAATGATAAGGCAAAAAACATAGTAATAAAAGGATTGAAGGACCATGGAGAAGGTGAGCACACCGACAAGTTAATAAAAGACATTCTAGCAAACAAGTTGGAATGGGTAGGGCACATTCACAAACCAAGAAGAATAGTGAGAGTGTTGCAAGATGGCAGAAATAGGAGTGTAAGAGTAACATTGAAAAGCATAGAGGACAAGAACGGAATTATGAGGAACAAAAGATTTCTCTAAGGTACACAATTCTACATTGATGAAGATTTAACCCCACTACAACTAGAAGAGAGAAGAAAAGAATGGGGAAAGGTGGTAGCAGCAAGAAACGAAGGCTATGAAGCATGGATATATAGAGGGTAAGCTTAATTCAGAAATAAAACAACACGTGGTAAATAGGAAGACAGTCCCCCCAATCATGCCTCTCAATAGTAAGCTCGAATTGTAGAGTACATCCTTGGAGGAGAGGTTATGGTTTAGGGCCTATAGTAGAGGGGAAGGGCATAATTGTCCTTGTTGAGACACACGAGCATGAAGGTTGTAAGGTTCCAAACTTCAATGGATACATGAAGATATCAGTGGGGAATGAGATAATTGAAAGTGGAAAGGGTCATGGAGGGGTAACAATAATAATAAGAGAATATTGGGAAAAATTCGTACAAGTTGAAAAAGAAGACCCAAACAAGCAGTACATATAGATAAAAATAGAGGTTAAATGTAATGTCCCCATTCTGAGCGAGCATCTGAGTTATTGGATTTAGCCTATTACCGGGTCCTTGTAGGCTAATACTAGTGATTAGAGGACCTTATTGAGGGTTATGGCTCCGTTTGGTGGGACTTGTTATTTATAGTAAGTCAAGGGATGGTTCCGATGAGCTTAGGTGAGTTAGAGGAGTTGAATGATGCTCTCCGTTTATATTTTTGGCTTCCGGTTTGGGCTCCAAGAATCTTGGAGGGAGTGTCTATTTTTAGTAAGTCACCTTATCAGGTTCATTCATCATCTTTCTTCATCAGGATCAAGCTTGTGCTGTCAGATTTTGATTCTGATGCTTCTGCAGTCATTTTCACAAGATGGGTGAATTATGATTATTATTTAATTAAATTGGCTAAGGTTGCTATTTTTATTGCGATTGCATATTGGACACCTTGGTGTTATAGCTCGTTGGAACCAGGTTGAGAAGCTTTAAATCTTGAGCACATAAAACAGGGACCCTATATGTCAGAATATCATTATATTAATGAAAGGGTCATTTTTGGAGCAATGGGGGAGTTTAAATTAATAAAGTGACTTTATTATATGTCATCTTTAAATTATAACATAAAGTTGCTTTATGAGAAATGAAATTAAAGTAAATTAAAGGAGATGAAGACAAATGAAAATCGAATATTATAAAAGGGGATTGAGATTTCATTTCATTCATTCTATTATGCATTTGATATTATTGATTTGTGTGAAGAGAAATTTGGAACAAGGGTTTCAAAATTTCAGACTTGGAGAATTGTGAATTCTTCAAAGTTTTTACAAGCATTTAAGGTGTTGAAATAAACATTGAGATTTGCTACAGTGTGGGCTTCATTCAGAAGTTCAATTTGAGCTTACAAGAGAATTTCGAAATTGCTTGAGGAATGCAAAGGTTTTGAATGTTTGGTCTTTAGATTTTGGAGAAAACATCCAATACATTGCTGGGTTGCAGAGCTGGTTTGAATCAGTATTTACCTTGGTTGGAAGTGAGTAAATTTATTTAAATTCTGATCTTTGTGATAGCCGTACAAACCTGATATTTTCTGCCGTACGAACCTGTTATTAGCTGGTGTACGGACTTGGCTTTGAGTGTGAGGAAGTGTGGTGTTTGGGTACTATCAACAGCTATATTTGGTGGAAGTTTAATGGCTGTTAATTATGATCATTTGGGATAGTTGGCGTCAACTCTTCTCAAACTGTCTCACAATCTTCAGCAGTCGCTGTTTAGATATTATCTTCAGTAGCCACATTTTGATAATAAAGTGCCATATAAAATTATGTATTGTTCACTAATTTGGCAACAATCAAATTATTATTTGCAAATTTTGGAAAGACAATTAATTGTTCTGTTATTATCTCCGCATTAATGCAAGTAATTGAATTAAAAGAAATTGCATACTCTTTGGAAATGTTGTATTGAATTTGCTGAAATTATCAAAAGTCATTTATGTGTTGAAAATACAAACAAATTGCAATTAAAATTGAGCAAAGAGCTTAGATGCAATAGAGAGCCAGTTGGGCTCATCACATTAAAGAGCTCATAATTTATCTGGTAGCATGTTATTTTGCCCCTTGTGGATCAAAATTATATAAGAAGAGGAAACTAGATAAAGAGGATCCTTATGCAACCCAGAAAAGGACATAGCTGTTTACAGCCACAAAGGAGAAATCATATTTATAGGAGGCTTTAATGCTAGAAAAAAAATAGTTAGGCTCCCTACCTTAGTAGCGAAGAGAGAATAGGTGAGAGTCCTTTATGGTTGAAAGAATTGTTAGAGGTTTGCAACCTGTATGATTAAATTATATGTAATGGCTTAAAAGCTTGGCCAAGCTCAAGGAACATTACGTGTCAAACCTACAATCGTCAAAACGTGGTGGATAATATTATAAGCTCAAAGAAACTTATGGCAAGCCTAAAAAATTTAGAGGTGAAAAACTGCACCATGGAAATGACATCAAACCAAAACCCAATATATGTAAAGACCAATATACAAAAAGATAATCAACACGAGGAGAAAATGGAACAAAATAAAAAGAAAGAAACTACTCAAGGCACAATCCTTTTGACACATGAAAACCAAGAAACTTTTTGAACAATGTGTGAAGAGCCTAGCTGGCTCTCTCTCCAATTTAATTGCACTTAAAATAACTTTCAGAATATATGAACAATAAATTTGAAATTCAATGAACACTTTCAGATTTTCATCATTTAAATAACAACAGCAATTTCTTAAGCATTCACTCTATTCCCATTTTACAACTGAAGTAATTATCCTTCGCATACAATTAGCACGTTACCAATGGAGATTTATAACAAAACGTTAACTATCAATAACACTTCAATTATCAAAATGAAATACTGGAATAATTGCTGAAGAAGACACCTTAATACTTGACCCCACTGGCTGGAAATAAAAAACACAGCCTGTATCATATTCATGTGCTGCCAAAGGATGACGTCAACCTCTTTAACCTACCTGTTGCTTGCAACTGTTTGAAACGCAACTCCAGAATGATCAACTCTGCCTCACATCAAGGAGACAATACACCAACAAGCTGAAACCCTCTGCAGATCCGTACGGCACCAGCATTAAGACTGTACAGCTGGCATTAATTACCACTATAACTTCCATTTAATAAACGGCATGCTAAAAAAAAATCGCAGCTTCCAAGACTGTTGAAAATTCGTTCATACCAATTCAGATTCTCAGTAAACACTCCCAAATCTGAAATAGGAAGACAAATCCAATCCTCAACATGAAAAACAAATTGAACCCCAGGAGAATAAATTGATTTGCCTACAGAATAAACTTCTCAGAAATTCCATTATACATCAGCACTGGATCATGATCTTAGATACAGCTGCAAAATTCTCCATCAATCTGTAATGGCTCAAATTGCCAGAAGAGGAATCAGTCCTCAAAACCCTAGCCGGGTAGTCTCTCTCACAACTTCAATAAAATCATAATTCAACAATGGATGATTTTCCTTTCACAAAGCATTGCTTTTATAATTCAAAAGTGTCTTCTCTCGCACACTTTTCACTTAAAACACTTTTTATAATTAGGCACATATTGAATAATATAATTTATTAATTCATTTGGCTCCCAAAAAAGCCTTTTCACCAATATCATGAAATTATGACACGCAAGGTCCCTGTTTCTTGTGCCCAAGATTTAAAATTTTTCATCCTAGTTCCAACGAGCTATAACACTAAGGTATCCAGCATATAATACCAACAAAAATGGCAACCTTAGCAAATTTAATTAAATAATAATAATAAACCACCCGTCTTGCGAAAACAACTGAAGAAGCGTCCAAATCGAAATCTATCTGCACAGGATTGATCCAAATGATGAAAGATGATGAATGAACTTGACAGGGTGACTTACTAAAAATAGACGCTCTCTCCAAGATTCTTGGAGCCCAAACTGGAAGCTAGAAATGAAAACTAAGAGCATCATTTAACTCCTCTAACTCATCTGAGCTCATCGAAACTATCCATTGACTTAATATAAATAGTAAGTTCACACCAATGACCCTCTAAACACCTCGCCAGACCACGAGGATCACAATAATGACTTGGCACCATCAAATCAATGACCTGCCAAAAATGGGGGCATTACACAATCCTCCAAAAACAATTGCGGGAAGTGGAAGCCAAAGAGAGGATCTTTTGAAACAAGAAAACAATAGACAACATCAAGGTTGTTAAGTTTTAGGATCATTGCAAATGTAATAGTACTCTCTCATTGTATGTGTTTTCCAAATGCAACAATCTCTTGCATTTATATTAAGAATGAACCAAGAAGAGACATGTCCCTTCAAGGGGCATGTCTATTCATTATTATGTAATTAATATAATGACAATTATGATTATACACACACACACACACACATATATATATATAATATCTCTTGAGTATTATATTAATTTATCTAATATTTACATAATAATAATTATTATTATTTTATCAATTTAACTATTTATTTATTATGAGAATAATTATAACCTAACTTTATATATACATATATATCAATGTATATAATAATATCATTATATATATTGATATATATATATATATATGAATATATATAATAAATCATTTCTCATAAATCATATAGTCAATATTATTTATCTGACGGATGCTACAAACATCAACACTCCCTCTTAGCTAGGGAAGATAAAATGTAACTCACAATAAGTTCATAAATTGTGAGGGTTAGTTCCCAGGTGGATTGCCTCTATCGGCGATTCTATCCACAGTTCCCAGGTGGATTGCCTCCATTGGCGATTCGATCCACAAGCTCCTGTGTGGATTGCCTCCATCGGCGATTCTATCCACAACTCATGAGCTATGGTGTGGATTGCCTCTATCGGCAATTCGATCCACAAGCTCCTGTGTGGATTGCCTCCATCGGCGATTCTATCCACAACTCATGAGCTTCATAGTGGATTGCCTCTATCGGCGATTCTATCCACAAGCTCCTGTGTGGATTGCCTCCATCGGCGATTCTATCCACAACTCATGAGCTATGGTGTGGATTGCCTCTATCGGCGATTCTATCCACAAGCTCCTATGTGGATTGCCTCCATCGGCAATTCTATCCACAAACTCATGAGCTTCATTATGGATTGCCTCCATTGGCGATTCTATCCATGAGTAAGATATTACCAAAGAAAAGTTATTGCAAGATCGTCACCTTCCAATAACTTTAACAAATACAAGTGATAATCATTTGGAAGTCGTCACTTCTTTATGATTTACACAGGGGGCAGGCCCATTAAGAACATTCATAATTCACAAGTATAATAATCAATTTTATATCAAGTTTACCTCATAAATGTTTCACCTTCAATAGTGAACTCCCTCTCAATCAATATGATCACTTAATTGTCACAAGTTGGCCAAACCATCTACTCCCTCTGAAGCTCAAGTTTATCAACTTCTTGACCTCTTTTGAAATATTAGACTCTCTTTGCATCTAGTCTCAATCATCAATTTTTTTTCAAGAATCAAGTTATTTCTTCCTTGAATGAAATTATCTTGTGCTTTTGTCCTGAAGGTATGTCAGTGAGAGATTACAAATAGCTCACTAAACTATATTATCCCAAAGAAATATTAAAGATAAAAGCATACAATATTTTCTATCCCAATATTATAGTATGATTTAAGAACTACATAAAAAAATTAATGAACATTAATGAACATGGAATACTCATCTCATGATTAATGTAATGATCCTTTTCTTATTTGTACTATAAAAAGTGTTTGAAGCTTTTAATCAAAGAACTCTCTTTGTTCAGAAATCTGCATAGACCTGTACACATTCAGTCATAACTTTTGAACCTGACCTTTTCTTTCCAATCGCTCCGGTGAGATTCTTCTAAATTAGTTTATCACCAACATATCTCAAATTTAGCAAAATCCAACGGTCCATTTGTGAGATATGGTCCTCGTACTGAGACTATAATTTTTTGAAATAGTCACACATTCACCATTAACAAACTACTCTCTTACATTTGCAACTTGGCTTTGATACCATGTTAAGTTTTAGGATCATTGCAAATGTAATAGCACTCTCTCATTGTATGTGTTTTCCAAATGCAACAATCTCTTGCATTTATATTAAGAATGAGCCAAGAAGAGACATGTCCCTTCAAGGGGCATGTCTATTCATTATTATGTAATTAATATAATGACAATTATGATTATACACACACACACACACATATATATATATATATATAATATCTCTTGAGTATTATATTAATTTATCTAATATTTACATAATAATAATTATTATTATTTTATCAATTTAACTATTTATTTATTATGAGAATAATTATAACCTAACTTTATATATACATATATATCAATGTATATAATAATATCATTATATATATATATATATATATATGAATATATATAATAAATCATTTCTCATAAATCATATAGTCAATATTATTTATCTGACGGATGCTACAAACATCAACAAAGGTGACCTAAATAATTCTAAAGGCCCTTAGCACATGCAAAAGACATAGACCTAAAAAAAGCAATAAAAACAACTTTCTAGAAAACTTGTGGTATCATGAAGAATGTAAGGAAACAAAGAAAAGGGTCAAAACATGGGGGAATAACAAGAAATACACAAAGATTGTAAGATTGAAAAAAGAGGAGTTTATGCAAGCTAGAAGGAAAGAACTTATTTCCCTTGGGAGGCTCAACCCAAGAGGATTTTGGAAGGAATTACAACAAAAAGACACAAATAAAGATAATAATAACAAATCCTCAATGGATAGAGTATGCAAAACAACTATATGAGAGGGAGGAAGATAAAGACACCTCCCACAAGAAATCATCTCAAGAGCTAGACTCTTCTCTTCAAAAAAATTCAGGAAGGAATTGTAAATCTGGTAGTGGGAAAGGCTTGTGACATAAATGGGCTACAAGCAGAATAGTTAAAATGGGGCTTGGAACCCCTCACGCCTCACATCTAAAGAATATTTAATGGGGTCATTCAAAATGGGTTTCCAACAAATTGGACAACCCTTCAAATTACCACACTATAATGATCAATCCTATTTTTGATAAACTTTTTGGGAGAATGATAGAAAGGCAAATGAACACTTGCGTTGGAAAGGATGGAAAGAGAGACAAAAGGAAAGGAAGCTTCAGGCCAAAACATTCTACAATCAACCATTACATCACGTGCACTTGATTGAGAAGGTTGAAGATACAAAAAGAAGAGAGGCATTTTATTGCTTTGTTGACTTCAAGAAAGTTTTTGACACAGTACTGAGAAGCAAGTTGTGGAGTAGAATGGAAGATTTGAAAATTCCTAAACATTATAGGCATATTGTCCATAGGATATATGACCAAGTCTGAGCCAAAATCAGAACCAAACAGGGCTTATCAGAATGTTTTGGAAGTGATATTGGGGTCAAGCAGGGCTGTTCTTTATCCCCTACTTTATTCGGGATGTACATTGACAAATTAGAAGAATGGCTAGATAAGTTTGGTGGTGGTGGAGTCCATTTAACCATGTAATAAAGTTGCTTCTATATACAAATAAGCTTATTTTAATAGCAAAAACAGCACAGGATTTGTAATGACCCTTACTATAAAGGCCACTAAAAACCCCCCAAATCTGAACTGTGGCAATTCGTCAAACACTTGGCATGCACTGAATTGTTTATTTGAGATGTAGTGTTTCAATGTGATAGTTGTTTGAGCATCAAGTACTATGGAGATAACAATACCAATACTGAAATGAAATACAATGAAAGATAGCACAACACTGCAAAGACCTCTATGCCAATGAACCTTCAAATTCAATCAAAAATCTGATTACCATATATCATGAATGACTGAGAAAACTATGACAATAACCAGTCCATTCAATGCACTTTCATACTATGACAGCCAATGCTCTTTCCTTACTAAGTTATTCAATTGCAATGATGATAACAGGGACTGATTACAACATATCATGCATGATAATGACTGTTTCCTGAATATGTGTGATGGACTGTTACAACTATGCAATTCAGATTTCAATACATTAAGCTATTGTCAAACAAGACAACACAATGGCCCCACAATATCTCTTGAATTATGATCACTACAAACTGATTACAATATAGCAATGTCTGGTGTTATGGACTGTTGTCAACTTCTGAATCATGACATGAAAAGTATGTACTGTCTTACATGGATAATGAACTCCTACAAGACCTTGCAATGCACCTCTTTATTCCATACAATGCACTATCCAGACTATGACAATTTCAATTGCAAAATGATGATAACAAAGACTAAATATGACTGCTGTAACAGTGACTGAAATCATGCAATTTACACCATTTGGTATTCAATGACAACAACCAAACTCATAGAATGAACCTGGAATCGCTCCCTTAATGCTGATGGTATATGCTGATGAAGTGATGACAGTCTGCAACCAAATCTGTCTCCAAACTGCTTCTCTGCTACATGTCGTACAATCCCAGGTACAGGCCGTACAGTACGGCACCTATACTATTTTTTGTGCAAGGTAAAAACTGCCGAAAATGGTAAAAACTGGGACGCCTAGGGATGTAGTATCCTTCCCCAAATGCATAAAAATTAACTCCAGCTGATGTGTGAGTTATGAGCAAAAATATGAGTCCAAACCCTGATATGGACTATTCAGAAAATGCACCAAAAAGATCTCCAATCTCTACTCAAATGATTCACCAATAAAATGATGAACTCAAAACCCTTTTCCAATCGAATTCAAACCCTCCAAACAATCGTCAGATGAAATCCAACATGAAATGGCTGAGTACCATCTCCAATAATGCAACCCTTCAGAAGATATTTCACTTCCTCAGTTATGCTAATCTAGGGGAGTTATCGTTCCCAAAGATCAAATGATATTTGCAGACCAAATGGCTACAAATTGCTCCACAATGGAAGAAGTAGAAGAAATCCCAAATCCAAGCATGTCCAAATGAAAGCCCAAGCCCTCTATTTATTATTTTCCTTGAGAAGTTGCTAGAACTTCTAGAAACATCCAATTATAATGTACTTTATAATAAAATAACATTATAATAATAAAGTACATTTCTCAACTCAAAATTATAACAATGTAGGCCCAAATGTCTCATAACTGAATGTAGGCCCAACTACGACTGAACGTAGGCTCAAGACTGAACGTAAGCTCTACTACAACTGGATGTAGGCTCAAACTGGATGTAGGCTCACTCTGGATGTAGGCTCCACTACAACTGCATGTAGGCCCAAACTGGATGTAGGCTCTACCGGCAATATGCAATCAAATGATCAACATAATGACCCTCTCTCCAAACCATTTGCCTACGAGAGTCGATGATAGGCAAATCCGTCATGCCAAACGATGTCAACCAAAATGGGGACATGACAGGATTTGAAGGAACACTTGAAAGATCTAGAATTATTTTGCCATGGGGTGGGGATGCAAGTGAACAACAGCAAAACTAAGATCATGATCTTTACCTTGAAAAGAAAGAAGGTTCACAAAGAATTTATCTTTGAAGACAACCCTTTGCAAGTGGTCAATGAATATAAATACATGGGTCTTGATTTTTACAATAAACTCAGCTCAAAAAACATGCAAAGCAAAAATATTACAAGGAGGTTGGAAAGCATTACACTTACCACAAAATAGATGTATAAGTGTCAAGCTATGGGACACGAAAACAAGGAAAACTCTTTTGGGCTTCTAGTGGTTTTGGTTGTTCTAAATGGTTGTGAGGTATGGGACAGCAACACTTGAGCAAGTATGTGGAGACAAATAGAGAGACTGCAAAAAAAATTTTATTACAAGTAGCCTTAGGATTAAATTATAAATTTTGTATGAGATTGTCTTAGCAAAGGCTGGGGCTTTTCCTATTTAAGCAGCAGCCATGTGATGATTGCTAGGCTACTTAAGAAGATTAGAGAACATGGAACTACATCACTAGCCAAAAATGGCAGCAGAAGAGAAATTAGATAGAAGAAAGAGCATGCGGATGAAAAAAAACAACAAATGGTTGAATAAGTGGAATATTAAAATAAGTGAGTGTCCAAGCACCAACGGGGAAATAAAAAAGTATGTTCGAGACAAATTCAAGGAAAGCATGTGGACTGGGCAACTTGGGAGGAAAGGAGTATTACATCAAACATTTTAATCCCGCGCATTATCATACTCAAAAGAACTACATAGGAATGGAAATAAAATGGAAATCAAAAATGTTATTTGCCCAAATAAGAACTAGTTTGTACCAGCTTACATGTGAAACCGGAAGGTGGACGATACCTAAAGAAAAGTGGGCAAATAGAAGATATTTCTATTGCACTCAAGAAGCAGTCGAGACAAAATGGCATAACATCATAGAGTGCTCATCCTACAAGGATATTTGGGACAATTACATTGATACACTAAACATGAACACTTTGAGTAAGTTGTTTGGAGAAGAAAAGATTATAAAGGTTGCAAATTTCCTCACCAAGATACACAGCAAAAGATCCAAGTTGCAAAAGGGAAAAGAGATTTAGTTGGTGGGAGCCTTCTATTTTTGGGCTTCGCTTACTGCTTTTTATTTGTTGGCTATTTGTGGGTCCCATAGGCTATTTGGCCTTGTGGATTTTATTAAGAGCTTTCATTCATTCATTCATTCAATCAATCACCGCAAATCATTCAAATAAATAATATTGCAATAGCCATAACTTTATGAGACACAAGATCTAAAGGAATATCTAACACTAATTTGATATATTCGATTCTTTTAAGGTTTATACTATAACGAGTCGAGTCCACATTTGATCATCAATTATATTTGTGCCATAAGTCAATTATTGTTGCCGGGAGATTCAAAATTAGTTGTTTCTCTTCAGCATCCAATGAGGAGAGGACTAATTAATAATCCACTAGAGATTAAAGATGGATCATTTGCATATTATATTTGGTGTGATACTACGAGTCTATTGTGCCTTGGACAACAACTCTATTGAAGGAACTATATACATTTTTTATGTTGTGTAATATTTATCAAGTTGTTGAGCATCACAACCGAGCATTGGAGGAAAAGATTGTAGTATTTGGTGAGGCAAAGCTTAGTGAGGAAGACGTCAAACTGATGTACACAAAGTGTTGGGTGTCGAGTCCATAACACTTATTATCACAAGGATTCATATTTACCATGCATATCCAAGCATACCTTGCCATAAAGACAACACAGAGTGGATATTTCAGTGATTGGAGCATACAAATTGTTGGCTCTTACTATTGTAGTGTGACTATCTCTGCTTCAGGAATAAGTGTTCCTAGAGAGTTGTCTTTGTCAACTGGAAACTCTATTAAGGAAATTGTAAATAAGAGGTCTGGTAAATTTTGCTCATTTTCTACCTATGAAGATTTCTGAGTTAGTTGAGAGCGAACTGATCCATAGAAATTTATTTCTAATTATGTTTTTTTCTCTATGAGTCTTGATATTTATTATGATGCTCTTAAAATTTTGTTATTCCGTTACCTTCTTAATCCTTCTGTGAGAGGTTTGTAAACTGTTTGACAGAAAAAAAAAAAATGTCTATGGAAAAGAGCACAAAATATTGGTGAAAATGGTCTAAGACATTTCAATGATGTGTATATGAGCAAGTCCAAAGAAGAATGACATGGTCAAAAAAGACTACAAATTCAGTTAAAGAACCAGAATTTTGGCAGTGTCTAACATAGACAGCTAAAGAAGATTTTGTGATTACTAATATGGCAAAAATTGAGGAGACTAAAAAAGAAAGAATCTACATTAATTCTCAAAGAGGAAAACTAAAAATCATTTGGACTCAGAGAAAAAAACAATGTCAATGACAAGGGAAGGATTGTTGATAAGGAAAGGAATACTGACAATTATGAATGTAACTATTACAATAAGAAGATTGGAGGTAATAAGGGAATGGAAGAAGAGAGCATCAACAACAATGAGGGTAGGCTCCATGATGGACGGGCTATCAAAGGAAAGGTAAGGATTGGAAGTGAGGAAAACAAGATATTAAGCAAGAACTTAGAGTATGAAGTTGTAAGGCTTTCATTTTTCCTGAAAGGTTATGGGATGGAGAGCTGGATAGAAAAGCTGATAAGGAGCCAAAACAATTACAGACAGACCAATTCTACAAGCCAATCCCCAATGTTTAAACAGACAAAAAATTCCAAAGCTCACATAAGAAGTTAACCAATACCTTGGTTGATATTACCATGGGTGTTACTATTTTGACAACTAATGGTCACATGTTGACATATGATTTCCACAGTCCATGATGTTAATATGTATAGCTTTTGGAATCACCTGTTTGAAATTTCTTGAGGAAATAAATTGACACAGTTGATTCCAGAAGCTAGGCATAATAGTTGACAAAAGATACTAGCTAAAGTACAGATCAGACAGTTCTATTAAAGGAGACAAAGTTTGTAGTTTGAAAGAAGAAAATAAGCTAGGAGAGCTAGTTTAATCAGATAAGGGTTATAAAACTTGGAAAACAAGCATCAAGACAAATCTGATACCCAAGATAAACAAAAATTACCAAAGTTCAGACTGTAACCAAGACCTTGTCTGAAATTACAATAGGTACTACTATTTGGATAATTCGGTGTCAAGTTAATAAGGGATACTAGAAAAAGTAGCATCTGCATTGAGAAAAAGAATCCTAGCTGCAAAGTACCTTAAAATGAAAAACTTTAATATAAAAAGCAGATCTGAGTATGCTAACCTACAAACAAATACCACTGAAAATTCAAAATATTGACAGCAATTACTCACAAATTCGAATTCTTGAAACTGCAGCTATATTTTCATTGAAACTTAAAGAATGACTCTGTACTAATTCAACACTCAAATACACTCTCTGCTAGTGCTGTCTCTATATCTGTTATTTCTATGGTGTGCCCTAGGTCTCTTTAATACAATAAGAGAAATCTACGATTCGCAATGAAATTCTCAATTAAGGGTATTGCCTAGGCCAGAAGAAGAATCTAAAGAAAAAAAGCAACTAAAGTACCTTCTTCTAAGAAGAACAGCAGTTTCTCTCAGAATTTAGAATCCAATGTAAATATAAGAAAACAGCATACCATCAAAAATGGAAAAGATATGTGTCCAGCTAAAGAAAGGAAAAGATAAAACAAGAACTTAAAAACTGACAGCTGCACTGTATTAGGATAGTATGCCCTGCTGAAGGAGAACAGCTGCCTAGCACAACTGCTAGAGAAACATTAACAGTAGACAATCATTCGTACATGGAAAGAAATTCAATTGTGTCAGATACATGGCCTAAGTGGAGAATTAAATTTGAAACTAATTCAATTATTGAGGGATAACAGCAAGGTGTTGCAGAAATATTTAATACAAGCAGGGAAGAGATGGTAGTGTATGATACAAAAGGGGTAAAGAGCAAATTTCTAAGTTAGAGAACCTTTGAACAGATGGGTTGAAGAAAGGTTGGTGATTGAACAATTATGGCCAAAATACTACATGAAAATAAAGATGGTATCACCAACATAATGCCTTGACAGCCTTGAATTTAAAAAGTGATAATAAGAAGAATGCAACAAATACATTAAGTGACAATAATAATAATAATACTGAAGTTTGTGAAAGCCTGCATCCATATTAGTGCTAATATAGGACGCGATGAGGATGTCTATAAACATAAAAGAAAGACGAAATGTGTTGGTGCATGGCATGCAACAAAAATTGCAAGCAAGTACAAACAATAAAAATAACCAATTTTACAATTTGCAAAGTCAATCTTGGGCATTGTACCCGGAATTGGTTACCAATGCCAGCAAATGTTCAAGCAATGAATAACTGCCAACTATTAAATCCGAAAGTCTTGTCGATAAGAGGACAACCTAAGTTTGGCAATTTTTATATTAGGGATTAATTTATTGCAAGAAAGAGCTTGGTGAAAGATTTAATTAACTGACATTGTAACCACTTGAAATTCAATATACAATAATTCAACCACCTAACATGTACATGGCAGGGGTGCAGTCTTATCATGTGCATTGGAAGAATTTTAAGAAGTGGGCATCAGTATGAAGACCAAATAATTAGTAAGGTGCAGGGATAAATTTTTTGCAAGAAGGAACTTGGTAAATATTTAATTAACTGATCTTGTGACCACCAAATATTGGCTTGATGATGGTAAACCAATTTGAAAATCAACATAAGTGAATTTCAGTCATCTAACACGTACATATCAAGGGTGCACTTTTATTCTGGAATTTAGAAGAATATTAAGAAGTGAACATCAGTATGAAGACTCAAATATTTAGTAAATGACTAATTTGTTGGATTCTATTTACAATTGTCAATTATCACCTCAACAAAATAATCATCAACTCCATTAATGAGAATGTTTTGT
Organism: Chamaecyparis obtusa; assembly: GCA_027943335.1. Lineage (NCBI taxonomy): Eukaryota > Viridiplantae > Streptophyta > Pinopsida > Cupressales > Cupressaceae > Chamaecyparis > Chamaecyparis obtusa. The sequence continues at coordinate 128,077 of BSBK01000353.1, read as the reverse complement.
GTTCACCCCACAAATGTTTTTGTGGTCATATTTTAACCTGCATTGAGATTTTTAAGTCATTATGCAAGTCATAGTCCATCCATCCTTCATCATTATCATTGGTTGTCTTGTTCAAAAACATCTTCCTCTTGTCAAGTTTCTAATCAATAATTGTATTTGAGATAGGAGATGTAGATTAATGGATTTGAGATAGGAAATGTAGATTAATGCTTGCACAAGGGCTCATGGATTTTACTTTCGGGTTTCTCCAATGGCTTAAAATATCCACTCTTAGACATTTGTCATTTTTTATCTAAAAAATCTCAATAAGTTTCAATCAAAGTTCCCAAACTCGAACTCGGTGAGAATGACTCAACTCATGGCTCAGCAATGACTCAACAAAATGAAAAAACCCTTGAATAAAGCTTAAAGACACTATAGCATCATCAAATAGAAGCCAATTAACATAAATATACATTGATCACATAAGTACAAACGTAACTTAATACATTGATGACAACTAATACACTGATAGATAACCAATATTATCAAACACAACATAGGCATTTTATGCTGACTACATCATCCCCCCCAAAACTAAAAGTTGTCTTCCAAACGACAAGTATACATCAAGTAATATCCAGGAAGACTAATGACAAGAGTGTAGATAATGACTCGTACTGCACAAACTCAAAGTTGTAGTGTACTTCAAAAATAAAATGGGGGTTCGGGGGCAACACTCCTCGCGAGGTCAAGGGGCAGCACCCTTTGCGGGGGTCAAGGGTCAGTGCCTCTTGCAAGGTTTGGGGGCAGCGCCCCAGACGCACTCCCTGTCATGGTACAGGGCGGGGTCAAGGGGCAACGCCCCTGCCGCCAAGACCAAATTAGCACCTTGAGAACCACATAAAACTCCATGATGTGCATCATTTTCTTGAATTTTTAAGATGCCAAAAATAGTACTGATAAAGCCCAAAACTGCAATTTCTAGACGTGACTTTTGCATCTCAAATTGAATGTTTTAAGGGGAAATGAGTCAAAAAGAAGTTTAAAAAGTTTATTTTTTCATGGGAAACTAAAGTTGTTGCACGGCAGGGTCAGAGGACACGGACTAGACGAGTCAGCCCCTGATTCGTTGACTCGGCAAGTCATGAAACAGGGACATCCTGGCCCACCGAGAATGGCTCGGCTCAACGACCCGGATGAGTCACCTAACTCGCGGCAAGTCACTTTCAATATATATAATAAAAACCATCAAAAATATATTGCCTTTCTTCCCAAAAGAAATTTTAACAAGCTTCTCAAAGTTTTGGTCAACTTTTTATTTTTTGGGCCGTATAAATGTTTCCTTTCGGACTCGCTCTATGGCTTTGGGCGGAAATCAATCTAGGCAAGGGTTAGGTAAAGGAGACTCTTTTAACCCTTTTTCAAATATTCTTTGCAATGCAATTATGGACCCCAATTGCCAAGTCGTCATCCTTAGAAGCATCCCCTATTGATGACAATAAATGATTGTCACAAAAACTAAAATGGATCCATGAAAGCAAAAAATAGATTGTCGATGGTAAGACTTCAAAAAATTGATGTGCAAGGAAGGATTGATGAACTTGAGAGTTAAGGTTTGATTGATTGGTTTCTTGGATTTCATAATTCATTGGCCACTCTCAAAGACTGGACTAGGAGGTTTTAGCACACAATGTAAAGACCCTTGCTAAATCTATGCCAAATTCTCACCCTTTTTCACAACTTCATTGAATAGGAATTTTAATATATAGTTTGTATGCAAGTGCATTTTAGAGTTTTCTAGGTGCAATGCTTTTGAATAGAGATTTTGACAACTTTTGACAATACCCTAATATTTTGAATATTTGGTAAGATTTCGTATAGAGAGTTTTTACAAATTGATCTTCCTACAACCAGTAAACAAAAACTTAAATTTCTGACCTTGACTCCAGCAAGCACTCAAGTTTGTGTTATTTGCTTACCAGTTACTAAGAGGGGGGGGGGGCGGGGGTGAATTAGTAAATCCTATCTTAGATCTAATTTCAAATTTGTGAACAGATTCTCAGTTGTAAAGCAGAAAATAAACAATCATTCACAAGCATAAATAGAATCACACAGATCAACACAAGTATTTATATGTGGAAACCCTCGATTAGAAGGAAAAAACCACGATGAGACAAAGCTCACAATCTTCACTAATACCAAATGAAGATGCCCTGTTAGGAGCTTACAAAGCACTGGTTAAGTTGCTACCTATTGATGTCAGTTTTGTACCACTACATAACATATAGCAATTGAATACTTGATATAGCATACCAAACACTCAACCCTCTCTTGAAAAGTAAATACTCATGCAAAACATGAGAAAGCTCCAAGGTTCCTTACACTTGTGGATACTAACTCAGTTATATTAATGTGATTTGCTGGTTAATCACGTAGGCGGGCTTACGTTGTTCATTCAAAGATAACTTGGTGGTACTTCGCTTGCTTGATTTGTTCTTTTCTCCTTGATCACTTTCACTTTCAACTACTCCTACCACTAACTGCTTACTGCTCTACTACTACTCCTATAATTGAAGAAATTAGCAAAAGGACGGGGATCCAACCAAATGAAAGCTTGTCTGCGGCACTACCTCCATTGGTGCAATGATTCAAAGGGATACTCTTAGAATTTTCACACTAACACCTATCTTCCAACCCAACTTGAAGTACAAGCGGAAAGATGAAATGCAAGTAGAACTTGGGAGCGATCGGACTAGATTACCACACAAGGCATCCTAACAAGCCGCTAGGATGCTAGTGGCCTAGTATATAGATCCCTATCAAATATTCACTAACATCGCCATACAAGTAGCCATCTACTTCTACTCTAACAACATGAAATGAAATCCTACTTTAATTTGAGAGATGAGAAGAAACATTCAATACACCAAAATGATCATGTATATCCACCATGCAAACCACAACAATGAATAGAGAACAATTTTGATAGTATTTTGGCAACAATTCTCCAACATAACTCTCTTTACAAATGAGAACAAATAGCCTTATATAGAGGCTCAAAATTATGAGTGGCCAAGATTAAGGGGCAAAATCAAAGGCCAAGATTAAACCTTACAAACCCTAATTAGGGTTACCATCTTTCAACCAATTACATGAGGGCACCAACTTTGTGGGCCAATGAGAAAATTACAATAATCTGTCAACCAATGAGAACATAGGACACTTGGCATGATTTGATTGCATGCACATGAAATTGCCACCTCATCAACCTTATCTTATAAATTTATTTAATCCTTGAGATGAGGTGAAGCCTTGGATGCTTGAGCTCATTCTTAGAAACTTTCTCATCACCACTTGAACTTGCTTGTACCTGATGTCCTGACCTTGAAAGGGTGAGGTCTCTATGCACTTGGGGTAATCTTGCCTTGGCCTCGGTGGCTTGCCTGGATGTGAACCTTCTTGCAATTTGAGAGCCTTGCTCTTGGCCACCGCCTTGAAATCAAACTTGACCTCTTTCAACCTTTCGTCTCGCTTTCCTCCTTCATTATCCTTGCCTTCCTTAACCTTCCTAGTCCTCTCTAACCTTCCTACTCGAATTTGGTTTGCATGCACCCCCCTCTACTTCAATACTTTTGGGTTCTGGAGGCACCTGCCTCGGCCATACCTCCTACAAGGCCCACAATCCACCCATTACTTAATTTGAAATAATCATTAAGTTCATCAATTGCCTCCTAGCTAGTTAGTGAGTTGGTTCCTTCACCGCCTAATTAAGCTATGTGGAGTTCATCTTACATCCAAAATTATGTGAATTGTTCATTAAGTCCATTTCTAATAGATAATTACAACTTAGTTTGTGTGTTGATCAATCTTATCATCCAAGTTATGATTGCTTTGTTCATATCAATTTGTAGTCCATTCTTATCTTTCCTCTTAATGTGATTGAATCTAATTACTAGTTGTCTTTGTTTGATTTGCAATGAAAGAAAACAACTAGCCAAGGAAAGAAAACACATAACTCCACTCCACGGAGCTCACTACCGAGGGTAGACTCCTAAACATGGAGGGCCAACCACATAAAAAAGTCCAAGTCCAAGTTCCTATTACATTGGTGTAATGTTCCCACACTTACCTCTTGACCTTTAGAACTTGCCTACTTAGCCTAGTACAACTTATCAACAAAATGCATGACCCTCTTGGGTGCTAGAACCCTCTCAAATCTAACTGAGCTAGCTTGCACGAATAGCCAAGCCCTACCTAGCCTCAAATATCTTCAAATCTCTTCCAACCTGCAATGAAACCTGCTTCCTCCCTTGCACCTGCAGGAGGGTCGGGGTGAAGCGGATGTAAGTGAAAGATGGAGATGGAGGATGGAGCTATGAAAATGTGGTGGCAACCTGTCTTCTTATCCTTCTTGGCAACCTATCTTCTTATCAACTTGTCTCTCAACTGTATCATGTTCACTGTGCCAATGCTAGTGTCCCTCAGTTGCTTCAATTTCGAGAAAAAGGTGGTCTTGGGCCTCATGTCTTCCTTGTCTTACTTGGTATGCATTTCCCGTTGGCTCTTTCTTGCACTAGCATCCGCCATCCTAACCCTTATTTCTACCTCTTCTTTCTATAATGAGATGGGACTACACTTATCTCTGCCCCTCCAATCTTAGGGATGGAACTACCACTTATTTCTGCCTCTTCAATTCCTATCACACTACACTTATCTCTGCCTCTTCGCCTAGGGATGGGACTACCACTTATTTCTGCCTCTTCGAAAACTTATAAGATGGACTACACTTATATCTCCCAACTTCGTTCTTGGGGGTGGGACTACCACTTATATCTCCTTTCTCCAATTTCCTATGAATGAAAACTACACTTATATCTCCCAACTTCAAGCCCTAGATGAAATGATGAACTGATGGATGGATGATGCAAGCAAGAAAATAGGGAAAATGTACCAAGCAAGAACAAGGAGAAAATCTACCTTTTAGACCAGCCTTCACCCTCAAGCATGAAGATCCTCCTCTACACCAACAAATTCTCCTCCAAAGAAGAAGAAGACAACACCAAAATGCACTCCTCCACCAAAAGAAGGAAATCACCCCTTGCTAAATGCACTCCTTGCAAAATTTCACTCTTTTGCTGCTCCAAGAGCTCCTCCTTGGCTGCCAAGAGACAAGTGAGAAATGAATGAGAAAATGAGGAGACAAGCCCTCTCTTTATACTAAATTTTTTGCCTCTTCAAATAGGGACGACCTACATTGGAGGGAAAATAAAATTAATTAAATTGCCAAACATATAACCCAAAATTAAATGCATTAAATTACACAACCTTGGGTATTTAATTTTAATTTAAAATTGGGCTAGCCTATTGTAAAAACGAAAATCTGTGCAATTGCATGTTAATTTAAATTAGCCAAATCCGAAATTATCATAGGCCCTAAAATTGAAATTTTGAAAAAAGGTCATATAGGCCTCTAATATAGCTTTAAACCTTCCCCATTGTGGACCCAATAACTTAGCTTGAATTTCACACCTCTTAGGCCTTAAAATACTTTGAATTTAACACACAAAGGGGCCCAAATAAAATTTCTAAATTACAAACACTCAGCCCAAAAATATGATTTTATTTATTTTAAAATTGCCAAATTAATGCATAAAAATCGCAAGTGGGGCTGGAATTGATGGCTGCCTTGGGAGATGAAAAATTTATGTTTGTTGTGCCCAATACCAAGCAAAAATAAAAAATGGGAAGGGGCTGCCAGCTGTAGCTTTTTTCATTTTATAAATTTAGAATTTTTCCCAAGAAAAATTGATTTTAGCCCATTTAAATCATAACAACACCATCCCAAAATCAAAATCTGCCAGCCAATTAAAATTCAAATAAATTTCAATTCCATTTCCAACTTTCATTTACTCTTTTTCCCCATTTAAAATTTCGAAAATCCCACTTGGCAATTTAAATTTTTATTATTTTGCAATCAAAAAATTATTTAGCAATTTAATTTCCATTTGGCAATTAATTTAATTTTTTTCGCAATTTATCTCCATTTGGCAATTAATTTCAAATTTGGCCATTTAATTTTTCATTTAATCTCCATTTTCACCACCCAAAAATTTACAAGGTTTCCCCAAAAATATCCAAATTCACAATTAAATTTTGGAAATGTTCAAGTTATGCAATTATATCAATTTTCCAAAATTCATCCAAGTCTAAAAAAAATTGCAAATTTATCGTCTCAAAACCCCAGGGTTATTCCAAAACTCGCTAAGGCATCTGAATACTCAAATCTAGGAAAATTGCCAAGGCCCGCTCAAAAATTGGGGTGTCCCCAAATTCTTTGGGGCGATGATGTGAAAACCTCACAACACTACCCTGTTAAGGGATTTTCACAGAGATCTGTTAAGATCTAAACCCTGTTAGGAGCTGCCTAGTTACAGGACTTTGAACATCAGAAAAGGATGTTACCCTGTCAAGGGATTTTTACAAGGAACCTATTAGGTTCACCCTGATAGACGGATTTCAATATACTTTCACTTCTTATAAAAGCAATGATCTCTATTGACACTGACTATCTGATTGGATCATACCTGTTGATCTCTTCCCCGGTCTGGCTGGCTGTTGATCTCTCTGTCTTCCCTCACGTTTGTGCCCGTAGCACTACATAGAAGATACCTCTTCTCTTCTCTATGCAATCTTCAACTATCAACAACAACTTTCTTTGCGTCCTATGACTATATATATATTAAAAGAGTTCATCGCAATGAAACCCTTCACTCACAAAACCGCTAGGCCGCAAACTCCGTAATGAATCATGCAATCAGCAACAACTACAAGTAATGATCTGGAGTTCACCTTGTAAGACATCCGCAAGGATAAAGCTAACTCTTGTTAAAAAAGCTAACTCCAATCATAACTAGTGGATGTCCCGTATAGTCCGGCTTCTAACTAAAACTGATCCTCTTAATCCGGTGCGGATCTTTAGCTTGTCTTAGACCGAGACCGGTGTGATCTTGTATCCAGTTCAACTTATACATGCACTCAAAAACCAGTGCGTGTTTTTAGATTAGTCTACTGGTGAGTGCACTTCTCTTTATCTATCCGTGCATACTCTTATGTTGCTTGGCTACCGGTGTCTAGAAGACAAGTGTTGTGAGTGATCGGTGACTCCTTACCGATACAACGTGTTTGTAGATGAACACTAATGACAACTCAAATTCCTAACAGTTTGTTGATACCAATGACTTCCAACTCGATTCCCTAGCTACCAATGCCCTTTTTCTACCTATAGGGAACTCAACCAGCCTTTATGAGACTGAAACCACCCAAATTTCTACTCTAAAATGAGGCATTAGTTTTACCCAATTTAAAAGTCCCTATTGCAACTTCCAACATCATGAAAATGGACTAAAAAAATGCAAGGAAAGCCATGACCTGCAATAAAGTCACACTTGTTGTGAGGTTTTCACACCATCACCCCATTGAATGGGGACCCCCCTCTTTTTGCTTCACTTTGGTAGGTGTAGGTAGTAGAGTAGGTTGGCAACAATTTGAGAGCCTCTAAAAATTGAAATGTTAAAAATTTGGAAAGGGCAAAAACTTGGCCAAGTATGAGAGCAAGAAGACAATGGCCAAATGTTAGGATCAAGCTAGTCGATGTCATTGAAAAGAAGAGCAAGGCTTTGTTTTAAATCACTTGGTTAGATAGGAAGATTATTCCAACCCAGCAGATAAAGAAGTGGAATCCACTTCCTTAAGTGGCAACCTTCAAATATCGAAGCCAATGTATAATTTGGCCTTGTCAAATTGTCTAAGTTAAATAGCCCTAAGCAAAAACAAAGGTCAAAATGTTTCTTACTTCTTTAAGTTTGTTAGATAAAAATGTGGAATCCACTTCCTTAAGTGGCAACTTAACAAATAAAAAGGTGGAATCCACTTCCTTAAGTGGCAACTTTACAGATAAAAAGGTGGAATCCACTTCCTTAGTGGAAACTTGACAAATAAAAAAATGGAATCCACTTCCTTAGGTGACAATTTGACAGATAAAAAGGTGAAATCCACTTCCTTAAGTGGCAACTTGACAAATAAAAAGGTAGAATACACTTCCTTAAGTGGCAAATTGACAAATAAAAAGGAGGAATCCACTTCCTTAAGTGGCAATGAAATGAATTACATTCATTGGATAATGGACCAAGGAGGTTGATCTATGTAGGAGACTTTGGTTTGTTGAGATGAGAAACAATGTGGGGGGAAGGCATGAAGGGTTTACAACCAATCACAAGGCCTCTTCCTTAAGTTTGAACAGCCTCAATTCTAAGCATGGGACATAAACATGAAACATGTGGACCTTAATACAATAAGGTAGGCCCTAAATCTGCCCCTTAAATTTGATCAGATGAGTCCCAAATCAGGCCAAATTCCAAACGCATGGCCTCATATCTAATTTCCTAGGCCCTTGTTCCCAACGTATGGCCATGAGGATGGCTCTAAACATCAAGCATGAAGGCCTAAACTCTAATGTATGAGGCCCTAAATTCAAGTGTAGAACGGAAGGATCCTATAATTTCTATGGCCAGAGAGAAGTGGGAGGACTAGGTATTGCCAACCGGAAGGGCCTAGACTAATCTAGGGATAGCCGACATCAACTATCTTACCGGGCGGGGAGGATGGATAAGGTGGGAGCCTATCAAATTGTAGGGTTCATCGGCAGGCACCCCCTCCCCTTAGAATAGTAGGGCTATGGCTAAGCCTCAAATTTAATAGGTGTCTGCCCAAATAATTTGATCCAAGCATAGTAATGCTATAATTTAAAATATAGCCTCATGGATTGAATTAAATGAGAAAGGGATGATATTGTTTTGCAAAGAGATATTAAATTCTAATAGTTGGAATTTAATTTTATGAAGCCAAGTCAGCCTAGGGAAAGGTTGTCTTATGGACTCACATCACCATATCAAAGTAAACAAGGCACCTCATTTCAAAAGCACAAAACCTCTCTGTGATGTCCCCTTCTAGTTGACATCGGTTAGAAGAGTAGATTGGCCTAGCACTGACCCTCGTAGGCCAATGAGATTGGATAGAGGGTCCCTTTGAGGGATGCAGCTTCCTCAGTGGTCAAAATTTTGCAGGATTAGTGTTCGTTTGAGGCCTCCAGCACTCCGTATGCAGTAATTTCTATTTATAGTAAGTTTTAAGATTCTTAGAGAGGGACCCTTGCTATTTTTAGAAATGGGAATTGGTTGTATGCAGCTTTATCATGTCAACTCCCAGTCCAAATGGCATTCAAAAATGTTGAGAGCTTATATTATTAAATTATTATGATTTTATACCATAACTTAAGTGAGGGTCATGGCATCATCAGTTGGGGCCATATTGAGCATTAATTTTAATTAATTATTGGTGCACCAACTATAGAGAAAAGAAATTAAAATGTTTAATGATTATTCATTTCTCATGTAAAGTCATCCAAGCTACTTTTTTTTAAGGGGTTCGACTTCTCTTTGTAAGAGAGAGTTATATATACTTCATAGAAGTCGTGGAAGTCATTATGTTTATGCTTTGATTGAAATTTTTTCTCTGGAGCATTGGAGTTTGTGAGAAACCAAGGGTTTCTACAGTCTTTCAAGCTTATCAACATTGGAGAGCATTGCATCTTCTTTGTAGAAGTAGTCAGAGTGTGTGAAATATTTGCTCAATATTGCTAATCTGGTTGGCTTCATTCAGAAGTCATCATTGTGCTGATTGGAGGGATTATTCATAGATGTTATTGATAGATTAAAGGCATATTTTCATAGCAAATTGAGGGCATTGAATTGAGGAGTTATTGGTCGTGGCATGGTGGTTCAAATCATTTCTTTTTGTCGAGGTTATTCATCTGCCCTACCCTCTCTTCCATACATGGTTTGATTTTATTGGAGGCACAAAAAAAATCAGTGGAAATTCCTAAGAGGGATGCCTAGCTAAACCACACTAATTAATACCATCAGTTTGGGGATTGGTTGTTAGTAGAAGGAGATACGAGTTGTATCTTTGCTTTTTCGGCCAGCAATGGTTTCAAAGTAATTTCTATAGTAAAAATGGTATGCTTTTTAATGTAAAACATTTTAGTGCTATGTATTGAAGGAAAAGTAATACAGATTGTCTTCTATGCCCAAAGTATTGTTTTTGTTAAATTCCAGAAGTTGTCTTTTCATGTTTATGCATTGTTTTTGCAAGAAACCATCTCAGAAAACACAAAAAAAACTTGAAAATAATTAAAACCAAAACAAGAAGTTTCAGTTCAGCAGATAGAGCCTTGGAAGGGTTCTTACATTGGTATCAAAGCCCTAATCCTGCCACCCTAGAGGGTTAGGAGTTTACATGCAACCACCAAATCACAGCTTTACCCGCAGGAAGGGTGAGCAACAGGGAATTCAGATTTTTTGATACACAACAAACTAAAAGGTATGGGTGATAGGAGAGAAAATAGTCCACCACGGGATGAAGGTAGAGAAGTAAGAGAAACCTTGAGAGGTTTACAGGATGGTTAGCAGTGTGTAGCTGATACCTTACAAGAACTCACCGTTGCCATAAAACAGTTAACTACTCAAACCAAACACAATCAAGTGCAAAATGATGAGAGAAGAGAGAGAAGTGTGGTTGGGACCTCCAAAGCACAACGAGAAGTTGTCTGTACTATTGATCAGCCCACAAGACCCACATTCTTGAGAGATGAACCAAAAGAAGAAAGAAGAGGAGATGAGGAGGTTGAGTTTATAGATAATGTTATGATGGTGCATGATGAGTGGAGTTTGCTACCACCTGATGTCAAAGAGCATACGAACTTTGATCAGTATATGAGACAAAAGAGAGAGACTGCCAGAGTTTGGCAAGACAGACGACCTAGAAATCGGCACAAGGATCTAGAGTTTGCTACTAGCAAGCTCATTTTACCTTTCTTTGATGAAAGTGGGATAGTCACAGCACGATCCTAGATACATAAGTTGGACACTTGTTTCACTTTGAGGCCTATGACAGAGGGAGATGGAATAAAAATTGCTACATTGATTCTTGATGGGGTGGCACATGAATGGTGGCAAAACAGGATGGTCACTTTGCAGGATGACGAAATCACCACATATGAAGAGTTTGTTGATTTACTAGTAGAAAGGTTTGATAAAAAGGATCCAAAATCCTATTTCAAAGACCTTGCTCAGCTTAGACAGGTGGGTAGTTTGGAGACTTACATTAGAGAGTTCCAGAAGTTGTCATGTTTGGTAATCAACATTTCCAATCAAAGGTTCGCAGTGCTATTTATAGAACTTTTGGAGCCATTGAAGGGATGGGTAAAGGCTTTTGACCCGCCTACACTCCAAACAACAATGAGGAAAGAAAGGAGTATGGAACTTGCCGCTTCCCAAAGCAAGTTTCATCCAAGGGATCCTCCTCCCACAGAGGCAACAAATTTCTTCCTTAAAAAAAAAAGAAAAATCAGACATTAGCAAAGATCAAATGGGAAAGTCAACAGCAGCACCTTTGGAGAGGGAAACATTAAATGATTTGAGGAAAAAGAAACTATGTTTCTACTACAAAGGACCCTATGATGCAAACCATGATTGTCCCTTAGGGCCTAAGGGAAAACCAAACCATGTTATGTGGACATACTATGAAGATTATGAATCTGAAAATTCGAACCAGCAAGCTGATCAGGAAGAATCCAAGGCTGATAATGATGAAGAAAAGCCTAAAAGGTTAGAGAAAATGGATGTACATGAGGATGACAAACTTAAGGAAGCACTCCTCACTAGTATTCAACAAGAAGGTGCTTTTAGAATGCATGGTGTGTTGGCTGGTCAGAAGATTATTACTTTGCTGGATACAGGTGCCAGACATAATTTCATTGATGCCAGGCTAGTGGAGAGACATGGGATCCGTGCTAAGGAGTTTGAGGGCATACGGGTGAGAGTTGCAAATAATTAAACTCTTAAGTGTAATAGGATGATTACAGAACTTCCATTGCGTGTTCTCGTCTGAAAGTCTTTATCAAAAGTTTTTATCTATTTTTCTATTGCCCATGGGTGGTTCTCGTATGAAAGTCTTTATCTAGTTTTTAATATTTTACCATTCAATCTTACAAATAGTAAATTTGAGCTTGGCAAAACCATCTGCCTAAGGGTCAGAATATCCTCTTTGTGATGTGGTTTGGCATCACCCTTATGCTTTGGAACATTTGGAAGGAGAGAAATAGTAGAATCTTCTAGCATGATAGAAGTGATATCAATTATGTTTGGGAGAAGATCAAAAAATGAATATATCTGAATCTATCAAGCATAAGATTTGTCTACCTTCAAATTCTCACTCAAAAATGGAAGCATTTATGTAAACTACTCTCTTTGCAACCTAGGACTTCAACAATGCTTTCTTTTTACCTATAACAAAATACAAGTTGAAGAAACCTTGGACAACTCCTATTGGTTATGGTAAGTTGAATACAAATGGTGCCTCAAGGGGAAATCCAAGTCAAGATAGTATGGGAGGTGTTGATAGATAATAAGATATTCAAATAAATTTATAGCCTTCATCTTTCTGAAAAGTAGGGACGTATAACTAATAATTAGTAGAGATCAAGCTATTTATAGAGGGATGCAAGAGGCTCTCAATATTGGGAGGCAAAAAATCCAAATTGAATCCGATTCAAAGGTAATCATCAGCTTGGTATTTGATCCTCAAGGACTCCATAGAAAAAAATTGCAAATAGCTGAAGAGTCGGAGAAGATTCAAAGCTAGTAAGGTAAGTTCCATGAGGTTTAATACAGCCATGTTCCTAGAGAATGTAATGAAATAGTGGATGGGTTAGCCAATTGCGCTCTTGACAACCACAACCTCCTTTGTTATGGTTTGCCACCTCATTGGTGGTCAGCCAAACTTCAAGAGGATTTGAGAAATATTCTATAGATTTTGATTTGTGCCTCAAATTCTAATGTGTATCCTTATCTCTATTTTTTCCAAGGTTGGACTAATAGCTTGATGGCTTGGCATAGTTGAATATGTACACTTTGATATCTATACAATATGAAGTGGTAATTATTCATCAAAAAAAACAAAGAAAATTTGATTGCACAAAAATGAATTTAATGATATTTCTAAACAAAGGAGAACTATGCATAGGATGCATCAATCATTTAATATCTCCTTAATCATGATCTAATCTAAGAGAATGTCTGAGGGTGATTTGGAAGATTGTTCTCTTCTGATGATTAAAAATAGTAATAACTTACTAATTAAGAGGTCGAAGTACTTAATGCTACCTATTAATGTTACTCTTTGATGTTTTCATTCTAAGATCCTATCTTGAATCTTTCTCCATAGCCTACAAGTTAGAATATCATGAAATACAAAGGCACCTTAACATGTACACATGCTCAACAAGATTTTTTAAAAAAACTGAGGTACTAATTTGGGGTAAATTGACATGAAAACTTAAGCTACAGAATTGTTGAAAAAGGAACTAAAATACTCCTAGTTTCTTCTAGCCTAGTAGCTACAATTGCTTTCCTAAATACAATCAAAAGCCTAAATTTGGTGCTTAAATGCATTGCACAAATAATTATGATAATAAAATACACCATCAAAACAAATCATGAGAATGAGGTTGTCAAGCGACCCAGAGTTTTCCTAAGAAGTGATGTTACCAATTCCTAAGGCAATTGTAGAAGTCAGCATTGTTCTCTAAATAGCTTATGTGCCAAGAGTACAAATAAAAAATATATCATCGATAAAGCTTTCCTATCAATGAAAAAGAAAGGATTCCTTCAAGATAGATATGATAAATAGAAAGAATTCTAAAATGATTTAAGCCTGCCATATTCTCTTGAGCAAGGTCATGGGGGGTCCAAACACATAATTTTCTCCCTTGCATATTCTTTTTCATGAAACTAGATTTTTGGTATCGTAGCCGTTTCAAAGAGGCCCATATCATCAATACTTCAATTCATTTGCAATTGGCCAAAGTCACCTACACAAATTGATAGGGCTAGTTGATTCATTCAACATGAACGTTATATTATTGATTTTGGTTTCCATGGAAAGCTTAGTTGAATTCCTAGACATCCTTGAGATTTTCTCCCATTGATGGACATAAATGTAATTGAGCTATCTAAAGAAGCAGCCAAGGAACCTAAATGTAATCTTGATGTATGGATATCATGAGTGATTACCGATGATCCTGATTTTGTGATAACTTTCGAGTTTAAAACTCTTTTCATCCATCTAAAATTGAATATTTTTTTGATTGTTGTTGGAGGGAGTTTTGACCTCCTCTAGCAGCATATTAAATGTCCAACCAAGGAATACAATTGTTAGACCAATTTCAATTCCGCCTAGGGCATTCTCCTTATTAAATATGATCATTTAGGTACTCAAACTGAAGAGGAGGGCCAAATTAGAGGTTGAATTCACCACTTGGTTGTTTTTGGAAATAAATGTACCTAATTTTGTGACCAAAATGAATTTTAGGCCGGATTTATGGAAGTTTTGAGCGGGTATACTTGTGCATAGTGAGAGAGAGAGGAGAAACTACATGAAAAGAGAGAGAGAGAGAGAGAGAGAGAAGAGAATAATCATTCCAGCAGCAATTTGAGAGGAATGTGACATGGATGAACATAATCCATATTTCTAAACTACTACATTTAGTTTAATTTGGCTTCATTGTTTTGTATCTAGTATTGCAAATTATTAAAAAAGCAAAATAATTAGACAAGTTTTTGGGTATGCATAAATTGATTGTTCCTATTTGTAAAACATTAAATAGAAACAATATGAGATGGATGAAGGTTTTTCTTCCAATGCTGCAGCCTTTCAGTATCACAAGGTCAAAAAATACTTTAGAGGATGAGGTGGATTAGACAAAGAATAAATGCATACAAAAAGTTTTTGACAATTGCAAACAAAATATAGATTGAAGAATCAAGAGCATCAAAGACGAAAGTAACTATTTGTAATGGTTTGCTACTTGAGTTTGAGTGTAATTGACAAAAGAATAGAAGAAGCCATCATATTGAAGCACCATTCCGTGGTTGAAGAAGACTTGTTCACTATCTTTTCATTCCACTTTCGATATCCAACTTAGATTTTCTCATTCTCAAGTAGCAAATCCATTTACACAAAGACCATCATCCAATAGCATTGTCCTAGAGGCAAAGAAACCACCATTTGTATTGATATTTGAGTAAAAGTTATTTTGATGCACAAGGGAATTTGTCAAAAGAAGCTTAACCATTCATGGTTTCACATCTACCTTATTTGTGGAAAAAGAAGGGGTTCCCTTTGAGGCCGAAGGGAATAGTGTTTTCTTGAGGCCAAAGCTAAAATGCATAGACAAGTCCATTTGAATCACCATCTAATAAAATATTCTTGATTAAGACCATGTGTCCTCCATAATATCTATTATCAAACCATTTGGAATGTAGAAGATTCATCTACCATTTTGTGGAATTGAGACCATATTTTGGAAGGGTTGGATTATTTAAGAGGCGTATTGGATGAACAAGTGGTGCATCCAATTAAAGAAACCAGCTTTACCTTCTAGATCAAAGGAAAACAATCTAATTTCAACAATCCTTGTTCTACTGTGTCATTTCCAAAGATGCTTTAGCCAATTGACATTCAAGTGTTCACATTAAGCTTTAAGGGTGGAACATAAACTCTAAAAGAATTTAAACTATCTAGGATTCCTAGATTTTGATTCAAAACTCAATCCATCTAGGAAGGAATGACATGTATAACTTGGGAAGTTGAGCAGATCCAATTACCTACATATCCAATTAGGAATTCATTTTTGTACAAAGGTGAGCAAAGAATGACTTGCCTAAATGAAATGATGCAAAGAATGTTCCTATTGTTGCTAAGCTACAGATCAAGAAGAAGGAAAATGCCATCTAACAACAAGAAACCTCCTCAATAATGATAAGAATAAGAAGCCAATTTGTACAATGGGAAAGAAATTGAGCTCCTAAGCTCATGCAACACAATAACTTCTTCCTCACCTAAGCAATAGATAGAGAAAACATAAACTTGGGGAACATATATATCTCTTTAAATCACAGTAACATAACCACAGTGATTGAACACATAAACCTAGAAGAGAGATTGCTCGATTCACTTTGAAGGCATAAACTTGGGGAGCATATATATCTCTTTAAATCACAGTACCATTTATTACCACAGTGATTGAACACAAAAACCTAGAAGAGAGATTGCTCGATTTACTTTGAAAGCATTACTAAGTTGTTATCAACAATACTTTGATACCAAAAATGGACAGCAAGATTACTAAAGCTTCAATGATAACTCTCTAGATCCAAGGGAAGTCAAGCTACAATGCATATCTTTGAAATTTGAAGCAAATTACATGTTTAAGATTACTTATGACAAGATAATAAGGCAAACAAAAGAAAAGAACTTAAATACAACAAATACTTAAAATGATTCTTGCATTAAGTGAGCTATTGTTCCACTTGTTAGGCTTTGTTTTCTTTAATTGTTTACATGCAAACTAAATTTTCATGAAAGTTCATAAAACCAAAAGTTGGGAAAAGCAAAAATTTAAGAAATGGGTTTCCTACTTATAATGTTGTTAGATAGGATGTACTTTGAAAGCATACCATTGATTATAGTACCACTTTCTAATAAATTCACTTTTCTTGCAAATATCCAATATGACCACATTATGGTTGCTAAAAGGTTAGCTATTGTATTATATGTGTTGTTGATTTATAATGAAAAATGACGCATGCTTCCATGTGCTCTGAATTCCAAAACAAACCTGTACACTTTCCTACTGAGTTTTTAGTGGTTAAATGAGTATCCCTACAAGTAAAACTCAATCAAGAGTTAGCAGGATTTCAACCATCTTAGACAAATAACTAAGAAGAAAGTAAATGGAACAGTGGCTGTGACTGTGAGCATGAAAATTACCTTGTATTTTATAAGAATGGGTTTAAAGAAATCACCTAATTATCACATTGAGCTAGAACCAAGAAACAACATCCTTTTAATATGGTTTTAAAAGAAGTACCTACTTACCCCATGGAGATACCACTAAGAAACAGTCTTAATATTTATGAAGGAAGACATAAAAAGCGACATGACAATGATTGATTTTTAAACCTCTAAAACACATTAGGAATATGGAAATTTGTAATTGTCAAACAAAAAATGTAGCAAGAGAAATTTCAAATAATCTTGGCATGGCTAATCATATTGAATACCCAATATTCACTGATATTTCTAACAAGACATTTAGTTTTTCAATTTTCAGAAGTTGAAGTACAGATAAACAAATATGCTAACCTGCAAAAATTTGCAGGAGTTTGGGTTCGCAGACTGTAATAATACTTGAGCCTCATCGCCACCAAATAACTTGATTCTGCCATCCCTTCAAGCAAGCATACAACAATACATTTATTTCTTCAATGTATTAATGCACAAGAGAAGAGTATGTATGGTAAGTAATGCTAAAAGAATACAAAATATTTTTTGGGAAAGGAAAATCCATTGTTGCCCTCAAGCTTTGTATTATATTTACATATAATTCAAGAGCATGCAATAGCTAGTTAAAATTGAAGTAGTTACCACCTTTGGGAAACTCTTATTTTACAATTTAAAATAGCCTCGTTTGTGTACATATTCAAGTGATGTTGACCCAAAATACATATAAGCCCCACTCAATGATTAAATACATTGAAATGAATGCTAACGTTAAAATAATTTTAATGGTCAAATAATATCATATTTGTCATGTCCCCATTCTAGCTGACATCATTTAGCGTGCCGGATCAGTCTATCACAGGCTCTCGTAGACTGGTGGCGATGTGGAGAGAGTCATTTTGTAGATCAGTGGTCGTATTTGCTCTTGGAGAAGTGATTTAGAGCTTATTTTTATTATTATGAGTTATGCGGGCCCCACATGTTATAATTTTAAGTTGAGTTGCACTTTTTATTTTATAAAGTTATATTATTATAAAAGTGCATTATAATGGGATTTTATAATGGATGCTTCTAGAAGTTCTTAGTAACTTCTCAAAAAGTGAATAAATAAGGGGCTTGGGCATTCATTTGGACACGCTGATTTGAGGATTCTTCTACTTTTCCATATTGGAGCAATTTGTAGTCATTTGGTCTACAAATTTTCATTAGATCTTTGGGAACGAAAACTCCCTTGGATTTGCATAACTGAGGAAGTGAGATATCTTCTGAAGAGTTGCACATTGGAAGTGGTATTCAGCCATTTCATGTTGAGCTTATTTGGAATCCTCAGATTTACCGGAGGGTTTGAGTTTTGGTTGTAAGAGGAAGAAAAAGCAGGTCCGAAAAAGCAATCCGAAAAAGCAAAACGAAAAAGCGGATCCGAAAAAGCAGTCCAAAAAAGCAGATCCGAAAAAGCAGTCCGAAAAAGCAAATCCGAAAAAGCAAAGCAAAAAAAAAAACAGAATTGCAGTCATCTACAATCAGCTGTAAATTGGGATCAGTTCGGGTGCAATTGGAGGTGTCTACATCAGCATACTTCATCATCGATTTGATCAACATTTGGTGCAGCATTTCCAGGTTTTTATACATTGTTTGATATTGATGTTTTGGGTACCAAAATGGTAAAAATCTGCATAAGTACAGTCACTATATAGCAGTCCAGAATTCCTTTGAACAGTCACTGTTATTTCTCATTGTAATTGGATTGATTTAGTGAAGTGCATTCTATGGTTTGGTCATTACCATAGTTCATTGTTGAAATCTGAATTTGACATAGTTGTCACAGCCCATTATACTCTCAGAATTCAGTCATAGTAATCAGTTTTGGGAAAATTGATCATTGCATTAATAGCAGAGTTTCTCTTTGTTGATATAGTCATTGTAAGGTGCCAAGTGATTGGAATCTCTGAATGTTATTATTAGTGCTGTTAATGTTCATTTCAATATTGGTATTGTTATCTCAATTGTACTTGATGCTCAAAACAATTACAACCTTGAAACACATTATTGCAAACAAACAATTCAGTGCATGTCAACTGTTTGACGAATTTTCTCAGTTCAGTATTAGTGGTTTTTAGTGGCCTTTATAGTAAGGGTCATTACAATATTGTACTAGAAGAATACTAAAGGAGGTATCAAACCATAACAAATAAATTCCTTTGAATGACATCATATTGTAGTAGAAGAATAGTAAAGGAGGTCCCAAACCATAACAAAGAAATTCCAAGTAAATAGAATTTTGGTTGCACCTGACAAAGTGAACATCTATTTAAGGAAATGGATAAATCTAAATCCACAAGAAAAACAAGATCATCTTTCTTATTTGAATTTGAATGAACAGATCAATTCAACCCATCAACCTAGTTAATATGTTCTGATACAAAATCTAAAATCAATTCCGTAAGCTCACGTCAATTATCTTTCACTTTTAAGTATTCTCCAATGCTACCATTTTAGAATAGGAGAATAGATATGCTACCCTGAAGCTATAGCGAGAATGCCCTGGATTGAATCAAAAGCCAAGCTGGTTGATTTTGCTGGGATCCCATAATGTGCTGCTAATCGAGGCTCCAGATCAGATGACTTCAAAGTCCCTTCAAGCAATTGATACTGGAAAACAAAACAATACAATATTGATCTTAAGGCTTAATATCTATATATTATAAATTTTTAAAAATAAAATGCTAACATTAGCAAATACTATAAAAATGTTGAATATAGTTATCAATCACTACAAACAAAGACCCTCAGCATACAAGAAATTATGATTTAATACATCTAAGAAATTAGGATTCATAATCCATCACAAGCTCAATCGAAATTCCAAGAAGAACACACTGTAAAAATGTACCAAGTAGTATGACAAGACAACAGTCACATTGCCTTCTGATCAGCTACAACAAATTCCATTTAATAAGATAATTTAAAATTTACATCTATAAATATAAAGTTATGGGCAGCGAGCAGGTTGTAGAAAGTTCTTTTGAGTAGTCTAGAATACTAGTCTACAGCCAAGGGAGAAAATTAGGGAATAAATGATGCTTCACAAATATCTTCGACAAAGTTTTCCACTCTCTAGAATAGAAAAGCTTACATTATAATTCAATAAATATAATATAGGAACACTTGCCTTCTAATTGGGCTAGATCAAATAGAATCCAAGATCATGTTGTCAATTGGCACCTCATCTTACCAAGGCATTATCAAGAAAGCAAAAAGGTCACTAGGGGCATAAACATTAGTGAAAAGAAAAGTTTCACCACAATCCAAACTTGAAGCAACCATAGAAATAGATGAGCAACTTGAGATCCACCAAAGTGGAACAAACTTCCTTGGATCCCGAAAACAAGCTACACCACCTAAGCTATCATGATCTTCGACACACTAGCAATGGCCATGGATCCGAATTCTAGGAGCTCTATTCAACATACCATCAACTATCACTTTAGCTTCCTAAATGAAAACAATATCAAAAGAATGAGTACTAATCAACTCACGAATAGCCTTTTGTCTAGAGATGCTATTCATACCCCTCACTTTCCATGAGACAACAATCATTTTTGAGACTGGGAGAAATGGGAGTCAATGGTTTTCCCTGACCCAAATTCCACCAACCTCTCACAAATTAATTTTACTTTCTCCTAATCCGTTTTACATCACTTTAGAAGATTTCTCTGGAGACCCCTTTTTAAGGGGTTTTTGCTATGAAAAAGGGCATGTGAAGCCCCCCTAGTTTTCCTAGAATCCGATGTCTCCTTCTCTTGAGAGGAGTCGAATCATCCAAGGCTACAACATCTCCCAAAACTATAGTCCTACTTGGTTTCAATACATTAGGCATCTAGGGGTCAAATTAATATCCATTTGAGCATCTTGCAAACTGACCAAAGAAAAATTCTGATTATTAGTCTCTTTATCCTCTAACAAGGCCACACCCAAGGATCCAACACCAAAGGGAAACTACACTAGATTTCCTTCTTCCTAAACCAAATCTTCAAAAGCATTAAACCTATTAAAGAGCCCATCATTTTGTTTGTATCCAAGGGTTCTCTTCTGATCCCTCCTATTATGAGGCTTGACAGGAATAAAATTATAAATCCCTCCTTATCTACACTTCCTTTAAACATTAGGGCCTTCCCTTTATCAATCTTAGGAACAATGTTAGCAGGAGCACTAGCTGCAGCAGCCACCTTGTTGAAAAGAGGACAATTTCTTTGTAGATGTCCATTTTGTTACAAAATTGGCACCGAAAAGGCAGAGTTTCATAGTTGAGCTATTGAAACCAAGAAGAGGATCCAAGGTATATTTCAATAGAATTTGGTAAAGGGTTATTCAAATCAATTTCAACACAGATTCAGGTATATGAGATTACCTTCTTGTCTAGAGTTTGTTGAGATGAACCAACTAGCTTACCAAGCAAGAGAGCAATCATGTGCAGAATGTCAAGTGGAAGCCACGAGAGCTAAATCCAAACAAGGACTCTCGAAGGGAGCTCCTTAGCAGAATTGAAACCCACAATCCAAGGTTTGATGAAGAGACCAACCTTGTTGTAAAAATAAGGTCCAGCCTCAAAAGCCTTATTCATGTCTACCATGCACAAGAACACAACTAGAAAGCAATTGTGGCAACCATCATAATCTCCATATCACCTTTGAGGTTTCGAGTTTGTTGAGCCAATGATTCTAATACCACCAAATAAAATAAAATCCCCATGAATTTTCAAATCAAAGCATGATTGCTTAAGTAAATGACATCCTCCATGACCAACTTTGTTTGAATCGCCAAGATTGGATGATCTTGGGTTCACTCCAAACATTCATTCACTTTCTTGAATCTTGGCACACCACTCACACAAGAAGAAGCTTTGTCAGTTGTCCTCTTATTTAGATGCTCCATGGCCTTACACATGTAAAGAAGAGAAGAATCTATTGTTTCCAAGGCACCGGAAATCATCAAGCTTGGAGAAGCACCTCACCCCTCCATTAGAACCTCAAACCTAAGGGCACAATAATAAAAGCAAGAGATGGAGATACAAACCCACATAGGCCAAAAAACCCACATAAGCCAAAACATCACTCAACTTAGAAGAGAAAACCCACACCGACACCTACACAGAAAATATACCCGCCAAACCCAAAAATGCAAAAGAAAATCCACCTAAAAACCTAAAACCTGTAAGAACCCTTCAAGGCTCTAACTGCTGAATTGACTATGCTTGTTTTTTCAGTTTTATTGCTTTCCAATTTTTTTTGTTTTTGAGCTGGTTTGACATAAAAAGCAATACATATGCTGAAATAAAACTTTTGAAATTTGTAAACTAAGTACTAAGGAACGAAACAGAAGATTTCAATTATTCTTCTTCATTATTTCATAGAGAAAAAACTTGTTACAATCAAATGGCATACCCGAATAGTGGAAGAAGCCCTTTTATTAAGTGTTGGCTAAAAAAGCAAGTCAAGAATATAAAACCCTTCACCAATCAGCAGCAAAACTTCAAGAGATGATGCCAAACCCTGTTGTAGCCCTAGGCATTCCTTCTTATGATTTTTATTGAATGTTTTGGTGCCTCTTTCAACAAAACCGTACTGTATATGGAAGAGTAGGTAGGGCACGTGAAGAACCAACAAAGACCATTTTAAATAACATTTTAAATGTTATTTCATTCCAACTTAGGAATTTTTTTAATAATTCATTAAGTTTGGCCTTTATAATTAATTACTCAACTGGTCCCCTTCCAATGATGAATAGACCCTCAACTTAAGTGAAATTATAAAGTTATGATATAACTTTATAATAAACTATTTTTATAATTTAATATCATTTTGGCCACAAATTTATTAATAACTCTCAAACCGCTTATTATTTCACTTTGTCGTCTGAACTGGGAGTTCATCCTCTAATTCCCCATGTGACCAAATACCATTTCTAAAAATAGAAAGGGTCCATCTCTATCACTCCAAAAAATTTTATAAATAGCAATAAACTCACTATAAATAGAAATCACTGCATACAAAATCCTAGAGACCTCAAACGAACACCAATCCTGCAAAGCTTAGGTCTTTGAAGAAGTTGCATCTCTCAAGAGACCCTCTATCCAACCTCATTAGCCTACGAGGGTCAATTAATAGGCTAATCCCTCGAACTCTACGGCTCACGAAAATGGGGACATTACAAAACCACCCTACAAAATAATCACTGCATACAGAGTCCTAGAGACCTCAAATGAACACCAATCCTGCAAAGCTTAGGTCTTTGAAGAAGCTGCATCTCTCAAGAGACCCTCTATCCAACCTCATTAGCCTACGAGGGTCAATTAATAGGCTAATCCCTCGAACTCTGCTACTCACAAAAATGGGGACATTACAAAACCACCCTACAAAATAAGCTACCACTCCACCCAAGTTCTACCCACACCAATCCACCCCAAACTACACCTTAGAACACAGGCAAAAAAAAAACAATCGATGCAACAAGGGTGAACCCTAGCCTATGCAATAGGAAGCCCTCACCCACCCTGTCATTGTTGCCATCTTAAGTCTAAATGATAAAAGTCATTTTTATATTTTTTAGCGCTATTACAATAGATATTTTTATTTTTAGGATGAGATCATCTAACCTATATGTTATATTACCTCATTTGTCTTTTGATTTGAGGGTCCCTCTGACACACTTAAGATACTGCTTACACCTCTTTTGTATAGTGTTCCACAACCATATTCCTTAGAGAGCATTGTATTTATAATTTTCTCAAACTAGTGATCATTTATTTAAAATTCTCTTCTTATTATGAGATTAAGGGCAATTATTTTGCATCTTTAGAACATCATATAATTCTTTTCAAACCTTGATAGCCTACAAGGATCAAAGATGCTTAATTTTTTTCTTTACAAAGATATTTCATCTTTATCGATGTTTAGGCAAAGACTTTGCTTCCTCAATATTTATAAGGTAGATTGTTTCTTTAATTTGCATTATTTCATATTTAGAGTTGAATACAAAGTGATCTCATGAAAAATTTCTAGGTATGATGAGAATTATGAAGCATCAAAAGATAAGATATGATTTGTTACCAAATACTTTCTTTTAGTGCTTATTTTTTGTTCTCCTTTTCGGAGCTAAACCTCATTCTATATTTCTTATTTTTTATACTTTTTCAATCTTATGAAAATTTAGTCTTCCATGAACATTAATATCATTATCTTATCTCATCTTAATGGGACATTCCGTCAATCATCTAGTTTATAATTTTATACAATTAATTATTTATTCTTGTTTATCATAAATGCTTCTTTTAATTTTTCATTTTTAAGAGCTTAAAAACAATTGTTTTCACTAACCCACATGATTGCTTAAGAACAATCTTCCAAAAAAAGATTATTTCTTATAAAAATTAATAAATTAAAAATACACACATCTGTAATCTTAATTACTATTAAAAGATTGTAAAAAAAATGTCATTTATACTATTTAGATATTTATCAAAAGATGTATTCTTTAAAATGATGAAAAAAATGTTTCATGAATATATCTTTGAACCAATAATAAATAAACAGATTAAAAATCAATTTTAAATCCTCAAAATATACGTAGATGAATTCAATTAAATCTTTAAACAATAAATTTCATACAAAACTATATCTTACATCCTTAAATACACTTTTCCCGCTTGCAATTTAAAAAAATGCTTAGACACCTTTTTTCGTATGTAGTGACTCGACATTAAAATGTTTTTTTTTTTAAATTTAAACCGTGCAGTCGACTTTATTAAAGCATTCCGTTAACAAGTCCAAACTGATCCGTCATTTTCATACGGCGCCCAATCACAAGAATTTATTCTCTCAATCTAAAACGGCCTCCCGTAAAAGAGGGGCTACCAAAAGTCGGAAAACAACCATAAACGAAACCGTCGCAACAGACAAGCTGCTCACATCGACATACAAATAAAATTGCAGCTTGTATCAACATAAAATGCCGCGCCCTCCGTCGCAATCACCGTCTTAAAAATAAAATCACCACATTTGACTACAGTCGCAACTTTCATTTTCAATTAGCACCTAAAATTGACGACAGATGGTATTCTTTCATTTTCAATCAGCACCTAAATTTGACCACAGTCGCTATTTTTTCATTTCAAATTAGCGCAAAATTTTAGGAAAGTCGCTGATATTCACTTTCAAATAACAAAGATCGCAAGATAAGACAGTCAGGAGCACTAAGCTTTAAATTTATCCTAAATAGAATTTACAAGAATTGAGTCCTGCTAAGGATCAGCATGTTTATCTTATGACATTAGATTTTTTTTTCTCCAACGGACAAAATCATAGGTTCTACAAGATTGTAATAGACAAAGATAATCAATCTTTTAAAGAGGAGAAACAGCCTAAGGTCTGAAATCGACAAAAAAAACATTTAAATTCTGAGCTAAAACTACGAAATTCGATTCTGTGCTCGAAATAGGGAAAAATTAATACCGAATTTACAGATATTAACATTTTTGAACCAGGAAATCAAACATTACAGCCTTTTGAAAAATCAATCGCGAAGCTTTTCATCCACATTACATTTCATTCATCAAAGATGCAAATCAATATAAAAAGCTTTCAAAAACAACACAACTTAGCAAATAACACGAAATCAAGAATGGACATGTAATGGATTTAGGAAACTGTACCTTTTTCTCTGATTTACCGATCAGCTTCTTCACAAACATGTTTATCTTCTTCCAAATATTCTTCAGCAAACTGCAGCTAAAAAATCTTTTCTCCCGAGGTTTTGAACGCGCAACTTTGAGAAATAAAACTGGATCGAAAACTTTGTTACAGAGGAAAACAGAACAAGAATACAAGTTCGTTTCAAACGGGAACGCCTTTCTTTTGAAGTTTATCGTCCACTTTAATACTGACACGTGTTGGTTTCGATTTGGTGTAAGCCGGTTTATCGTATCTTTTAAAAGTGTAAGGTGGTCATTTATAATGCTTGTCTCCTTCACTTAACCCAAAGTAAAAATTATTCTTCTCAATGCAACGCGTCAGACGCTATTTTGCTTTTGATAATCGCGCTTTAGAGGACAGGGATAACGAGGTAAGTTGTCATTTAATGGGCTAACTAATATGTTGAGGATAAATTGGGTGAAAATTGTATTGTCATGCTCTTTTACGTTCGTTGAAATAATTTTACAATAGAATGTTTTCTGGTTTCCAATTTAAATGTCAAGATTCATACAAAGAGAGCGACTATGGAAAAGACTATGGAGTTAGTTTAGGAATGTGTTCATGTGGTCGCTTAGACTGATGGTATATGGACGTCATTAAAATTCTTCATTCATTCATTATTTATTTATAAGATTATTTTATTTATAGTCTGTATGCTTGATGATTTCTATATTAATGGAGATCAATTTTATAAGCGACAATCTAAATTAAAGCCAAATATAGTTTTTAGATTCTAAGATTGTCATTAAAGTAAGTCTTAAAATCAAACATTAGTTTGAATTAGTTATTTGAATAGTCTACATTAGTTCTCCCACTCTAAAATCTAATTAAGTATCACATTTAACTTCATTTAATTTAATATTTATTATTTTAAGTCATTGATCATTTAAATAGGTCATTTTTTGTGTAGTTAATCGTATGATGTAATTAATCTATATATTTTCATGTAAGACATGCATTTTCCTCAATATTCCTTCACCTTATAGAATTTTCCCCTCAATAAGGTTTATTTTATCTACAATAGAGTTTGATATTTATGATGACTACTTCTTATATTGATTTTGATTAAGACGTGTATCCAACCTTATTTGTCTACCACAATCTCTTATTCCTACCTCTCACATAATCTCTTAAGAGTATGAAGGCTCGTTCCTACCTCCCACACAAACTCATTATACTTTCTCATACATCTAATATTATTATTGTTGGCATTAACCGGTAAGAATGTAACCGGTAAATGGCAAACCGGTTTTGTCATTGATTGGCAAAGAGGTGTTGTCTAGTCAGGAACCAAGGACAGGTCATGTACAGCTGACAAGGAAACTGGTCACCAAGGAAGGTGCAACCAGTAACCGGTAACAAGAACCGAGGAACCAAGGATGCAACCGGTACAGCTAAAGGAAGGTATGGTGACAGGTTAAGGTTTTTACCTATGCACAATCTAAGGATATGAACCGATCAGTGGAGATGTCATCAAGACTGATGAACCAGGGAAAGTCACAATTGAAAAACACTTGTGTGACTCTTTGATCGAGATTTGTTGCACAAAACTCGAACGACCTTGTGTTATCAAGAAGATCGGTGCAAGGCACGATTGAAGGTTTTAATGACAAAGTTTATGACATTAAAACATGGAGAAATCTCTTGTGAAGGAAAGCTTTCGACACTCGTCTGTCATTTCCTTCATAAAGCAGAAAAAGCACATGGCATGTATCAGATGTTTCCTCAGTGAACTGAGACTCCACTAGACAATGGATCCAAAGATGATCTTTAAACAGGTCGTGCATGTAAAAGAAGAAAGGGCCTGAAGCCTATATATTCCTCAGCCTGTGAAGAATATGATTTGCCTTCATTCTGCCAAAGAAAAAAGTGAACCTGTAAGCTGAAAGAAGCTACGAAAAGGTGAAGAGAAGAAGAAGAGTGTGTAAGGAAGCACAACAGCCAAGGAGAACATACAGGTGCAGTGATCGGTAATGATTCTCAATTGAAAAAGAATAGTGATCTTATCAAGCTCAGCAAAGTCATTCTTAAAATATCAAAACCTCTATTGCTCTCTGACAATTGTAATAGCTAAATCCTAGTATTTTGGGTGGACATTAACCGGTCCCTTGTATTAAATCCCTTAATCGGGTGACATTTATTTAGGTGTTCTAAGTCCTCTAACCAAGCAGGTTCTAACAGATCTTATTTTCTAAAATCCCTTAACCGAGTCGCATCTAATAGTGCATTTGTAATCCTTTAATAGGGAAAGCTCCTTACAGGGCGCATTTTAGAAGAGTGCAAAATTTGTAAGGTTTCCTCACACCATGGTTTTCTCTTTATTTGAGTTTTTACGTGATAAATCTGGTGTTGTTTATTGTTGGTTTGTGTGATTGTTATTTCTATGATAGAATCTATTTTGCTTGCAGTTTTGGTTAGAGTATATTAGATTTAGTACTAAAATTTTAGTGGGTGCTAATTCACCCATCCCCTCTCAGCACTGATTGGGACCATCAATTATTACTCCATTGACCACTCCATCACATCTTTCGTATATGCTTAATCTATTGTAATTCTCACTATAGCAACTAATCGACATTTGATACTCTCATGAAGAGAGTTAATGATGTTCAGAATAGAGTAAGTATTTTGGCTTTAAGCACACGTGACATTACTAGTGAGATTATGCATAATCCTCTTTCTTATGACACATTGGCATGCTCATTTTCTATGGGTTTTGTGGTTCCAATTTTTCAAATATAAATATGATAACAAGGGAGGTCATACGACCTATATTAGACATACATTATTGGATTATACATATAATGATTATTTTCTTACTAAATTATTTCCCCATACATTAAAAGATTATGCACTTGAGTGGTTATATTTTTTACCACATGATTTTATTCACTCATATGTAGAGCATGCAAATGACTTCGTATAAAAAAATTCTTAAGATTGTCATTTTTATTTGGTAAAATATAAATAAGGTAATAATGATAGCATACGTGATTAAGTTATTTTTCCATATTTTTTATTGAGAAAAATTACCAAAATAAATTACAAACATTATTTTCTAAATATGTTCTCCCTAAAATATTGAACAAAGTTTATCCTTATTGTTATGTTATATTCACAATCTTGCATGCAAATGTTATAGATATTGAGCTTAAGCTTTAGAGGAAAATGCATTGAGATATGACTCCTCTAATACTTCTTTTTCTTTGTATTCTTTAAATTTTAATCAAAGAATTATTGTAGAAAGGGTGAGATGTACCACAAAAATATTACTATAGGTCTAGCTTTTGTAATACTATTAATATTTAAATGATCTTTTAATTCAATTCCATGAAGTCAAAAATGTCACAAAAATTAAAATTACGATTAATGATCCCTTGAATATGCTATTTTAATATATATTTTTAGTAGTTAATAAAAATTAAATGGTTATTATTAGGACATTAAATGATTAAATATGTAATTAGGATTATTATGTGCTTTATAGTTAGAATTGATAAATTTTCAAATCTAATATAATTATTTTTTATATTAATCAACAACCAAAACAAGGGGGCTAACCCTTACAAAATGACAACATGAGAGCTATGGAGTGATTAGCAACACATTACAAAAAGTTTTGGTTGTTACAAGTCAAGGCCATAAAGGGCACATTATCAATAAATTAGCCACCTTCTTTAAAAAAACCTTTGTAGAATAAAGGGTCACTTACAACACAGTGGAGCACTTGTAACACACTTGCAGTACAAAGACCATAGACAAAAAACAACTAGCACCAAGACAAGTAGGTCAAAATAACTGAGGTATTTTGAAAGACTCCCCAAGCCTTCAAAAAGGGTAGAAAAATGGTATTAAAAATAATCTTATAGTAAAGGACAACACCCCTCCAACCGTAGCACTTCCCCATTTGTAAAAATTCTTTACATAGCAACCGACCAAGAGCCCACCTCAATAGGAGTAGAAAAGGAAGAGAATAACACATTGGACAGCCAACTAGAAATCTATTCCACATTCAAGTAGCCATATAAAGGAGAAGGTTGCCCAAAGTTACAAAAATCCTTCGCACAACAAATCTCTACCTCTATAGGAGACTCATCCACCTCGATAGGAATGCAAAAAGAGGAAAAAACACACTGAGTGCACCAACTCCTTACCATGGCCAACAAAAAACATCCCACCACAATTGGGTCTAGCATAGCCCAATTTTCAATTACAAATTTCAACCAAAAATAATCAAAGATTAGGATGCACCCTTGAAAACTATTAGCAATCAACTGGCTACTAGATGAAACAAGACCACTATCCTTACCTGCTAGTATGGACGGTCCAACAAAGACACACAAAAATAAAGAAAAAGAAAAGCTTGGTATTAACATCAACATCTATCACAACCTAGCTACAAAGGGGAAAGAAACTCAACCCCAAAACCCAGGGTAGGCATAGGGAGAAGCAAAGAAGACACGGACAAATCCCCCAATCCTCGATAAGTTGGAGCCTCACCTTTCCATCAGTTAGAACACAAGTCACCACACTTGTAATCATCACAGGAGCATTCTTTTCATCAGAAGATGAACCCAATAGACCTTGACAAAATCCAAAGTAAGTCCATATAGGATCAGCATTGTAAGCACAGGAAGCACCACACCCCTCTAGCAGCACTTCAACGCTTCCAAGCACATAAGAAACACCAAAACCCACTAGCTACACCATAAGGAAGATTAGAGACAATAAACTTAATTTGGTGAAATCTGCAAAAACCATGTACAAAGATAATATCTCCATAGCTTCTAAAACCCCCAAGACAAGGTAGGTCAGAAAGAACAGGGTCAAAAACCCAAAAACTAGGCACAACCTCACCAAAGGAAAATGAAATAACACAACGTAGAAAAATAGGCACAAGGAAAAATGGATTCCCCCTCATAGAAGCCACAAACCAAAGGATAAAAATCCTCTTTCCCATAGTGGTCGCACCCACAAAGCACTATCCCGCATTTGTAAATCTAAACCCATGGCTCATCTCAAGGGATCTACAAATAGATAGAAGACTAAAAATAACACTAGGCTACAAAAATAATAGGGTAGCCTAGATAGTCAGAGTCCCAACTACTCCATTTGCCTCAATGACAAAGCAAGTTGTGTAATGCCAGATCCATGACAAGGCATCAATGGTATCTGCAAGAAGAAGACAGAGAACAGAATGCAAGCATCCACACTTATGTAAAAACTCCAGATTAGCAGCCATAAAGAAATTGTTGGCAACAAGACAGTCATATCCCTTTCCATTAGCACCATACATGCATAGATATGCTATGAACAAAGGGGTTTTAAAGCCCTCAACCCAACAAGACATAGAAACTTAATAAAGGGAAGAATCCTTCATGGTAATGACAAGGATTTGAAAAGAGGTTTATGTAGCCCACAAACCCTTCGATAACCAAGTTGAAACCAAACTAGTTCTTTTACAAATGGTAGAAAAGCCACTAGATAGAAGCCTAGATTTGTCTAACACAAGGATATTGACCTCCAAACAAAGCTACTACAAAGCTACCACAACACAAACAACCCAAGAGTCATCTAAAGTGCCATCATTATCATACTCCTTTGTAACAAATAGATTCCTAGCATCCACAGGGACCAAAAAATCCCTAACCCATCATAACCAACAAGCACCCTCACACAGAGGCGTGAAAGACACAAAATAGGCCCGCATTGCATACACTGAAACCCCCATAGTGAAAACACAACCACAAACAACAAAAGAGCCATTGTTTGCAACATATAAGGTGATAAAACCCACAAGAGCCACTGGGGCTCCATCCACACAACCCACCAATACACTCATACAGAGGCACAATAGGGACAAAGAAAATTGCCACCACCAAAGAGAAGATCCCTTCATGGCCGTCAGGATCATCCTCATTATCAATATCCCACCATCTGCATAATGATTATTAATTAGTCATTATTAAATATTTGAATTTTTGTAATATGTAATATTTAAATTGTCTCTATATAAGGTGTGAAGGGCTACATGTTATATGTTACTCAAATGCTTTTGGGATATAAATAAGTATATAGTACTATTGGGTCAAATATTGCATAAACACACTCTCTAACATTTAAAATTGTGGAAATAAGTATTGACAAAGTCACCAAGATTTTTAAACATAATTAGGGTTGGTTTCATTTGGTCTTGAGAAAGAATGACAATGAAATGAATAAATACATTTTAATTTTCTAACATTCCTTAATGATGGGGTGACAATTATAGTGAAGGTAGAATAAAGTAGTGGTGGTGACTATGTTGTCATGAAATGAATTTCTATAGTGATGGTGGCATCCAAACCACCCTCTCATAATCTTAATGAGATTTTAAAGAATTGTTAGTCATCATGTGGTTATTTAAGATTAAATATATACAATAATTTATTGATTAAGGATTGATTATGAAGCCAATTTAAGATAAAATGAGCCATGTACAAGAAGTTGAGATTGTTTAGATAAAAAGAGAGTTTTGAGGTTGAGAGGATGTATATATTTTGTTTGTGAAGTGAGGGCCAAATAAATTTAGTGAACAATATGGGAAACTAAACAAAGAGATTGTTTCAAAAGCTTTGGTATAGACATTGAAGAATTGAAATATTAACATTTTACTAGACTTGTGTAGGTATGTGAATCAAATCAAACATGTTGGACCACTAGGGTTTAACACATGGAGGTCACTAGTTAAGAATTGGCTTAGGAGAACCAAATCGTCACCAATTTGATCAAAACAATAAAAATAGTTGGCAAAGTGGTCGAGAAGGTGTTTAAGGTGTGGCCCATGAAATCTCCTAGGCTATAATCCAATCAAGTGATATCAAATGTTCCTATAAATGTAAGTTTTCCATGTCCACTTAGACAAAAACTAAACTCATCATTTTCTATCAACGAACATGTGTAGGGTGGACAACTAGCTGCGAGTAAAGTGATAAAGTTTCTCTAATATAGCCTAAAGCTATATTTTAAAAGGGTTTTACAATTAAAATACTTCAAAATATTCTCTTTTGGCCCTTCAATAATGATGGGAGGTTTAAGTGGTATATATGAGCATGTTTCTTGAGGTTTACTAGGTTGGAACTTGCTACAAACTTCTACTTACATTTGTAGGAGTTTTCCTAGAGTTTGGAATATTTTTTTCTCAAATTTGGAAGAAAAACTAGTGTGAAGGAGTTGCATATTCATCTTCCTTTTTATTTAGGTATGTGATCTATGAATTAGATCAAAGTACAATAGATCATTGGATTGACATCGATAACTAGATTATTACTAAATTGATTATAATAGTGAAAGAAAGTTGATAAATTGGCTAAGAAAGGTTGAGATTGGTCCATAGCATTTCCTTGGAAATTGGTCTAGCTGGGTGTTGTTAAGTCTACCTAAAAATTTAAATTTGACATGTTCAATGCTTACCCAAAAGGAAAAAAAAAATTTATCCATTAATGAACATACCTCTTGGGTAGGTAAATAATTGTTGGTAAAGTAACTATTTCATTCTAATAGATGTTGAACTAGAATTTGAAACGTGAGGAATGCTTTGTACAAATTCCTTTCAACCTTCTGCTAGATATGGGAGGTTGGGAAGGGCCTACATGGATATGTTTCATGAGGTTTGCAAGGTTGGATCTTGGCATGAACTTCTACTTATGTTTGTGTAAAGAGTTCTCTTAGAGATTGGACCATTTTTTAATCAATTTTGGAACATAATAGGTATGACATTTTAATGAACCTACGATGCAACATTCATTATCTAGCCTATTAAATAATTCAACATGAGCAAAGGAATTACATGTTCTTCCTACATTTCCCTTCCCTTTTGAGTGTTAATCTATCTCTATAGTTTGAAGTTTGTCGTGTTTCATGTTGTAGTCTCTTTTTATATGTTTCCTTGTGCTTTTTTTTAGCATCTTCAATTTATTATATAGGTCAAATACGATGTTGTATGGAATGAGGAGCATTTTTATGAGATATGTAAAGCTATGAATATCTCATTTGTTCATGAGAATTAAAAGCATAAAATTCTACTCTTAGTGAATTAGGCGGTATCAAAGCACAATATCACCAAAAAGAGGTGCATGTGAACATGGTAAGTCATCTACCAGATCAATTAGAATTAACAATACTAAACTCTAAAAGGTAAAATTGGTTCTAAAACTTGGATAAGGAAAATAAGAGCAATGCCAAGGAAAAAGGAAGATCGTTGAAGTGAAATTTAAGATGCTTAAAGCTGATATATAAATAAAATCTATTCTACTTTATCTAGTAGAGAGATTTTGGATGAGGGAAACACACAAAGAGGAAGTAGCTAAAAAATCAAATTGTAATGAGAGAATATTCAAAGAACAACTTCATTAAGATTGGAGCTAAAGTTGATGTCAACCACATGGTAAGGAATCAATTACAAGAATTTGGACCAACGGATTCTATAAATGATGATCTATTTCAATATTATCTATTCACTTTATGTCAGCAAGTATCCTTTGTATGTGGTATGAAAGCCACATGTTATCCTTGGATCCCTTAAAGTTGTAACTACTTCAAATCAAGATAACTTCAAATCAGGACATGACTTCAAATCATTTCTCAAAAAGAAATTTTGTCCCATTTTCCATTAGAAGTGTGTAATGCAATGACAATACTTCTGTTAAAGACAATGTGTACAAGAGAAAACTAGTGAATTTCAGAAGTGGGTTGTTCAATTTTAAAAAAAAGTGCAAATAAGTATTGATGAAACACATCCCATGATTATTTGGACATCTCAAAAAGAAAACTACATTGTTCACATTGTGACAAGGATGGTCGCTTAAAATGGAAGTGTTTCAGATCATGGTTTTTACCGTAGAACAAAAATTTGACTTCCACAAATAAAAGATATTAGTAGTGGTTTTGATTTTGAAGATATAATTTATTGTGTAATGCATAACAATTCTTCTAAGTTTTTATTATTAAAATAATAGAATTAAGAATAACAATATGGGAAACTAAACAAAGAGATTGTTTCAAAAGCTTTGGTATAGACATTGAAGAATTGAAATATTAACATTTTACTAGACTTGTATAGGTATGTGAATCAAATCAAACATGTTGGACCACTAGGGTTTAACACATGGAGGTCACTAGTTAAGAATTGGCTTAGGAGAACCAAATCATCACCAATTTGATCAAAACAATAAAAATAGTTGACAAAGTGGTCGAGAAGGTGTTTAAGGTGTGGCCCATGAAATCTCCTAGGCTATAATCTAATCAAGTGATATCAAATGTTCCTATAAATGTAAGTTTTCCATGTCTACTTAGACAAAAACAAAACTCATCATTTGCCATCAATGAACATGTGTAGGGTGGACAACTAGTTGCGAGTAAAGTGATAAAGTTTCTCTAATATAGCCTAAAGCTATATTTTAAAAGGGTTTTACAATTAAAATACTTCAAAATATTCTCTTTTGGCCCTTCAATAATGATGGGAGGTTTAAGTGGTATATATGTGCATGTTTCTTGAGGTTTACTAGGTTGGAACTTGCTACAAACTTCTACTTACATTTGTAGGACTTTTCCTAGAGTTTGGAGTATTTTTTTCTCAAATTTGGAAGAAAAACTAGTGTGAAGGAGTTGCATATTCATCTTCCTTTTTATTTATGTATGTGATCTATGAATTAGATCAAAGTACAATAGATCATTGGATTGACATGGATAACTAGATTATTACTAAATTGATTATAATAGTGAAAGAAAGTTGATAAATTGGCTAAGAAAGGTTGAGATTGGTCCATAGTATTTCCTTGGAAATTGGTCTAGCTGGGTGTTGTTAAGTCTACCTAAAAATTTAAATTTGACATGTTCAATGCTTACCCAAAAGGAAAAAAATTTGTTATCCATTAATGAACATACCTCTTGGGTAGGAAAATAATTGTTGGTAAAGTAACTAACTCATTCTAATAGAGGTTGAACTAGAATTTGAAACGTGAGGAATGCTTTGTACAAATTCCTTTCAACCTTCCGCTAGATATGGGAGGTTGGGAAGGGCCTACATAGATATGTTTCATGAGGTTTGCAAGGTTGGATCTTGGCATTAACTTCTACTTATGTTTGTGTAAAGAGTTCTCTTAGAGATTGGACCATTTTTTAATCAATTTTGGAACATAATAGGTATGACATTTCAATGAACCTACGATGTAACATTCATTATCTAGCCTATTAAATAATTCAACATGAGCAAAGGAATTACATGTTCTTCCTGCATTTCCCTTCCCTTTTGAGTGTTAATCTATCTCTATAGTTTGAAGTTTGTCGTGTTTCATGTTGTAGTCTCTTTTTATATGTTTCCTTGTGCTTTTTTTTAGCATCTTCAATTTATTATATAGGTCAAATACGATGTCGTATGGAACAGGGAGCATTTTTATGAGATATGTAAAGATATGAATATCTCATTTGTTAATGAGAATTAAAAGCTTAAAATTCTACTCTTAATGAATTAGGTGGTATCAAAGCACAATATCACCAAAAAGAGGTGCATGTGAACATGGTAAGTCATCTACCAGATCAATTAGAATTAACAATACTGAACTCTAAAAGGTAAAATTGGTTCTAAAACTTGGATAAGGAAAATAAGAGCAATGCCAAGGAAAAAGGAAGACCATTGAAGTGAAATTTAAGATGCTTAAAGCTGATATATAAATAAAATCTATTCTACTTTATCTAGTAGAGAGACTTTGGATGAGGGAAACACACAAAGAGGAAGTAGCTAAAAAATCAAATTGTAATGAGAGAATATTCAAAGAACAACTTCATTATGATTGGAGCTAAAGTTGATGTCAACCACATGGTAAGGAATCAATTACAAGAATTTGGACAAACGGATTCTATAAATGATGATCTATTTCAATATTATCTATTCACTTTATGTCAGCAAGTATCCTTTGTATGTGGTATGAAAGCCACATGTTATCCTTGGATCCCTTAAAGTTGTAACTACTTCAAATCAAGATAACTTCAAATCAGGACATGACTTCAAATCATTTCTCAAAAAGAAATTTTGTCCCATTTTCCATTAGAAGTGTGTAATGCAATGACAATACTTCTGTTAAAGACAATGTGTACAAGAGAAAACTAGTGAATTTCAGAAGTGGGTTGTTCAATTAAAAAAAAAAAGTGCAAATAAGTATTGATGAAACACATCCCATGATTATTTGGACATCTCAAAAAGAAAACTACATTGTTCACATTGTGACAAGGATGGTCGCTTAACATGGAAGTGTTTCAAATCATGGTTTTTACCGTAGAACAAAAATTTGACTTCCACAAATAAAAGATATTAGTAGTGGTTTTGATTTTAAAGATATAATTTATTGTGTAATGCATAACGATTCTTCTAAATTTTTATTATTAAAAAAATAGAATTAAGAATAACAAGGTTCTTTATTTAATACAAACTTACAAGCCCAAAAAAAGAGTTGTTGAAGAATTACAATTGAAGACCATCACACTTGCTTTGATGATCAAGATAAGATATGAGTATAAATGTCAAAACAAATTAATTTTAATTTTAATATTGAAAAGGCTTTTGATGATTTGGGATAAAGAGGAACGATTTGGGATTGTAAATCAATGATTACATAGACCCACCCACTCGACATGATCATGGAGGCGAAAAGATTGCCACCAAAAAGAAGCTTAGAGATTGAAGCTTATAAATTGAAATTCAGTTATCATTAGATAGTCCTTTGCCCAACATTCTAGGTCATATCGTTAGATGGAAAAATAGATGGAAGAGGTCAAAGATCAGGTGAAGCAATTGTTGCGACGTCTTTTTTCTTATGAAAAATAAATTCGTCAAAGCAGGGAATCTGATAGCATGGCCATGTCACACTTTTCAAAGATCCATTCACCGACCACTTTGAAAGTTTAAGTGGATTGACGGTGTAAGGGCATCTTTTATAAGAAAAAAGACCTTGCCTTTGGCGCATGTCAGGTCATGCATCGCATTCTCACACATGTCATGATCTCCCGCATGGATCATTCAATACGCCATCTTCAATTTGTTATTGCCGACGAGAGGTGGGCCCAGATTTTTGCGACGTATATATGTCGGCGGTATAAAGGAAAATTGCGACCATACATGTTACTTGTTTATATTAGGGTAATTCATATCAATTTAGATGTGGAATGTAAAGATGGATAGATGAATGAATCAATGAAAGTTTTAAATAATGTTTATGGGGGATAGTCAATAAATAGGTAAAAAAGTATACCTGAAATAGCAAAGTCTAATATTGCAGAGTCTATATTTCCTTTTACATCTTGGATCTTCTAATTAGGTAATCTGCAACTCTTAGTATCTTTTCTATATTTCCTTTTACATCTTGGATCTTCTAATCAGGTAATTTTCTATATTTCCTTTTACATCTTGGATCTTCTAATCAAGTAATCTGCAACCCTTAGTATCTTTTCTTCTTCAAAGAGATTGTTCAAGGAGATACCATTTAGTGTTTCAATATAGTTGGCTTGAATATCATTGTAGGTTGGACACTCCGTGATGTAAGGTCATTTTGTCTCAATCGTTTCCCAAGAACAATATCAACATCTTTTTTTTGGCCCAGTCTTCTTTTGGTATCATCCACCTTCCAGTTTCACATCTAAATTGATGTGAACTAGTTCTTGTCTGCGCAATCAACATTTTTACTTCCCATTTTAATTTCATTCCTATGTTGTTCTTTTGTGTATGGTCATATGTGAGGTTAAGATGTTTAATGTAGTACTTTTTCCTTCCAAGTTGCCTTGTTCACATACTTTCTTTGAATTTTTCTTGTACATACTTTTATATTTCTTCATTGTTATTTAGGCACTCCCTTATGCTAATACCCACTTATTCATCCATTTTTTGAATTGTTTCATCCATGTGCTCTTCCTTTTCTCTATTTTCTCTCTCGCTACCAATTTTGGCCAGTGATGCAAATCCATATTCTCTAATCTTCTTAAATAACTTAAAAACTGGAGCATAGTTGATGTCTCAATAGGAAAAGCCTCAACCTCTGCCAAGATAATCTCATAAGGAATAGATGATTTAATCTTGAGGTTATTTGTAATTAAATGCTTTTTTTAATCTCTCTATTTGTCTCCACTTTCTTGTTGAAGTGTTGCTACCTCATACATCCCAACCATATAGCACCACTAGAACTACAAGAAGCCCAAAAAGAGTTTTCCTAGTTTTCCAAACCAGATGTTACCTAAGGAAAAGTGGACAGATATAAGATATTGCTATTGCACTCAAGAAGCGGTAGAGATAGAATGACATTGCATCATGGAGTGTTCAACTCACAAGAATATTTGGATCAATTACATTGAGACACTAAATATGTAATATGTTCGAAGAAGAAAAGATGACAAGAGTTGTAGATTTCAACATACACAATAGAATATCCAAGATGCAAAAGTAAAAAGAGATTTTCTAGGCACAATATTTTAGGCTTTTGTGCTTTGGGCTTTGTGTGCTTATCTCTCTTTGGCTATTTGTGGTTCTCATATGATGTTTGGTCTGGTGGATGTTATTGAAACATTCACTCATTCATTGGTGGGATAGATATATTGTTCTATGTTTAATTTGGTTTATTTTATTTTGAATTAGAAATTTATTAGTTTTCTATTGTATCTATTTGGATATGTTTTTTTAATTGCCTACTCATTTATGTCATAGTATTTAATTTTTAAAATATTTTTTTATTGTCATTTTTCTATTAATTGATGTATATAATAAAAATTAAAATTATTTAAAAGATTTTAAGAATGTTAATAATTATTGTTACTTCTTTATAGGTTGACAATAAACTAAAGAGTTCAACATGTATGGATATGTACAATATTTGAGAAAACTTATGAGGCCAAATTTCTATCTAAATGCAACAACAAATGGCATGGTAGAAAAAGGACAAAATTAATTGAAATGGCATGCAAGCCCAAAAGTCAAGTATAACAAAACAAAGTCTTTTATCCATGAGATACATATTGCACTTCAAAATAAGTCATCTTCTCTTTGCAAATCTTTGGCGTGTGAGTTTGTCAAGAGCATTTTAGATTATAGAGGAGTGGTTGAGAGGCATTGTAAGAAAATCAAAAGTATTTGGCTCATTAAATAAATAATATTTTTATTGGAAAGCATTTGATAGAGAATATTTATAGATGCATGTTGTTTTGATAACAAATGTGCATAGCAATGTTGTTTTGTATGAAAACAACTATGTTCACAAGTATGCTTGAACAAAATAAAATAATAATAAGCTCAAAATATAGAGTAATGGTGTTTTGATGTTATGTTTTCTTAATTTGTAAGTTTCAATTTGTAGTATATTATATAGAGTATTGCTCAATTTTTCCAATGAAGAACTTACACATTTTTATGAGTTGTACTAAGAGGAACGACAACTCTAGTTTAGAAATAGCATATTGTTAGGTTTAATCATATGCTTCTGGATCTTCATTGTGTTAAATTTTTTGAGTCAACGTTTCAAGTCACACTTTGTTGATTGTGTTAAATTTTTGAGTGAACAGAGTGTGAAGAGTGTGACTTGAAACATTGACTCAAAAAATTTAACACAATCAAAATCCAGAAGCATATGATTAAATCATTATGCATTGTGGAAATCTGCTAGCACTTATATATTGCTAGGTTGCAATAATTTGAGTTGGGCTTGGAAAAATCTTAGTGTCTTGTCTATTTACTTAACTATCCTAAATCCTACATTCTTCTTTAGAGGTATGTCAATGCAACCATATCAGTTTCTATATAGTTATGCATTCTTTATATTTTTGTTGAGAAATTATGTTTGCAAGCTGTTCAGTGGTAGGTATAAACATTACTAGTTGAACATATACACCATGTTATGCAACTATAGAATATAGACATATAAAATTAGACTATATAAATAGAATGATTTAAATATTTGTAGCAATTACATATTAAATAGTTCTAGATAAATGATACTAATAGATTAAATTATTGCAATTCCAATGGCATTGACAATTTAATATAAATTTTGTATTGCAATTAAGGAAAAGAATGAGTAGCCCAAAATGAGATTGATAAAAAAATTCTTAAGCTAATAGAATAAAAAATTCAATAGGCATTGACTCACTATAGGTCAAGGAATGATTCCCTTCCCAAGTTTGTTTTTTGGTTAGAGAAAGAAGATTGATCATTCAAATAAAACATGAAAAGGACAAAACAAGTAGTAGACACAAAAGAAATAGTAATAATAGATGAAACCTACTGATTTAGAAGTCAAGTGCAATGTTGTGGTTTTGACTGCACATTAATGAAGAGAGAGTTGGGCCCACAAAAATAATTATGTCAAGCATATATGACAAGCAAAGTCTCTTAAGAAAGAAACAATCCATAAGGGGATCTTTCTTATTTCCCGATGAGGATTTGACTATTAAGAAAACAAGAGGAAAGAAGGGAGGAAATGTCAAAGGTTAGAGTAGCAAGGGATGAAGGTAGAAGGGCATAAAGGAAAATTTGTTATTACCTCTTTTGGAGACCACCCTCAATCATAATAACAAGTTCCCTTAAGATTATTTTGTTGGAATTGTAGAGGCTACACTTTGAGGAAGGGAGTTAGGGCCCTTGCAAAAAATACACATTATTTGTCTCATAGAAACACATGAGAATGAAATATGTAAGAGACCTTTTCTTGAAGGGTATTTGGAGATGGTTGTTTAGAAAGGGTATTATGAATAACACATGTGTGCATAGTAATGTTAAATCATATATAATTTGGAATCCTAAGATACTAAAATTTCTTTATTCTAGGGATGTCAAACTTGTTGCCTTTTTTAGGGATGAATAGTCAAATATGTAAAAGAGTGAAATGTGCTTTTTAAAATAAAATATAGAGTAATAAAATAAATTTGAAGATGCAAAACTAAGCAGACATGATCTAGTTTGAAGATGAGGTAGACAAATTTGGTACAAACTTTGAAGAAGAACAAGGTCTGGAGTTTGGTGAGAAATTCCTCACAATAATAGTAAGCAGGTTTACAAGGAAACAAATATCACTAGATAAGTATAATCTTTTTTTCCTCTCTTTGTGCTAATAGTGAACCAAGTTTTTTAGAAGAAGCTCTCGCCTCTAAAGACAAGAAGTCTTGTAATAATTACATGGGAGAGACTTGATGTTAGTGTTGAAATAGTCAAAGACTTGGGAATTCATATATTTTCCTAAAAAGAGGAAATCCATTAGCTATAAGTGATAATTTCAGAATAAATTCTTTGTAGATGAAT
This sequence comes from Chamaecyparis obtusa, assembly GCA_027943335.1. Taxonomy (NCBI): domain Eukaryota; kingdom Viridiplantae; phylum Streptophyta; class Pinopsida; order Cupressales; family Cupressaceae; genus Chamaecyparis; species Chamaecyparis obtusa. The sequence goes on along the minus strand of BSBK01000353.1, from coordinate 86,080 downwards.
CATTGAGAGGTACAAGGTACATTTATTAATAAAGGAATATTCCCAAGTAGAGGGAATTAAATGTGGTGATATATTTTCTACATAACTAGGCTAAGATCCATTAGGATGTTGTTACCCACTTATATATGATTTTGAGATTAAGAAAATGATGTAAAGACAACATTATTACATGGTTGTTTAGAGGGGGGATTTTATAGGAACCATCCCAAAGAATTTTAGGTAAAGAGAAACTAGTTTGTAAACTAAAAAGGTCAACTTGTGGATTGATGCAATCCCCACATAGGTTGAATTAGCCATTTTACTCATGTGTTTACAATAGCAACTTGATGCAATTCCCACATAAGTTGAATTAGCCATTTTACTCATATGTGTTTAGAATAGGGATTTACTAGAAGTAATTTTGATAAATACAAGAAGGTAGGTGATCATATTTTGATTTTGATTTTTATATGTTGATGGCATGCTAATCTTTGAAAATGATAAGACACTTGCTAAAAATCTTAAAAGTTTAGTTGTATATAATAAGTTTAAACTAAAGGAAATGTGTTCTACTATAAATAAATTGATATGGAGATATACAAGGACATGATTAATAAGAAACTAGGCTAAATTAGAGGAAGTATCTTGGAATTTTTTAATGGAGAATTAGAAGGTAGGAAAACAAATTGGGAAGTACTTCCTTACTAGTTGACACAATCAATTTTTTGAATAATGTACCTAGTCCATAAAGTCTTTAGGGGCATGACATATATTTCAATTTCTAGTGTAGTAGGGAGTCTTATGTATATGGTGGTTCACACAAGAATAAATGTTGCTTAAGTAGTGGGAATTTTGAGTAGGTAAATGATAGGACCGATAAGAAGAAACATAAGTAAAAGGGATGTTCAAGTACTTGAGAGAAACTTTGAATTAATATTGATTTGCTTGAAATGGTGTGGGAAAATTATTGATCATATAGGGATTTGTAGATTTTGATTGGGTTGTTGATCTCAAAGACCTAACTAGAGCTTAATCTTTCATTTGGTTTGGAGGCGTACCCAATTGGATGGGCAAAGTGTAGAAGATACTTGTACTATCCCAAATTAAGTAGAATATATATAAATAAAACACATGCTTCTAAAGAGTTTGCATCGTAGATTATGCAACTAAATTCCTTTAAAATTACTCAACATTGAATTGTGAAGAGTACCATTTTGTTTTAAAACAAATCCTACTTACCATTATAGAACCAAGAACATTGATGCGAAACATCATTTTTTAAGGGAAATCATTGAAACCAAGAAAGTTAAAATGATAAAAATTGGCACTTGAGTAAATTCCACCAAATTATTGGCAGAGATTGTAAGTAATGCCAAGTTCTGGTAATGTAGGAATGAGATGGGTTCGCCCCATTTGCATACATGGGGATGATTTAGTAGCTTGTATACCACACTCTCTCTTGTACAATAAATGTCAAGTTGAAGAATATTGGGACTTGGGTGTGTTATTCACTTCTAAAAGGCTCCTGAACGGAGAGTTTATTATTAGATTGATTAGTAGACAAAAATTGCAATATGGTATGATGTAATGAGTTTAGAGTTTAGAGTTTACATATTGTGATGTTCTAATAGAAACCAAAATTGATTTATAGAAATCACTATCATATAATAAACTTTGTGGTACCATATGAATGAATGATAATATAAGTGCACTTATAATCGAGCTAGTTTTCATGTGGCACAAATCAAGGGCATGGTGATATTCATGAGGATGCTATAAGATATTTCAAGTGACTAAAATAGATAAGGTATTTGTATATGTTGTTACAAGGTTGGAAATGGAAGTGCAGATTATATAGGAACACATGTCGAGATCAACAATGTATAGGAAGATACTATTGATTTTTAAAGTGTAATATACACTTTGATCCCAATAATAAGTAAGAGAACCAAATTAATCAATTCCAACTTTAAATGAAATTCTTTTGAAAATTTGTAGAATTTTTTTATATTAGTATTTAAGATCACACTCCGATTCATGATTAAAATGAGAAGAAAAGATACATATCAATGAACTGTGCAATACCACTGGTCAAAGTCCATAATACTACATAAGAAGGTGATACAATTTTGGACTCTTGGACATGTAAGTTGACTATGCATAATATGAATTGATTTATTGCACAGAGGCCTATTGTGGTTCCTTAATCTGAAACTACAATAATTAGAAGGAAAAAACTTGTGAAAATAATGGTCATCCACAGGAACACTCCTGTTTATTCAAGTAGTTTTTCCGGTCTTTTGAAGAAATAAATGGTTCTATACTCAAGACAAAAAAAAATAATCAAATCAGATTTAATTTGTCGAATATGTTATATCAGTTTTTAAATTCGATTGTGTAAAATTTTTTATCATTGACAATTCAGATCATACTATATGATCCATCATCGTAGAATATATTTTCCTAAAAATTTGATACATCCCTAGATTATTAATTTATTTTAATTACTTTCTAAAGACAAGGAAAATAGTTTCGTCTGCTCAAAAATCAAATACTACGTAAATCGTATTAAAGCAAAACATAATTAAAAAACTGCAAAAATAAACAAGGAATATATGCAGCGAGTAAAGTTAGCAGGGTGCACCTTTTTCTCTGATCTTCTAGTGATCAACTTCTTCGTGAACATGATTATTTCCTCTCAAATTTGGTCGCAACCTGCCAGTTGTTTAAGGCGAGTGGATCTGCTCTGCTTAGAAAAGTTTCTCTTTCCCCAGGGATTCGAACGCGCGACCTTCATAGACACAGAAAGCTAGGGAAAAAGTTCGGCCTGGACAAGTCCGTCCGTTATATTAACAGAAATAGTTTTGATGAAGAAAGTGATGAAAGCAACGACAAAACTTTGTTAGCGGTCATTTAATATTTCATGATTTTACGAATTTCGCTCTCTTATTTGTAGTGTAGTGCTCCGCGCCGGTGGTTTTTATTCTTTTAGGACCAAAATATTTAATCCATCCTTACAACGGTTTCTTTAATATTATAGTAGAGTACATTTAGATATGTATTGTATTTTTTAGATAGTTAAATTAAAGAGTTTAGATATATTGACAAGTGGCATAAATTTTGTGAAGTTGGGTTTCTTGTTTTATGCTAGTTATTTATATTTTTAAGCATTTATTTCCTACCTCATTCTTCTGGTTCACATACTCTCTTTTTTAATTGAAAGAATAAAAGACCTTAAAGACTCAACAAGACTACAATCATAACTATACTACAATATAGAATGACCAATAACATGAGACCAATACAACAACCATTACATAATCCATAATATAGAGACATAACAAAGCCCACAACAACCAAAACAAGGGTCATGACAATGAGACATACAAGTGCAACATGTGTGACATGAGATGCAACCTAGGCGCAATGTCAACATCAAAATACATCTTATATAAAGTTGTAGTTAGAACAATTGTAATTGAAAGTATGATCAACAAAACAAAACTGGGGCAACAAGGAAGACATGTCAGCAAAACAATCAATTCTTTAAACCTAGAGCAAGACAAAGCTTCTTGTTGGTAAGTAGTTGGTTCGCTTGGAGTTTGATGCTTAAAATTTGGAACTCTAACTTTAAATCCTTCGTAGAGGTCGCCTAAAGACAAGATAAAAGAGAAATCGGGCAATAAAATATGTCTGAATAAAACTTCAGAAGTGCAACTTCTTGATGATCGTTATCACTACTATTAAAGAGTACTTTACATCTGTTCCTCCACAAATACAATAAGATAACATGTCGAAGACCATCAACAATGATATTATTATGAAGCCCAACCCCAAACAAGGCCTCTTTCCAATTATGTTTATGTTAAAAAATGGTTGGCAAGTCTTGATACACACAATTCCAATGTTTCTAGGCAAACTAGAAACCCCAAAAAGAATATCTTCACGTCTTTGGAAAAAGGGACAATTAAAGGGTTGGACCATTATTAATACACTTCAACCTATCGCCAATGAGCATTTTGCAATGCAATATCTTCCAAGTCATTAATTGAGCCTCAACATTAATTTTTGATTTCCATAATTGAGCAAAAAGTTTTGCCCAAATTTTTTCCCTAAATTTACATTTTCATTTGATATTTAAACAAGTTTTCAAAGACAAATTAGGAAGCAATTACAAATATATTTATTTTAAAGGAAAAACTAAGAAAGGATAGACTGATAACCATAGCCAATCTTTAAAAAAATTGCATTGAATAGGAGTACATAGTATCATAAATAGTTCCAAGGGCACCAATGGTTGCATAAAAAAATAAGAATGGTTTGAATTTTTTGCTCGACTTAAATTGAGATTTCACAATATGCTAAGGTAACCAATTCAACATTCTAAAGTCCTAAAGGTATTTGACATTATTGATACTTTTTTTATGCAATAAATAAGACTGTTTCAAAAAGTATAAAGCCAAAGGCTACCCACGATATAGAATATATTTATTCCACTAGATGGACAAAGTGGAAAAGCTAAACCCATATTGAAGTGAAGCATCCTTACAACTTAAAAGTTGAGTGGTACTTTGCCAAACCTTCCAAATTGATTGGATAGGAGGAGAAGCTTTAATGGAAAAAAAAGATGACTTAAGGATTTTGTCTAACCAACCCATTACCTGCCATTTACCTTTAATTGGGGCAAGGTTAATTGTAATCCATATAAGGATTTCCAAGGCTCATCCCCTTTTGCAATACTAATAATCCATTTAGTTTCTAAATAAATTCCTTGAATTTTTTAGTCAATTAACCCCAACCCTCCTTTTCTTTTATGCTAAATGCAATGAGTTTAAGAAGTAGAAATAAACCCAATATTACCTTCTCATTTAGGCCACAAAAATATCAAATAATCTTGACTATGTCTTCATAACCTTTGTTGGAAGGCATTCAAGATGAAGAGAAATAAACATGGGTCGCCAAGAAATTTTTGTTAGCAAGTTAGATTTTACTGGCTAAAGAAAGGAATTTATTACCCTAGTTAAAAGTTTAGTTGTGACCCTATTGAGATACTAACACCACATGTCAAAGATAGGAACCCCAAGACCAAATGGTATCTTGAGATACCTCATAATTTCCCTATGTCTAATCGGCTTCCATTCCCAGAGTATCCAGTGTGGAATAGACCCATCTTGTATCATTAAGAGTTTAATTTTATCATGAGAAAGTTTAGATCCTAAGACAACATAATACAACTCTAAAATATCCATCATGTTAGAGATATCTTCTTTAGAATTTTGTAAGAATACAAATTGTCATCAGCATAATGAGAATTGATAACAACATTTTGAGGAATGGATGCAACATACACCCGAGCGCATCGACTATAAGCACATAAAAATATGGAGCTAAAGGACATCCTTGATGAATAGATCTTTCTAATGGGAAGGGATCGATTATCATATTGTTGATAGTGATTTGTGCATTGACATCTTGAAACAACATTCAAATGCAAGCTCGTACTTTAGGGTCGAATCCAAGCCATTGAAGCTTGTTAAGGATATAACTCCAATGAATCCTATTGTATGCCTTATCAAATCAAGTTTAATACGAACAACATTTTCACAAGTTTTTTGAGCCCATTCACAAGTCTCCCAAGCCAAGATCAAATTGTCAAGCATATATCTTCTAGCAATAAAACTTGTTTGTTAGATTGAACAATTCTTTGCACAACAAGTTTCATTCTAGTAGCTAAGGCTTTTGCTATGATTTTGTAAGAAGTATTTAGAAGTGCTATAGGACGCCAAGTAGAGATAGTATCCTCCTTGTTACCTTTGAGAAGAATCTTGATTATACCTCCATCAATGTTTGGGCCTAAATATTCATTTTTAAATGCTTCTAAATAAACACAATAAAATTCATCCTTAATATGTCTTCACATGGCTTGATATAAATCCATAGGCATCCCATCATTTCCTAGACTTTTATATGGGCTGATAGAAAAAAGTGCAGTTTCTAGCTCTTCCAAAGAGAGGGTTTTATCTATATAACTTCTATAATTAGCATCTATACAGTTAGGAATATAAACTCTAACTATCTCCTCAAGCACATTTTGAATATGTTTCCATTGGTTATCTCTAAAAAGGTCTTCATAAAATTGTTTGAAAGAGTTACATATTTCACTCAAATCAGAGTGAAGAAAACTAGATTCATCTTTGATGTCTATAATACTTTCTTTATTGTGTTTATAGTTGATAAATTTTTTAAAAAAATCTAGTACCCTTGTTTCCTTATTTTATCCAATGTCACCTTAATCTAATGTTGGCATCCTGGCCTCTATAATTATCAAGTTTGCGCAGTTGGACTTTAGTAGTAGCAATGGAAGCTTATAGACTAATGTTGCTAGGATCAATATTGAGCAGTTTTCTAGCATGGGCAAGCTTCCCCTGGAGTGATTTTTCCTTACGTTTTCATTTCCAAGCCATTTTTTTTCCAAATGAGCATAGGAAATTAGTGCATTGAGTAATATCCATACACCACCAGTCAATCCTTCAATCTCCTTCCCTTGGTTTAGGAAGAGCATTTCAAATTCCTTCAAGGGCATCCAACCAAATAGGATCTTCTAGGTGAGAAACATTGAGCAAGTAAATGGGAGGGAAAAGTCAATATTTTACTTTTGGGAAAGGCCAACGTTGTAAACAATCAGATAATGATCTAAGTGGGTAGAGGAAAGATTCACCTAAACAAGCAACCCAAGTGAGTCTTCAATCAAAGAGAGACTAGCAGAAACATAAAATCTGTCCAGCCTACTTAATTTTATATCTCCTCTCATTCTACAATTTGACCAAGTTTACCAAGTTTTAGAATGGCTAGTAGATTTTTTTTAATAGGATCAGCTATTCCCAAAGAGTTACAACAAAAAAATCCAACTATCAAATTCATCTCTACTGAGATTTATAGTTTTTTTCTAGTTGCACGGTCATATGAATGTTCTACCATGTTAAAATCTCCACCTAAGATCCAATCCGCATTGGGTAAATCATTTACCATCCAATCCCAAAGATGTATTCATTCATTGGAGGAATTAGAAGCATGTATAGAACAAAACTCCATGAGTTTCACATTGATGATGGTAAGAACCCAAAAACAACCATGGGAGGGGTCTTCCCCCTTGTTGATAACAAATTTAGAAATCCATTATGACAACTTGATGACAAAACCTCCTTTACCATCCAAATAGGATGTATGAAAGAAGGTGGCATCTTTCGAAACATGGCATAAGGAAGCCTCAAGTCTAATGGTATTGAGCTTGACTTCTTGGATGAGAAAAACATAAAGTCTTCCACTTCATAATCATTTCTTTTACTTTATATTTACGATGAGGGATTGAAATCCCTCTAACATTCCAAGAAAGGATTTTACAATTCATGGTAAAGATTAGTATAATCATCACCTTGGGCCAACACACTGAAACTATTGTCAAGAATGAGATATTGTTCCTTGTATTCACAGTCCTTTGGAATGGTTGAGAAAGAGTCTGAGCAAAAAGGAACACATTGAGAAGCATGCAGGGAATTCTGAAGTCGAGAAAGATGGGGAGTCGGAGGAAGAAATTGTGATCCTTAAGAAAATGAAAGAGGAGCTCATTTAGTTTTAAGCTAAGAAGTAAAGATGGTATGGTGTAATACTTTGATTAGTAGGCTATTTTGATAATACTAATTTTAGGATTTACTTGGTGAAGAATCTTTTGAAAGAGGATTTATTCCAGGTTAATAGACATTAATAGAATGGATAGGATGCAGGCTAAACTAAATTGTTAAGGATATTATCTATACTTTCCTCTTGTCAGGAAAACGTGGAAGGATTATCCATGTCTCTACCCTTTACAGCAACGCTAGAGGCATTTGTCCGACTAAGCTTTTAGGCTGACATAGTTTTTGCTCAATAGAATATTCCTAATATAGCGATTGCTATTATATACTCTGCTTTTGTCAAATTAATACGTGATTCCTTTTGCAAATTTTGGTACAATTATAGATAGTTTTTATGTCTGATATTGGGGGCTTTGGTTATTTTTCTATGTATTTAATCGTTCTTGTGATTAAAGATCAAAGTGTTTTTCTTAAAGTTTAGGTGTAATTTGGTGATCTCTTATCTTGAAGTCATCATATATCACTAATGGGACGACTTCAGGGTAGGAATCCCCATCACTATACCTTTTTGCATAATTGCACGCCTCATATTTTCTAGTATAGACTCGGTAAGATGGTTGTGATTAATTTTGTGATTAGCATTAGCAAGTTTTTTGGTCTTTCTCAACTGCATTTTATTACAAAAATAGAGTAGAGAAGATCATGTTGTCAGGAAGTGATAGTTCTTGTCGTCGGTGTTATTTTGTTTGCAATAGGTTTCCTTTCGTAGTTGCATTCATCCCCACTCATCTAATGACTTTCATCCCTTCAATTGGCATATAGCCATTACATTTATCACAAGCTTGCGCCCCCAGATTGACACATATAGACCAAACTGAACTTCAATATAAATTGTTAATTCTTTCTTATTATTTGCCCCAGTGTTGGCCTATCACACCCCCGACTGTTGTTGGCAGTTTATGTTGTCGTCGGCACCTTTGGTTACTGTCGGCAACATAGCTACCACGAAAGCCTATGCTATCGTTAGCAACTTTGGCTATCATTGGTAGCATAGCTATCGTGGGCAACATAACTGTGACGACAACTTATGTTGTTGTGGGTAGTTTTGTTGTCGAGGTATGGTGGGGGTAAGGAAAACCCCCTGCCACCCCATATTAAATTATTTATAATCAATTTATTTTATTTTTATTATTATTTTTATTTAATTTCTACCAGAGATGTTCTTTGATACAAAAACAACAAACCCCCATTTTAAAAAAAAAGAATTTGCACACACACACACACACATATAAGTTCTTTAATAAGATTCAAATATAATAACTTGTCAATCAGTATTTAACTCAGAGATACATTACAACATAATTTTTTGCCACACAATGCTTACTAGCATTGTAATGATTCCTTTCCTTTCTCATCTCTTCCTTAAGAATAATAATTATATTTTATATTTTCTATTCCTCTTTTTCCTTTCCTAATTGATGATCTTGAGGAATGGCTTCAACCAATATATATACTCCCCTATTTGTCAACGGTTGCATCCCTTCAATACTATCCACTCCTCTTGTAAGAGATTGCACACTTTCATAATTGATTTGTTATTACATTGGATTGCATATGTATGTTAATCGTTGTCAATGATTACTGTTGGTAATTACTTAGTCATATCCCTCCATGACAGTTGTTATTGTTCTAATCATTGTTTGCCCTTATATCAAGTAACTGTTATTAATTATTGATGCTTAGTTATTAATCATTGATTAGGCAAATCGATATCATTGCCGACATAATAATTAAGAGGCATCATCTCTTCAGGGTGTTGTTTTAGCATTAATCGATGCTAACCTGATTACTAATAATCCTAAGCATTGCCACTTTCGTTATTGTTTGTAATCGCACCATACTCAACGTGATTCATCAAACTCTAAATCTAATCGCACCCTCTGCAAAGATGTTAACTAGCCCATAAAGAACACCAATAATAGTTTTGCAATTCCTTTCATTGTATTGTAATGGTTATAATTGACGATGATGCTATTTACAGATATTGTTTATTTAATAATTAATAAATTTATGTAATTACTCATTGTTAATTAATTAATTATTTTTTTAATAATTAATAATGTATAATTGATATATATTAATTATTTATTTAACAATAACATTGATTTATATGATCAATATATTTAATTAATATACTTTTAATTATTTATTAATTAATTAATATTTATTTATTCATTTATCAAATTCTTAATACAAACAGGGGATATCACATTTGTCCATTTTGATCATTTTGGTCATTTTCAAATATTTTGAATTACTTTGATTTTTTTGTCATCGTATCACATTTTTGGCATGTTTAATTAAATATTTTAATAATTATTAAATGAATGTCTAATGTTTGTCCTTAGGAAATTAATCAATTAATTAATGTCCCTATGTCCCCTTATGCCTTTTTTTTGTCTTTTAGTGTCTTTTGGGCTTTTGAAGGGAAAACTGACAATTTGATTGTAATATCTGATTTCTAAGGGCCTGTTTGGGTGCTGGAATGAGACTGGATATTCTGGAATTAGATTTCCAAATAATGTCAATTCCATGTTTGTGTCCATCCAAAAAATTGGAATTGGAATTTCGAAATTCCAATTTTGCCCCCAAAATGGGCATTTCATCTTCCACTCAAATAGGTGGAATTGGAATTTTGAATTCCAATTCCAATTTTTATAAAACCAAATTTAATTTCGTGGGATCCATGACTATAAGGATGTATATTATATTTCTATAAGGATGTATATATATACATGTGTGTATATACATATGTATATATACACACACATGTGTATATGTGTGCGTATATGTATATACAGACACATGTGTGTATTTGTGTATATATATACACATGTGTGTATATGTATATACATGTGTGTATATACACACATATGTGTATATATGTGTGTGTGTGTATATACACACATGTATATATAAATACAAGTGTGTGTATACAAATGTGTGTATATGTATATATACACATGTGTGCATATGTGTATACATGTGTGTATGTGTACATACACACATGTGTACATATGTGTATATACACACATGTATACACATATACACACATGTGTGTATGTGTATATATACACATGTGTGTATATAAGTATATATACACACATGTATGTGTATATATATACAGACATATACACACCATATTTAAAGAAATTAAAATTCCTTATGCATCTTCTTATTCATCTTCCGGGTGAACCAAACGGGTTAGACCATATTCCAGAAATCATTTTCAGGATTTGTATCTTCCAGAATTGACTTGAATTGGCATTTGGTATTCCAGCACCCAAACGGGCCCTTAGATCTTCTTTTCCCTATGCATGTTCATTTCTTCTTGGTGTATGTTCAGTTTTTTATTTGGTTTTCTATTTAATGGGTCTTCTTCTTTATTTGACTAATCATGATTCGACCATCCTCATTGCATTATTACGTCTATACTTGCCTTTTCAAATATGTATTAGTGCACTTGTCATAAAGAACAACATTAATTAGAGGAGAAAGAAAAACAGTGGAGCACAATAGAAAATTTGCATAGTTTTTTTTTTTTAACATTTTTATGCTATTGTTTTATGTAAATTTCGTTAAATGCTTCATTAAAAATTAGGAATATTTGGTAAAATCTTTTTATAAGGACAATAAGATATTTCAAATATAATATATTATTTTATTGCCTTGAATTTTGAATAAGGTTGGTATGGTTTTGGTCAATATAGTTGTGACTGGCATTAAAGGCGGGCTCAACAGACTATAAGAGTTGGACGAATCTAAAACAAATCGAAATAGTGGTGAAGTCATTTCATTAATTTGTTGGCAATCAAGACTTTAATAGTTTTGGTTGAGTTAACACTCGACAGTGTGATGGAGCAGACCGCATATTGGGCTGAATATTTTTTTGTAGTTTTTGTGTTTGAGACTCCATGTGAATGTTCTTTGATAGTGCAAAGCCAATAATAACTAACATCTAAATATAGCGGCCAAAGATTTTCATCAGTCGGGGAATCATTGATTTGTAGAGGCAAAAAATATTGTTCCTGAGTTTGTCAAAAAAAATTTCTCTCTGACTCCTTGAGATCTTTCATTATTTTTATAAATTCATCGTATTTCTCTTTCATGTCTTCGAATTTTTTTTTCACTACTTTGATAGGCCAATGCATGGTGGATATTTTATTGCAGCATGTACAAACAATTCTGAATTTAAAATTTGGAGTTCTGGCGTAAGAATGAATGAATGAAGAAGTTTTAATGACATCCACAAGACCAGCGGTCTAAGGGACCACGAAAGAACCAAAATTTAAACCGTTTGCTGAAGTTTCTCCAAGTAGGCCCTTTTGATGTGGATCCTCATTAGGAAGGTAGCCATTTTGTGTAAGTTTGCCTCATCAAAAAGCTCAGTCAAACTATTCCCCTGCAAGTTATCCTCATACTGACTGCGAATGTCCTCATAAGCAACACACTCCTTGATAAAATACCACTCAATTTCAACCACCCCTCTACTTCAAAACTTGCACGTTCTTTCTTCCCACATTTCTTTGGGAACTTTCCATCTACCAGTCTCACATCGTAAATGGTGAGAGCTGGTCCTCAGCTAAGCAATCAGAATTTTTGCCTTGCCTTTAATTGTGGAACTTAAATACTCTTTATCATCATGGTCCCACTTGGGGTTAAATTCTTTGACATGTGAGCTTTTTTCCTCCCTTCGTGCTTTGTCCACATGGCAGTTTTGAATTTCTCTAACACCCGCCTTTTTATCTCAATGTTAGTGTTTGGGCACTCATGGGGGTTTATGTTCCATTTGTTTAACCACTTGCTATTTTGTTTCTTCCAAGTCTTTTTCCTCCTCTGTAGATCTTCTGCCACTACCATCCTACGCCAGTGGTGCATATCCATATTACCCACTTTTTTTAAGTAGCATAGCATGCGAATAATTGTTGAGGCTTCAATTGGGGACATACCAGCCTCTGCTAAGAAAATCTCATAGGGAACCGTAGACTTGGCCTTGAGGTTACTAGTGATAAGATTATTTTGGATTCTTTCTATCTACTGCCATTTTTTATTTGACATGCTACTCCCCCAAACCTCACACCCATATAGAATAACCAGAACCACCAAGAGACCAAAGAGAGTCTTCCTAGTCTTCCAATCCCACAACTCAGCTCTCCTGCATCTATTTTGAAGGAGGTAAGAGGCTTTCCAACCCCCTTGTATTCTTTTTGATATGCATGTCTCCCAACTTAACCTATAGTTGAAATCAATTCCCAGGTACTTGTACTCTTCCACAGTCTCTAAAGGGCTGCCCTCAAAAATAAAAGTATGTTGTTGTTTTTTCTTCTTCAAAGAAAAGATCATGATTTTAGTCTTAGAGGTATTAAGTTGCATTCCCACTTCCTAGCAAAAGAGCTCCAAATTTTTCAAATGCTCCCTCAATCCTTGAGCGGACTTAGCAATAAGAATAAGGTCATCAGCATATAAAAGCAACCTCACCACATAACTCGACAAATGAATGTCATCCCCATTGGCCTTGTTTAACCACTCCAATTTATCGATGTAGAGACCGAACAAAGTAGGGGATAAAGGACATCCCTGTTTGACACCTATGTCACTCATGAAGCATTCAGACATGCCTCCTTAGTTTTGATTTTGGCTCTGACCTGTTTGTACAGCTTATAAACCGCTACCCTTAACTCTATTGGGACCTCTAACTCTTCCATTTTGTGCCATAGTTTATCTCTAGGAACGGTGTCAAAAGCTTTCTTGAAGTCCACAAAACAACAAAAAGCTTCTCCTCCATGTTTCTCCCACACTTTTTCGATGAAATGTCTTAGAGTGATGCAATGGTCAATAGTAGAATATTTTGGTCTGAATCCCACCTATCCCTTTGCTCTCTTCTCTTCTTTTTTTGCCCAATCGCTGATTCTACATTCTAACATACTCCCAAAGAGTTTTCTAAGAAGGGGATTCACCATAATGGTATGATAGTTAGAGGGGTTATTGATGTCACCACTCTTATGAAGAGGAATAACAACACTGGTAGTCAACTCCATAGGGAAGCTGCCCCTAGTGACTGAGTTGAAGATATCCTTGATGTGCGGGGCCAAGAGTTCCACTCCCCACTTCAAAAATTATGCCTGTAGCCCATCGATATCTTTCGCTTTACCATTTGCCAGTTTCTTTATACCCAATTTAATGTCCTCGATAGAAAATAGCTCGGTTGAAGTATTAATTATAGGTGAACTATCCACCCTATTTGGTCTTTCGTATAACAACTTAGCATATTCCAACCGTTGAATATCTGTGATGTTATTTTCTACTTGCTTTCTTTTCTGCTGCAATTCTCTCCAAAAGCCTTTAGGGTTATGTTTCCCTAAAGAGATTAGCTCTTTCCTTCGTTCAATCACATAACCCTCTTTTTCAGCTTTTATCAGCTACCTGTAAGCGTTGGTGTTTTCCTTGCTAGACTCTCTCTTTGTAAGAGCTCTTTTCGCTGCCTTGCATTCTTCATCATACCATGGGTTAGCTGGGAAGGTGTTTGATGTGCTCCTCCTTGGTCTAGACCTCTTGCACTCCTTTAGTGCACTATGAATTATCAGAACCAGCATGTTGTTGTTCAAGTACACACTCTCTCTGTTATTTTCTTTGGGATCAGTGATGTTGTTAGTCCACTCGAGCTGTCATTTAAGAGCAGCATAGAATAGCTCATGATTTTCCTGATTTATAAGTATCTTGCCTTGTTTATTACCTTTTAGCCCAGTGCCTTGGGTCTGCCCCTTTTGTTCTCCCCTTGAATTAATACATATTTAATAAAAAGAGGCATATGATCACAATTTAATTTCGTAGGGCAACTCTCAATCCTAAAGTCTGTCAACTTGGGAATTAATGTTTGAGAGCATATTACATAATCCATGATGCTTTTCCCATTGAATGTTTTACATGTGATGTTGCTTGATCTTGGCCAATGCCTCATGCCATTGCATATAACCAAACCATGAAGACTACAAAGACCCAACAGTTCTGCCCCAAAATGTGAGACATTGTCATTCTCATCTTGTGAAGTCCTTTTGGTGTAGTTATCTTCACTCTCCTCTAGCCACAGGGGGTTACTATCCTCTGTCATCTCGCTGCCCAATTGAATAGATTGATTACTTGTTGTCCTAGCATTAAAATCCCCAATTAAGATTGTGTCTCCCATAGAGCTGAAAGCCGAAATATCTTTCTTTAAAGCTGCGTAAGGGTCTTCATTGTCAAGGTTTCTTTTCTTGTAAAATCTTGATCTTTTAGATGCAAAGTAGCAAGAAGCCAGCCATATAACCAACCCACAATCGTCAATTTTCAACCATATAAACTGCTTGTTTGGGTCTTCTTTCTCTACTTTTACTATCTTGTTCCATGTTTCATTTATTAAAATTGTTATCCCTCCATGTCCTTTGCCTATTTCCATCTCTTCATTCCATATAGAGATTTTAGTGTATCCTTCAAAATCTGGGATTCTACACCCTTCATGTTCATGTGTTTCTACGAGAACAATAATGTCTTGCCCTTCGTCTATGGGCCCCAACCCCGGTCCTCTTCTCCATGGGTATCCTCTACAATCCTAGCTCACCATGTTTAGATACTCTCGTGGGGCCCCGAATCCCTATTTCTGATGTGCTGGTCTATCCATGATTTTTGCCTTGCCATTCTTCAACCATGCCCACTTTCCCGCTTCTCTTGTTGATTTTACTTTCTCCCATTCTTTCCTCCTCTCTTCTTGTTGTGTGAATGTTAAATCTTCATCCAAATAGATATGGGAACCTCTAAGTAACCCCCTATTCTTCAAAATCACAGTCTTGTCCTTTATGTTGACTAAAGTAACTCTCATATGTCTATCTTTCCCGACTCCCATACTCTTACCAATCCTATTTTCTTGACGTATATTGTCTGTCCATTTCAATTTGTCCCTAAGGAAGTCCCGTGCTAGGATGTCTATTTTTTCACACTCTCCATAGTCCTTTAATCCTTTGATAATGATGTTTATTGCCTTCTCTTGTTTGTCTTTTTCCTCTTTTATTTGTTTTTTTATTTGCATTTCGATGATTTCTTTTTGCTCCGATGTTGGTTCATTTACCACTTGTGCCCATGATTTGGCCTCTTTTATCTTCTCCTTTAGTTCATTTTATCTGATTACCATGTTTGCCATTGTTTCTTGAAATTCTTCTAGTGGTATTGTTGTTGTTATTTTTACTGATTCAGGGCTGCAATTTTCCGTTGCTTTCTCATAATCAATATCTTGTTTTAGGCTAATTAGCTCTTGTTGTCCTCTCTTGATGTTGATTTGAAGACTTAGTACCTGCTCTTTTAGCCATTTGTTTTCCCTCTCAAGTTTTGAACTGGCTACTGTAACCTCGTGCAGTTTGTCACTTTCTTGCTGCCCCTTTGCATCTAGTATTTTGAGTCTCCTTTTCAGATCCATGAGGTCACTTACATATAGCTTTGAGCACCATAGAAGAGGGGAGGAAGAGGGGCTATAAGTATCCTTATTGTTTGGTGATCCCCTCTCTCCACCCTCTTTGTCCGCCTCAATATTTTTGATAATAGTCTCTGTCCTATCACCTTTGATTCCTCTTTGGGCTGCTTACTCATTCGGTGCATGGTTCCTTGAATCATCTATCAAGAGATTTTTGTTAGCTACCTTGGGTAGTATCATGATGAGCCTTTTTTTCTGTAGATGTTTCCTCTTCCGAGCCCGCCTCCATTTTAGAATCCCCAAGTATTATTTTTCATTCACAAAGATGAACTTATCATTCGTGTTACTAGCTCCTCCCTGGAGAGCGTCTAATATGAAGGATTGGCATTCTGGACCATACCATGTTTGAGCTCTTGTTGGTTGCAATCTATCTGGAGCCCATTGTGTCAACCCTAGGTTATCCAGATGGGGGTTTAAGTTTATAATCTGACCACCTCTGGCTCCTTGGGCCCCTGTCTTAAATCTGTCTATACCCATATCCCGTAGCTTGAGTATGGTTTTCGATAACATCCTAAGATTCCTAGATTCCAAGCCCTTGTTTGTTTTATTTGAGACTCCAAGTTGTCGGTTTGCAGAATAGATATGTTTGTTAAATCTTAGTTTGTAGATTTGATGTTTGAAAGAGATCTCGATTTGCCTTTCTCAAAGACTTTTTTTAAAGAAAGATGGAGAATATGAAACAAAGTATGCAAGAAAAGAAGGGAGAATGTGGAGCAGACCTGTTCACGCATACCACTGGCCCCACCGAATAGAAAAAATGAGTCCCTGTCCACTACCCAACAAAAAGACCCTTTCTATTCATGCAAACCCAACTGGTGCTTTGTCAATGCACTTGTCCCATAGCTCCAGACGCAGCCACACCTTCTCCCACGGCTTGCTCACGTTCCTACTGCTCACGCTCCTGCTCACGGCTCCTTCTCCTCATGGCTCACGCTCTTGTTTGTAAACTCTTCTGCTCTTTCCTCGCGCTCTTGCTTACAAAGAGAATATTGACTTCAAAAGCCAACAGCAAAAGAGTTGGACGATAGAAATTTGTTCTACTATTTTTTTGTCTTGAGATAATAATGACTTAGGCTTTAAAAACTCTCATCCTTGAGATAATTTTCTAACGGTTTGGGAAGAGCACTAATTTTAGTTAGTTTTGGCATTTTATTCAGTTTATTTATTTATTTTGGTTCTAGATTAGTTTTAGATGTTAGTTTTTCATTTTATTGATTAGCTTTAATTTAGATTACTTCCTAATTTATTTTAGGTTTTTTTAGTTTTTAACTTAGATTAGATTTTTTTTCAATATGGAACTAGTTTTGATTTTAATTTAGAATTAGTTTCTTGTTTAATTTAGATTAGTTTTTTTTAATGTAAATTCTAGTTTCTTTAGTTTAGTTTTTTTTTAATTTAGATTAGTTTGTCTTTTAATTTAGATTAATTTTTTTAAATTTAGTTAAGTTTTTATTTTTGTTTTTAATTTAGATTACTAGTATAGATTAGTTTTGTTTTTTGTTAATTAGATTGGATTTTTCTTTTTTGGTAATTGTATTAGATTAGATTTTTAATTTGGCATTTTGATTTTTTTTTTGTGGGAGCTATTTTTTTCCTTTTGTGGACTTGTACAGGTGATCAATTGTTGGAATTATTTTTGAAACTACTAATGACATTTGGTGCAAGATGTTTATCGAAGACTTTATTTTAAACCTATTTGTTTAGTTTAGAAAACATTTCAACTTGGTGCTTAAAAACTTATTAAGTGTTTGATGTGTTTGGTGCATTGGCACATTTTTGTTTAGAACCCAAGATAAAACAAATGTATCATCTCCCCTCACCTTCACGGATCTTGGGTGCAAGAGAAATTTGTTTTATCATGTAGAGGGTGGCCTTAGGTGGAAAAAGAGGTACTCAACCTAAGGGATGACTCAAGCGGTAATAGGCTAAAGCCAAGCCCTTATGAATCTCTATATAAGAGAAGTGGCCATGATTAGTGTCACTACCAATAGGTGTTGATTGTGTTATACAACGAAGATTTCCCTCAATACTAGTGTGGTGCATAAAAACATGTAGAACATAACTTCTGTAGGTTGGGTGACCTCCATAATGGGGCTAATATGTCACACGTATAGCCACACGAATAGATGCCCTTACTAGAAACCTATTGTGTTAGTGGGCAAAAATATTTCAATTTTTTGGCGCAAGGGGCCACCCATGACTCTGGAGTTGTCTCATATGATTGTAGTTCTTAGTAGAGATAATAGTTCCTTGGGAAGTGATGCCCCTTGGAATCTAAAGTTTGGTGTGTCTAAGAAGTGAGTGCACTGTAAGGGGGAATCTATGCCACCAAGCTTCTAAGATTTCCTCCCTAAATAAGTGTGGCTTGGGTTTATTCGCAATGGGAACCCAAGTATTGTCCTTGCCTAGCCATATGTTGCGCTTGTCTTCATTGTCATAAGAAAATGCTTTTTTTGGTGTGTGTGTTCAAAACATATTCCTAATCAACCATCACTTGTCCAAAACTTCAAACATTTGCGCAAACACTTTCATCAAACCTTGATCGAAAACATTGTCAAAAATTTCAAAGATACACATTATCGAACCTTGATCAAAAAACATTTTCAAAACTTTCAAAAACATGGGAAACTCAAACCTTGCTACTTTGTTTCAACTTTCCATAAGTATCCTTTAGGCTTCCTCACTTAGATCTTTCATCCTAGGTCATCCCTTTGGTCATTGCCTTAGTCCATCCTTGCATACCCTCTTTGTTCATCCATTTCACTTGTCTGGGTTTCTGACCTTAGGTTTCTATTAGAACCTTGTTTTTTATCATCATTTTGGACTTATCATATATCCCTTAGTCATCTTTCATTTGGTCCTTACTCCTAGCTTGCATTTAGGTCCTTGTCCTCCACATTGTCATAACCTTGTCCTTATCATATTATCATGTGCCTTTATTGTGTTAGACCATCTTTAGAATCCCCTCCCATTTCATTTCTCACCTTTGACTTGCATTAGCCAAGGCATCTTAGCGTTATAGGGTACACATTATCTCCCTTAGGTTGCATTTGTCTTTCACCCCTTTAGAATCACATTAGGCATTACCCTTAGGTTCGCATCCATTGTCGAAACAAGGTCACAAGCTACTTCTTAAGCAAGTTCCTCAAAACCATCCATGGACAATTTCAACTCAAAATAATTTCAATTTGATCCCACACAACTCTTGTATTATGATGCTAATAGAGGATCACCATCACTAGAGGAAAAAATGGCTCAAGAAATCAAAATCTTTGAACAAGGAGTGAGGAATATTAAAAAGAGTAGATTCAAGATTAGAAAAACTACTAAAAAAATTTGAAGACAAAAATCCAAACTTTCCACAAATTGATATGAAATATCTCATTTCAAAAACAACCATACCATCTCTTATTTCACAAATAAATAAGAGAAATGAATTTCAACCAACAAACACGAATTTCAATCCAATTCCAATTCAGTCACCATTCAACCAAATCCCAAATCAATTTTCATTCAACCAAATTTCAAATCAATCCCCATTCAACCAAGTCCCAAATTAATCTCCGTTCAATCGGGTCTCAGATCAAATTGTATTCCTCAAGAAACCAAACGACCATTGGTACCACAAGTAATTGTACCAGTAAATAAATCCCTACCAATGCCAAATACTATTACAAAGACAAGTTTACCATTGGTGACATCACATGCCAATGAACCTCCTTCTATGTCCTCAAGTGCATTATCATGGGCATCCCAAACAAACAAAAATACAAACACACTATCCTTTGGACACCAACCCAACAAATTCAATGTGAAACCTATTGTGCCACAAGTCCAATCAACAAATGTATTGACACATGCAATATTTAATGAGGCATCAGAAGCAAAGCCGCAAAAATGATATAAAATGAAACACAAAAATCTCAAAGATTTACCTCAAAAATTGGGTCATACACAAGAAGTTATCTCTGAGCATGATCATAAGCATTTACCCATGTCTAGAAATGGCTCATTTCATGGCAATCACATTAATGACATATCCATATCCCATCAAGGAGTTGTCCCTCAAATAATTTCTATACCTGTCACCATTCATCCAACCCTTGCAGTCTCACAGGAGCAATCTATGCCATCTCCATCAAATGACCTATTAAATGATGAAGCCTCCCAAGGGCTAATCCCTAATAGATTTCCAAGATAAATCATTCATTGGTACAAATCCCTTTTATAATTCAGCAATTATAGATCCAATGCCACCATATGCTCCATTCCCAAGCAAACCCATTTCAGAGAGTCTCATCCAACCTCCTTTTTCCATATGTCATGACATTGATTCCTTCCCTAAATCTCTCATACACATTCCTAACCATATCCCATGTCAAAAGGATGATTCAAATCATGAAGAAATGAGTCCTAAAATAAATCAAGATCAAGGTCCCAAGAATGACCAATCCAAAACAATTATTTACCAAGGTCCTATTTTTCTTGAATTTAATGATGATCCTACTATCTTGGTCCATCCTATCAAAGATGATTCCCATATGTCCCAAGCACAAAGTGTTCTTCCAAATCCTATTGACCTTCCACTTCCTAACCAAGATCGTGACATCACGTTCATTCTTCCTAATGATCCCATCCGAGGTCAAGAGAAGATTACCATTAAAATGGAGATTGATGATCCCATTCCAAGTCAAGATCAAAGCATTCCTTCATTGTCATGTCCACCACAAAATCCCACCATCCTTTCAAATCCTCCTCAAGATCCCTCCATCCCTTCATTCCCATGTATTATTCCTCCATGTCCACCCCAAGATCCTATTTTTCCAAATGATCCCATTATTCCCCCTATTCCACCTCATGAAGAAATTGTCATATCTCTTGATCCCCCTCATGATTTCAACATTTATATGCAAGATGTTCATGAACATGTTACAAATCAAAAGGGTTCTTCCACTTACATTTGGTCTGGTTTAATTTGTAATCCTATCATGTCCCCCATGTCATAGCCACCTCAAAATGGATTTCCATCCCATAACAAGTATCCAATTGGTAGAAAGATTTGTCAAAGCATGCATTATCAAGAGAAAGGGTTAGGTCTCCACAAGAAAGACATATTGGAACCTGTCCATATCAAGGAAAATCCTAATGGTCATGGTCTTAGTTACATACCACATTCTCAAGATGTTGGTATCCCTACAATATCTAAATGCAAACATACACCTCCCCCTTCAACCATTTCATCTATCTTAGGTCTATATATCCCTCCATTCATTAGCTCACAATCTATTCACCCTTTTATGGGTCAAGATTAGCAAAGTCACACATCTTTGAGAATCTTTCATTCATCCAAAAGACCTTCACATTATTCTCATCTATCCAAGATGCCTACATATCATTAATATACATAAATGAATCCCATTAGTTCTCCCTACAATTTGGATGCCAAGCATAAAGTCTCTAAGTCCAACAATCCACATGTAGTCAAGGATCAACATGTCCAATCTAATCAACATGTAAAAATAAAGCAAAATATGATCCAAAAAATATATATCCAAATGGCCACAAAAGCCCACCAAGAAAAAGAAAGAAAAATTCAAAAGGCCACAAAGGCCCACCAAGAAAAAGAAAGAAAAATCAAAAGCTATATGGGTTCCTAAATCCCTTATACAAGCATTGCATCCTAAGGAACCATGAAAAAAATAAAAATAAAAATGCATGTGAATTCCCAAACAACTCCTCGAAGCACAGCTTCCCAAAGAAAAAGTAAAGCCAACATCAAAATCACTAAACCTCCATCTAAACATCTTCCATTTTCCAAATCCGTTTTGGGTCCTTGTCTCAAAATCCACATTTGTTCCTCCAAATTCCAAATCTACTTGTCTTTCATCACTTCACCACCCTTCAAGGTGTGTTCCAATGTTGTTCTTGCCCATATTCCCATCCACTCAAAATCAAGTCTTCTTACACCCCATCAATTATCCAACACCTATCTTTCATCCTTTCATTTATCCCATCCAATATTTTCCATAAATCTTTATCTTTGATCTATCTAATTGTCTATTTCATGTCCCTTTGTCATTACCCTACCAACATATTTGAGCATATCTCCATATCCATGGTCTATTATTGCATACCATTAAAGAGTATCATCCAAAGAATAAGATGCTTGAGTCATTTATCCATTTCTTGGCATGCATCAACTATTTTCCAAAATGTTTAATTCTTTGGGTTGTTGATTTTCAAAGTCTTATCTTTGGCAACTTTCTTTTGTGTATTTTTTGAGGGGACTGGCCTTTGGTTCTGGTTGGTATGTTGTGTTTAGGGAACTTGTAATGCTTTATCCTAAGCTAAATCTTTGTATAGGATTTCGAGGCCCCTTTAAAACATGTTTTTGCATTAATCAAAAACTATTTTCTAAAATGTCAAAAGAAAAAGAAAGAAAAAAAAAGAGAAAAAAAGGGGGAAATATACAAAAAAGAAAGAAAAAGCATTTTTCCACTAGTGAAAACCTAGCAAACAGAAGCTTTGGGCAAGTACCATGATGAAAACTTGGCAAACAAGAGTCATGTGTAATCTATGAACATCTTGTGTTCCATACTTGGGGGCAGATTTACCTATGTTATCTTATTGAATATCATACCATACTTAGGGGCAAGTTTCATTCATGCTATCCTATCATATCTTATATGTCACATCCTTTATACATGGGGGCAGGTTCCATTCATGTTATCCTATTATATCCTATACATCATGTCCTATGTCCCTCATCCCTCATATCCATCATCCTTATTTGCATCTATATTTCATCTCCATCTTTGATCTTAGCAGTGATGGGATTAGCTAGGATAGACTATCTAGTCTATGCTCTGAACCTTGTCTAAGGACTCCAGTGTGCTCTAACACCTATGGATGATCTATAGGATACTTATTACATTCAAGTACCCCCTGATCTGCCTAACTATCCCACCAAGTTACACAAATTCAACTATCACTAAGACACACCTTGCTTGCAGGCACTAACCCTTTCATTGGCTCAAAAAGGGTCTTTTTGCTTCCAGGCCTACTACACATTTTAACATAGAGTTCTAATGAGTTCCAAGGACTTTTTATGGTTATTGTCACCTTTTCATGGCATTGACAAGATTTGGGGATCGCCCGATTTGGTAGTTCCTTTGGAAACTAGGGCTACTAGAATAGGCCTAATTAGCCCTCCACCCGGATTAATAGGGAGTTTTATGCCTTTTGCTCAAGGATTAAGCACCTTTGGTCTGAAGAACATATACTAGGATTGATCCCCTCTAAGTGATTTTTGGGGTCTCAGATACCCAAAAGACCATACAGTACTAGTCCCTATTTATGAGGGTTTCAAGGGTTTCAAGACTTTCCTCTGCTCCTAGCTTCACCAATGTCTTTCTAAAGCTCTTCAAAGCTTCTCCTTCTCAACACTTAACCTTTCCTAATCTACCTAGCTTCCCTTCAAAGGGATTCCTCTGAAACTCATTCCACTATCGGCAGTAGCTTCTACATTGCTGCTTGCTTCTAGTCGGGCTATGCCTTAGCTCGCCTAGGGCTTCCACAAACAATTGTTTGTCTTCCTGCTCCAGGGCCCTACTTTATGATACAAACTCATTGGGGTCTATACTTTCAGAATCCAAAAATCCATGGTGTTTCCATGGTGGACATGAAAGCTACAAACCTACATTTGCATTCCTCTCCAAACTGGCAGAGAGCTAATAACAATAAGAAATGAACAACAGTTGCTAATAAAATTTAAAAAGAACTATTCTAAGCACACATAAAAGAAATAATAAACACTATGAACAATGTTTCTCACAACAAGAACACAAGCTTTCTTCTATATTCTTCAAAACATATCAAATAATTGTGACTGTTCCTGCAATTCGTGGTTCAGACTTAATTTTCTTTACTGTAGCCATACAATAACATGAACAACCCTTGATTTAGGGTTCCACCAGTCTTAAATACTCTCCTCCTCGGTATATGTGTTGAGTTAGGGCTCCTTAGCCACTTAAACAAGGTTAAAAGACTTCAAAGGAGAAGTTACTAAGCAACTTTTGAAAAGTTGCTAGCAACTTCAACTTTTGCTCATACATTGCTAAGACCATTTCTAGGTCTTTCCAAGGCACTCTAGTGCTCTTAACACTATCAAACACATAACCTAAGTCCTCTAATCTCATAGCTAGACAAAGATCTCAGGATGCTAATCTACCCTGAGTCATAGTACAACCAAGTAAGAAGTTACAAAACAAAAACAAGACCTCCACTAAGGCCTTCACACACAAGTGAGCCAAAACTCTTATTCTACTTACAAAATTCTTTAAAGAAGTACTTCTCACAACCAAAATTAGATGGTGGGAGCCCTTAGAAGGGTGCTCCTATACCATACTCCCCCTCAGCACAACCTAGGGCACTTTGGGGTCAAGAAGAGCCATGTCAATACCAAAGTTCTTGAACTTTCCTTCCTCAATCCACATGGCTTTAGATTCAAGCTGATCCTTCCATTTGATCAGGTGTTCCATATAAACTTGATGCCTTGTGGTCTTCTTCACTCTGGATTCCAAAACCTTCTCTGCTTGGGCTAGCTTCTTCTTGGGCATTGCATTGGTGTCTAGATCTTGCAGTACCTTTGGTGGAGTTGTACCTTGTTGACTGATATCTGTATGGATCAAAATGTGACCACACTTCTATGAACCATTACATGCAAGGTTGTTCAATAATGAGGCCTCACAAAGCGGCTTATAACTCTCTATGCATGGAGTTGCAAGACACTATGATAAAATTGCTCTCAGCTAGAGCTACAAACTTGTGACCTTGCTAGTCAACCATACAATGAGAGATTCAAATGAGGACAAGAGCAAGAGTGCTGATATCCCTAAAGAATCAAATGGAAATGCAATGCAATGCAAGCTAAGAATGAGAATGCAAATGTGCAAGCTATGCTATGAAAATGGAAGTACAAACTAAGCTATGAAATAGAAATAGCAATGTGTTACAACCCTTCCTATTAAGCTAAATGAGTTATTCTAAAGCTTGAAAGTGAAATCTAAGCTATGAAAGCATAAACATGAACTACTATGCAAGAATGGAAGCTAAATTATGAAGCAAATGAAGAACTCTAAAATGCAATGCAACAATGATCTCCAAAAAGCTCCAAAGAATTCCTGCAGCATAGAGTTAGCATAAAACAAGTGTCTTAGAATGAGGGAGAGAGCTCTCCTTTTATAATAAATGCAAAGGAATGGACCATGGAGATTAAGGGGGAAAAGTCTCAATCAATGGTGGAGCTTGAAAGAGGAGCAATCCATGTGCACAAGTATCCTCCAATAGGAAAATAGGAGTTGACTTTATGTCCATATGAGACAAAAAGTGTTTTTTCCCTTTTTTATAAAATAAGAATAGTGCTTTATTCGTGCAACTTAGGATAAGAAGAAAAGGTGGGGCTTTTTATTTAATAAAAGGAGAGGAAATATTCCTTTTAAATAAATAAAAGCTTAGAATAAATGGTTAGCCCATAGGATAAAAATCCAATATATGATCGAAATTAAGATTTGATCAAGAAATTGATAATGTTGAAAATATTGATTATTGATAAAACTGATTTAGGATTGATAAATCAAATAAATGAGGCCCAAAGTCTAGGTGACCATTTTTGGGTGCATACATTTGCCCCTCTTTGACTAATGTGTGATCGATTTGGGAACACATGTAGTCAAAGAATGAAGTTGAAATGTGAGATCGATCTGGGATCACAAAACAACTCAGATGTGAGGTCGATTCGGGATCACACTCGGACAAACATAAACAAAGGCCTTTGAACATGAGGTCGATTCGGGATCACATTCAAAGTAAGAGATAAAAATCTCAAATTTGAGCAAAAGCTCACAAAAGATGTCTGAATCAGGAAAATCAAGAGAATCAGGGATGAGAATCCCATAGGTACTGCCCCCTCAGAATCGAAATCAAAATCAGGTAGAGGAGAGATAGCAAATCGATAAAGATTTGATCAAATCAAAATGAAATCATAATCGAATGTATAGGTCAATAGGGTAACCATTAGGCGGTGAAACATGCCCCAGTGAGGAAGTAGAAGAATAGAAATAGAAGACTAGGAATAGAGTGAATGAGAGACTAGAAAATTTGAGAGACATGGAAGGAAGAAAGTCCATCGAAAATTGGATTATACCTCAAAAAGTCAGTCAACTACTCAGAAGAAGGGGAAAATTTGAAACGCGATTTTGATTGGTAAGATGACCTCAAATTTTGATTTCAAGTCCGAAAATGGATAGAAAATGATGTGATATGAAAGACCAGAAATGAAAGATATGATTAAGAAGAATCAAAAAATGAGCACAGCTGACCAACTAGTCCGTAGATGATAAAAAGGAGAGCTCTCTCCATATGCAAGATGCAAAAACTAAACTATGATGAACCTAAGAATGCAAGCTACTATGAAAGTGGTTGACTTGTAAGGTCACAACGCCTATAGACATCTAATTATCATCATCGAGCGTTATTGGTAGCGTCGTAAGATCATACAATGCACACTAGCATAACTATGTGGATATGAATATGATCTTTATCAAATAGAAATGTGGAAATCCCACCTAGGCATCAAAGACATGGAGGTCAAGATGACTAATGCAGTGAGATTACCTAAGTTTGATATGGCAAGATTATGCTTCTATCAAGACACATGAAAGTCAGGATAACTAGAAGCATGCACTCGCAAAATAGTCAAGGATAATACCTTGTCAATCCCTAGTGTCAAGTAGGACCAGCATAAATGCTCATGACAGTTAGGATCAACGAAATATACCCACAAGCAGATAAAGAAATAAAACATGTTCTCATACCCTCAGTCTTCTAGCTATGCACCATCGAAAAATTCTCAAGGAGAGACCACTCATCAAAGAAATCCTCATAGACAGCACACAAAGAAAAATAAAGTCAACATATCTCAACGAGTTGATTGTTTAAGTGTGTGTGTGTTGGTCATAGAGTCAAACTTTGAGTATCACATTTGCTAATGAGCGATGTCACATCAAACTAGACTGTTTGGGTAAGACATCTGATAAGTGTTGAGAAACACTCGACGCAAGGGTAGTGTTAAAAAACATTGTTTGGGGTGGTGTTGAAAAACACCTGTTGTGAAATGCCCCAAGAGACAAACACACCTAAAAGACCTATGCTAACAGTCATGCCCCTTAGACAAAGACACAGACCAATTCAAGACTAAGCCAAATAAGGTCAGGGTATGATGAAGAAAGGCTTAGTGTCGAGGATGCATGCTAATAAATAGGAGTGCAAAGGCCACAAGTAGCACCTATTTCCAGGTTTTCACCACTTGGAATCTTTTTGCATTTTTGCATTTTTTTCTTTTTTTGTATTTTTGCTACCAAGGCGCCTATTTCCAGGTTTCCACCAAGGCACTTTTTCAAATTTTTTTGTGAATTTTTTGTATTTTTTGTATTTTTTTGTATTTTTTAGGACTTTATATGCTTTTTAGGATTTTTTTCAACATCATATATGAATTTTTTTGGTATTTTTTTAGGATCATAAAATATGTACAAAGGATGCCCCCAGACAGAATAGGCATCAAGGATAAAACTTCTTAAGGTACAAAATGTTGATGGGATCAGGGAGTTGTTCTCCATCAGGATCTGATAGTAAATATGCACCTGTACCAAAAACAGTTGTAATAACATATGGTCCAAGCCAATTGGGTTCAAACTTTCCCTTTTGTTCTCTGTTTTGTTGATTCTTAGGGTTCTCTCTCAAAAGAAGATCACATATCTGAAATTCCCTAGGGTGAACCTTCTTGTTGAATGCTTTGGACATACGCTTCTGATACACTCTCATATGATCAAATGAAGCCTTACGCTTCTCATCTAGAAATTTGAGTTCCTGTAACCTCATGGCGCGATAATCCTCATCTGTTATCAATCCTTTGAGTGAGACTCTAAGTGAAGGTATCTCTACTTCTAAAGGCAACACCGCTTCAGCGCCATAGGTAAGAGCAAAAGGGGTAGATTTTGTAGGTGTACGAATGCTAGTTCTATAAGCCCATAGTGCTGGATTGATTTGTAAGTGCCAATCCCTGCCATTCTTGTGCACTGTCCTATGAAGAATCTTAAGGATGGTTTTATTGGAAGCCTCTGCCTGTCCATTTCCCTATGGAAAGTAAATGGAGGGCGAATGTTGCTTGATTTTAAACTTTTTGCATAAATGCTTTAGGTCCTTATTCTTGAATTGACCTCCATTATCAGTGATAATCTCAGAAGGTACTCCGAATCGGCAAATAATATGATTCAAGATGAACAAAGAGATAGTCTTCCCTGAAGCCACAGAAAGTGGCACGACTTCCACCCATTTTGTGAAGTAGTCAATAGCAGTAATAATGAACTTATGTCCACCTAATGAGTTGGGGTGAATCTGCCCAACTAGATCAAAGGCTCAGCGCTGAAATGGCCAATGAGAAATAGAAGGAATCAGCTCCCTACCTGGAGCATGAATCAGGTTTCCATGTTTCTGACATTTTTCACAAGACTTAGCAAAGGCTACTGCGTCTATCTGCATTGTGGGCCAATAATACCCCGCCCTAAGCAACCTTCGGGCCATGTCAAGACCGTTGGAATGTCCACCACAAATGCCCTCATGGATGTCGGCTAACGCTTGGTCAGATTCCTCCTTTTCCAAGCACCTAAGGAGTGTCCCATCTAAACCCCTCCTATATAAATCACCAGAGATAAGGGTGTGGCGGGAGGCATTGCGGACAAGGTTTCAGTGTTCAGAACGGTTGAATGTGTCGGGGATGATGCCATCACGGAGATATGAATAGATAGCACCATAGCGGGAAGACTTGTGTGTGACAAGGGTACAAATGACATTGCTTTCAGATGAGTCAAATATGGGATGGTGTAGCTCTTCCACTAGGAATTCGAATCTTGATTCATGTTGTTCCAACTGAAGGAGTGAAGATAATGTGGCCATAGCATCTGCAGCTTTGTTCTCTGTCCTAGGGATCTATTGAAATGTCACAAATGTCAAGTAACGTCTCAATGATTCAACCATCTTTTTGTAAGGCACCAATTTATCATCCTTGGTTTGATACTCCTCATTGACTTGGTTGATAATTAACTGTGAATCCCCAAAGACATGTAATTCTGTTATGTTCCATTCTATAGCCATTTTCAATCCATTGGTCAAAGCTTCATATTCGGCAATATTATTTGTACATAGGAATAAAAGTTTGTAAGACTTTGGAGTGTTGTACCCATGTGGAGAGACAAATAATAATCCAGCACCTGATCCATTTTGCATGTGGGAACCATCAAAGAACATTTTCCAAGTGTGAGTAGTCATATATAGTATGTGTTCATCTGGGAACTCTACCTGAATATGCATACTATCCTTAACTGGGAAATTAGCTAATTGGTCAGCAATAGCTTGCCCCTTTATGGCCTTTCTCTCAACGTACTCTATATCAAATTCAGTCAAAACCATCATCCACTTAGCAAGTCTACCCGTGAGGGCAGCCTTCCTAAGCAAGTACTTAAGAGGATCAATTTTGGCAACCAAATGTATAGTATGAGCAAGCATATAGTGTCGCAACTTTTGGGAAGCAAACACTACTGCCAGACAAGACTTTTCAATGCTATTATAATTGATCTCATAAGATACTAGAGTACGACTAATGTAGTAAATGACCCTTTCTTTCCCAGTATCATCTAATTGAGCCAACAATGCCCCTAAGGAAGACTCTGTTGCTGAAATGTATAAAATCAATGGTTTCCCAGGAATAGGCGGCATCAAAATTGGAGGATTAGCCAAGTATTGTTTAATTTGATCTAGGCGCTTTTGGCATTCCTCATTCCACACGCAAGAAGCACCCTTATGCAATGTCTTATTAAAAGGTTGTGCTCTGTCTGCAAGCTAAGAAATAAACCTCCTGATCAACTGAAGACGTCCCTGAAGACTTCTCATTTGACTGATATTTCTTGGAGGTGGCATATCTAATATAGCTTGGACCTTTTCGGGATCAACCTCTATTCCTTTTGCTGAAATTATGAATCGTAGGAGTTTACCTGAGGCAACTCCAAATGCACACTTTTTTGGATTCAATCTAAGCTGAAACTGTTCCATGCGATCTAGAATCACTTCCAAATCATCGAGGTGTGTATCCCATTTCCTAGATTTAGCCAAGGTATCATCCACATAATCTTCCATGTTCTTATGCATCATATCATGAAAAATTGTGGTCATAGCTCGTTGGTATGTTGCTCCTGCATTCTTTAGGCCAAATGGCATGACGGTCCAACAATAGGTTCCCCATGCACATGTGAAAGTTGTTTTCTCTTGATCTTTGGGAGCTATTTTTATCTGGTTATATCCGGAAAACCCATCCATTAAGGAATATATCTCATAACCCGCCGTCATATCCACTATCATGTCTATGTTTGGGAGTGGAAAGTCATCCTTTGGGCATGCTTTGTTGAGGTCTCTGAAGTCTGTGCAAATGCGAATGGACCCATCATGTTTTGAAACTGGAACAATATTGGAGATCCACTTAGCATAGTCGATAGCTCGAATGAATCCTGCATGTAAGAACTTTTCTAATTCAGCTTTAACAAGAAGAGTTATGTGAGGATGCATTTTCCACAACTTTTGTTTAACTGATTTTATTCTTGGAGCTATAGATAGATGATGCATAATAAGATCAGTGTCAAGCCCTGGCATATCAGAATATGTCCACGCAAAGTTGATTTTCTTCTTTTGCAAAAATTTTATATATGCCTCTTTTTCTCCAACTGATAGAGACTAAGCTAGGTGCACTATTTGGGGAGCCTCTTCTATATTCAAATTGACTAGTTGTGTGGGCTCAATGAGAACTGATGACCTGTCTTGGAAGTAACTTGGCAAGTTATTAAGTACCCCATCCTTAGGCACCTCAAAAAGGTTTTCACCTTCAGATACGTCTTTTCTTTTTACTATTTTGGGTTCTGACACCGCCACAAAGTGGTTTTCGCCATCAAAACCATCTTTCTTTTTTTCTTTTTCTTTTATTTTTAGACTGAGGTACTTAATATCAGGCTCCCTCATACTTGTTGTCGGTTTGCTGGTGGAAGAGACTACAGGTTCAAGAGCATTTAGATAACAGGCAATTTCATAGTCATTCTGAAAAGTGAGAAGTTTAGGCTCTTGATGTCACTGAGACCAGTCAATTAGGTGGAAATGAACAAGGGGTAGGTCAATGACTGGTTCAACATTGTGTATGTGGAAGGTGTTATCTCTGGTGACCATACAATCGGGATTCATCCAATCCCCTCCTAAGATACCTGAGTCAGGATTTGTCCTATCAAATGAAGCGTCGTCCACTAAGGCAATTCGAGGAGTCCAATCCTCCAGTCCTACACTAGGCTTGTTGGTCACATCGGGTTGAGTACTATAAGTATGGACAACATCCATGTCCAAATCAACTGTTGCATCTGAAAGTGAGTCCCATTCAAACTCATGTGAGTCTGTTTCTAAATCATTATTTGGGCCTTGTGATGTAGAAGCCTCAAGATTGGGAAGATTTTCCCC
This sequence comes from Chamaecyparis obtusa, assembly GCA_027943335.1. Lineage (NCBI taxonomy): Eukaryota > Viridiplantae > Streptophyta > Pinopsida > Cupressales > Cupressaceae > Chamaecyparis > Chamaecyparis obtusa. The sequence continues at coordinate 54,310 of BSBK01000353.1, read as the reverse complement.
TTCTCTAATACTAGCATTGTTACTATCTGTCACAGCTAGGATAGAAACACTTTCCATTGTCAATCTAGCATTCATACTGTTAGTTGTCAAATCTTGTGAATCTCCCCAAAGGAGATTTGTTGAAGGCACCCAATCATCAGACATGTCTTGTTGATTAGAGAGATTAGGTGTGTAGTCTGAGTCATTGTCACTGTCCATCATAGCTGAGACAGGGACACTTTTTTGTTTCTTATTTTCAAAACCTAAGCCAACTGTTGACTTATTCCTTCATCCAAAAAGGGCATGGTTAAGAGGTTCAGCCCTAGCATCTAGCCTATGACTAAGGGGACCCTGTCCTGGATAACCCATATTCTTGACCAATGTATACCCTCTCCCATAAGTTCTAGGGGAATGTGCAAAATTCTCATTATGTAGGTATTTCTCTTCTCGGTAAATCCAGTCCCTAACAGCAACCTCTTCTTTTTCTTCTTGAATCAGAATTGAGGATTCCACAAACTTATCGAACAATGTCATGGTCGAAGATGAGGGCTTCATTTCTTGAGAAGGTTTTCCATAAGACCTAGGGGAAATTGGCAATTTTGTGAATGAATCCAATTTGTAATCCCCCATACCAAGATCTATGGTCTTGAATTTATTCTTGCATTGTCCAAATGCAGTATCAAAAGTGTTAGCCTCCCTATTCAAAGGAATGTGAGACCCTGCTGAAATTGTGTTGACTGACAGTGTGTTGTCTCCAGGTATGCAGACTTCTATTCCATTGTAAGGGAATTTTACACACTGATGATAGGTAGATGGGACCGCTTGCATCTCATGTATCCATGGTCTACCTAACAAAATATTGTAAGCCAAAGGACTGGCATCAACAATCTGGAACAAAATGTCTTTCTCTACAGGACCAATTCGAATAGGAAGAACAACCAATCCTTTAGAACTACGTTCTGCTTCATCATAAGCCTTGATAGTTATCTTCTTCCTTGTATCAATGACTTCTTCTGAATAACCCAAGGCCTTCAATAAGCTCAAAGAACAAATATTAATCCCAACACCCCCATCTATCAACACGCGCCTGACACGGGTCTTGTGGATCATAACCTCTATATGAAGGGCCAAATTGTGTGGGTGGCTTAATGACTTGTCATCTTCCTCTGAGAATGTAAGGTAGTGAGGGCTAGCGAAGTGGTTGACCATATTCTAGAATTGATCTATATCTATATCATTAGGGACATTAGCTGTTCGCAAGGCATCCTCCAGGACACACTTATGCTTAGGGGACAGTTCCAAAAGCTCAAAGATTGAAATCTGCGCTAGTGTACGTTGTAATTGGTCAACAAGATTATAATTCAACTCAGGACCAACAACAGATTTTGGAAGAACACCCTTTGACACTAGCTGCTTAGACTTACTAGAGTTAGGACCTCTAATAACAATGGGAGCTTGAGACTGGCTTCTAGTGACAGCATTGAGGGGTTGGGACATCCTTCATGAGTGAGGACCTCTTAGTACCACAATGGGTCCTTCATCAGGCATAGGAGTTGAATCCACATCATATCCATAAGGGTCTTTCCCTCTCATCATGTTGACATTATCATCAGCCACTTCAAGCATGTTAATAACATTTTCAGCATTTGTGTAAGTGTAGTTGATAGCAGCCTTGCCATTCTTGTTGTTAGAATTCTCTCCTTTCTCATATTTGAGCAAGGGTTCTTTAAAAGCTTTGTGATCCGCATTAGTGGTTAAACCATCAACTTGTAATTTGTTGCTCTCAATAAGGTCTTGAACAAGATGTTTAAGTCTAAAACAATTTTCTATATCATGTCCAATTCCATTGTGAAAGACACAAAAGGCCTTCTCATCCCACCAATGAGGTTTAGGATCTGGTATGCGGTGTTTGGCAGGATCCTGAGGGTGTGCCAAATTGTGAGCAATTAATGTCTTGAAAATGTCTGCATAAGAGTCCCCAAGTTTAGTAAATTGTCTCTTTTCCTTTTTAGGTCTCCCTTGATACTTGGGTTTATTCTCTGGTTGTCCCGAAGATGTTTGCAGCTTCATAGCTTGACCTGCATGAGAGAGATTAAGAACTCCTTCATTCTTAGGTTGTGATGAGTCAACAACTCCGTCATTGACCACCTGCTTATTCTTATTCCAATAAGAGTTCTTTTTGTCCTTATTACCATTATTGTTGTTGTTTTGGCCATTATTGTTATTAGCTGATTTAGCCAAAATTCCTTGTTCTTTTAGGACATCCTCTATGCGACAGGCCACTTCTACCATGGTATCAAAAGAATTAAACGGGATCTTCCTTACTTCATATCTTAACTCGGGTACCAAGTTGCTCACAATGATGTCTATTATTTCCTCCTCAGGAATTGTCCTTGGATATTTCGAGCACAAACGTCTCCATCTTTATAGAAAGGTAACAAAGGATTCCCCTTGGTTCTGCTTGAGTTTGCACAAATCAAGCATGGTGACCGACCTTGATAAGTTGTAAGCAAAATGTTGGACAAACCTTTCCACAAGCTCTTTAAATGTCTTAACTGGAGGAGTAAGGTTAGTAAACCATTCCATGGCTTGACCCTTGAGGCTCCTTGGAAATAATCTCATTAAATAGGAGTCTTCATGGTGAAAAGAAAAACTCATTATATAAAATTGTCTAACATGGTCATGAGGATCACCAATGCCATCATATTTGTCGTAGGTTGGAAACTCAACCAACACCACACTCTTGTTGATTGGGTTGGGACATATGGAATCCAAATTAAAGGTGCTCTTAGGTGCCCTCATCCTTTCTATATCCCTTTGAAGTTGTTTAATCACCTCATTAGTTGATGGATCTTGCTTCTTTACCTTTCGATCCACATCAAAATTGTATGGGACCTTAGCACCTTTGTTGATGAGACTTTCTAGGAACTGATCCTTGTTTTGTTCCACATACCTTTCTACATATGCTTGAAAAGATGGTTCTTGTTGCATAGTCATAAAATCCATGTTATCAAAGTTGGTATAGCTTCCTCTATGTTGTGAGCCATGATGTGCTTGTTGGGAGGGTTGCTTTGAATGTCTATGAGGCGATTGTCTCCTATGATGATCATATCTTGAAGTCCTTCTTCCTCTAGGACTTGGGGATCGTGAGGGCGTCCTTAACCTTCTTCTAGGACTTGGTGAGGGGGTAGATGGGGGTGAGTTGGTCCCACTATTGGTACCCCTCCCATTGAATCGATTTTGGAGTTGTTGTGCATAGAGCCTATCTTCTTCTTCTTGGGCAACTCTTTTGCTTATGTCCAATAATGCACGTTCCTCTTCTTCTAGTTGTCTGAATTTCTCCTTTTTGGTGGCTTGTTCATATAGATAGGCTTGTTTCTCCCTTTCAATGCTTTTCAACCTTGTATTTGCATATCGAGAGGTATCTTTAAGTGGAGAAGATTGTCTTGAATGCCTTATTGTGTTGGCTACGTTGATGTGATGGTCACTAGATTCATTGTTCTGGTCCTCGTGTTGTGACCTTGAATCTGAGTGAGTTTTCCTATAATGTCTCTCAGCTCGTTGGTGAGCATCTAAATATCTTGTGTTGTTGGGAGGTGATCCAGGTGGACTAGCATGAGAAGAACCACCGTACTCTCTCCTATGCCGTTGGAAGATATCCTCAAGAGTTTGATTCATGGCTTCTCTTTGTTGTCGAGTGAAAGTGTAACTCATGTCCATACTTGATGAAAGTGGTGCTAAAGAGGTGCTCACTTCACTAGGATTACCTTTTGGATTAAAACAAACTTCAGATTCACTTTTAGGAGATTGATCGAAAAGGGGTTCTTTTCCCTTGTGCTGTTGATGAGTCTTAACTGGTGGTAACTGGCTAAAGACAACAGGGGGTCGCTTCCCTTGATTGACTTGCTACCTTTTTGTAACTGACATGAAAGAAAGAGATTCTTAATGATAGGGTGACCTCGCAAAGTGTCAACACCAAACTAGGATAATCACAGTTCTCTATTGTCCAAAGAGAAATGAAAAGATAGAAATATCAAAGGGGCTTTACCAACACTGTTAAAGAGATGCTTCAAATCAAAGGGTGACTACCCTTGCACTTCTGAATCAAGAGGTTGGACTAGGCCAAACATAATTGAAATTAAGATTTAAATGAAAGCGATTTGGACAATAAGAGCACTAAAATTTTCCAAGAATGTAGCCAACAATCCTAGAGATAAACTTTGTCACCAAGAATGGCCTTCTAACTTGACAATTGTTCCCAAAGTGACCTCGTAAATCAGATGATGCTATCCCAGAGGACTAAAACCAAAAATTTAGAGCCAAGACAAGTCTCTAACGACAGAGTAAGAAACCTACTCAAAGACCTAACTTGACTAAAAACAATTGAAACTGACCAAACTGAAAGCACGACAGAAACTACCCAGGAGATATACTCCAGGCTAACAGGGCGATACTTCACCCTACACCAGGCGATATACCTCACAATATCCGGGCGATAAACACCAGGTAGGTCAGGCGATAGTCCCGCAGGGGCGAACTATTGCGCGATGTTTCTTCTCAAAGCAGGCGATACTGTTGCAAAATTGTTTAACTCTTGACCAGAACTGTGTAAAATTTGCATTTTTTGGGTCTGTTTGGTCAAAATTTTCGGTCTGAGGGTTGATGTTTTCGATCTCAATCACAATATCAGCAAAATTTTGGCAAGTTTGCAAACAGTGAGGGATCAAACATGTCTCAAAATACTTGAAACAAGGGCAAAAGCAACCTTGCCAAGACAAACACTTGTGATATCAAAATAAAATTGCACCCTATGAATGCTACCAATTGTTTGTATATTGAGAACATTTACACTGGTATCACACAATCGAAGACAATTCAAGCAAATCTATCCTAAAAAGTCAAGGCTCAATACTTACCAACTTAGCCCACAACTTGGTGTCCCCTTGCCTCACACAAAGTGGTTACCCACAATAGATGTTGGCTTTGTCATGGAAGTGTCAAAGACATAACCAAAGGAACACATATGGTGAGTATCTTAAGGTGATCTGGGTTGTTCCACTTGGATCAATCCTTGCACTAAGAAGATAAGCGGCTAAATAAGGTGACTTCTATCTAAAGGTTCTTAATAAGGGCTTCCGTTCATAACACCCCTCTTGCTCCTCATAGAGGACTAGGACCTCGCGGCCTCAAGAGTACCTTAAGCATTCTTACTCAATGCTTTCCCCATGGTCACAATCCCACGAGTTACTCACATCAAGCGAAGACAAGTGTTATGTCTACCAAAGTTTTGTGTCCTCGCTAGCCTTGAGATTATAGTGAGTTGGAATAGCCGGCAAAAGGCTTGTCCCCACTTGGGTCGTTCCTCTTGATTGCTCAAGAGCAGGCCCGCTAAAGGATCCTAAACTAAACACAAAGAGTGGATGATTTTTGGGGTTCAAGGTTTTTGGTTCACCACAAGGGTGAAGAACATACTCCCCTATCTCAAAAATTTCTCCCAAACACACCAAGAAAAGATTCAATTACCCCCTTGCTTTCAAAATCCCAAGATGGGTCAAGATTTCTATTTCACCACAAGGGTGAAGAGCATACTCTCCTACCACCTCAAAATTCCTACAACAAGGTATTAAGTGCCTATGAAATAAAATAACTAGTATATGTCGCACTCAATAAAGAAAACAATTAAACAAGCACTTGATTTGGTTTTTATGCTTAGGGTAGCCCTGCAAAAACCATTAGTAGCCCTCTTTGACATGCAATGTATCAATTTCTTTCAAGCAAGAGCACCTACAAAATAACTTGTTAGACCAACAAGGGTTAGGAAAATCCAAAATCTAACAATGGTTAGCACATGAAAAATCAGATAATCTACAAAAGTAATTGATCAAATGATAAAATCTGAAAATGAAACCATCATGGTTGGATTAGGCTCGGAAAGACCTTTCCAACGATATATCACACTTAAACTTTTGATGCCATTTGTGAAAATTTCTCAAAAATGGGTGTCCATTTTCCAGAGGCACGGATTTGAAAACGCTGAAATTTTAAAAAAAAATTAAAAAACCAAAAATAGCAAGCAAACTAATGCATCTGGAATTCTGGTCTTTGTCTGTCGCAAAATTTTGTGCGAGCTAGTACAGAGGTCGCACGAGAAAGTACAGAAGCTCATGCGAGACAGAACACAGGCCCACGCGAGGAATCACAGAAGCTCGCACGAGACAGAACCCAGGCCCGCACGAGGAAGCACAGAAGCTCGCGCAAGATAGAACATAGCCCACGTGAGGAAGTACAGAAGCTCGCGCGAGATAGAACGCAAGCCCGCGTGAGGAAGTACAAAAGCTCGTGCGAGGAAGTACAGAAGCTCGTGCGAGACTCTGTGACAGTGACACACGGAAGTACAGACAGCACACAAAAATCATAAAAAAAAATTAGAACAACTGAAACATGTAGCAGAAATGCAAGAAAATAAAGACAAAACAAAGCTGTTTTGCCCCACGGTGGGCGCCAAAAATGTATGGATCAAAATGTGACCACACTTCTATGAACCATTACATGCAAGGTTGTTCAATAATGAGGCCTCACAAAGCGGCTCATAGCTCTCTATGCATGGAGTTGCAAGACACTATGATAAAACTGCTCTCAGCTAGAGCTACAAACTTGTGACCTCGCTAGTCAACTATACAATGAGAGATTCAAATGAGGATAAGAGCAAGAGTGCCAATATCCCCAAAGAATCAAATGGAAATGCAATGCAATGCAAGCTAAGAATGAGAATGCAAATGTGCAAGCTATGCTATGAAAATGGAAGTACAAACTAAGCTATGAAATAGAAATAACAATGTGTTACAACCCTTCCTATTAAGCTAAATGAGTTATTCTAAAGCTTGAAAGTGAAATCTAAGCTATGAAAGCATAAACATGAACTACTATGCAAGAATGGAAGCTAAATTATGAAGCAAATGAAGAACTTTAAAATGCAATGCTACAATGATCTCCAAAAAGCTCTAAAGAATTCCTGCAGCATAGAGTTAACATAAAACAAGTGTCTTAGAATGAGGGAGAGAGCTCTCCTTTTATAAGAAATGCAAAGGAATGGACCATGGAGATTAAGGGGCAAAAGTCTCAATCAACGGTGGAGCTTGAAAGAGGAGCAATCCATGTGCACAAGTATCCTCCAATAGAAAAATAGGAGTTGACTTTATGTCCATATGAGACAAAAAGTGTTTTTTCCCTTTTTTATAAAATAAGAATAGTGCTTTATTTGTGCAACTTAGGATAAGAAGAAAAGGTGGGGTTTTTTATTTAATAAAAGGAGAGGAAATATTCCTTTTAAATAAATAAAAGCTTAGAATAAATGGTTAGCCCATAGGATAAAAATCTAATATATGATCGAAATTAAGATTTGATCAAGAAATTGATAATGTTGAAAATATTGATTATTGATAAAATTGATTCAGGATTGATAAATCAAATAAATGGGGCCCAAAGTCTAGGCGACCATTTTTGGGTGCATACAATATCACCCTTGAAGCTAATCAGGTCTGCAACATTGAACACCGGTGAGATGGCTAAATCTGAAGGTAAGTCCACCTTGTAGGCATTCTCTCCATATTTGGCTAAAATCTTGCATGGACCTACTCTCCTCATCTGTAGCTTAGTAGGCATGCCCTTCTGCATTCTTGCTTTGCTAAGATGGACCATGACATAGTCCCCAATCTAAAACTGTACGTCTTTCCTCTTCTCATCCACTTTAGCCTTGAGTCTTTGAGTAGACTCCATAATGATTTTCTTCACTTGCTCTTGAACCTCCTTGATGGTTTGAGTAAAATCTTCAGCTTGTCCACTCTTCAACTCCATAGAACCTAAATCCCTCAATTCACACACTCCTCTAGGGTGTCTTCCATAAACTATCTCAAAAGGACTTCTTTCGGTGGTCCTGTTGACACTGTCATTATATGCATATTCAGCCTGAGATATCACAAGATCTCAAGTCTGCCCATACTCCTTTGTCAAACACCTTAGTAAGTTACCAAGCACCCTATTGATGACCTCAGTTTGACCATTAGCTTGAGGATGGTATGCTGAACTGAAAGAGAGAGTAGTTCCCAGCCTTTTCCATAAGGTTTGCCAAAAATGACCCATGAACTTGCTATCCCTATCTGACACAATGCTCAAAGGAAGTCCATGAATTCTAACAATCTCTTTAAAGAAGAGATGTGCTACATAACTTGCATCATGAGTAGTTATACATGGAATGAAATGACTCATCTTAGAGAACCTGTCAACAACAACATAGATGTTATCCATACCTGATTTGGTTTTAAGGAGTCCAACCACAAAATCCATACTTATACACTCCCAAGGCCTATTTGGAACTGGTAGAGGTTGATAGAGTCCTACATTTCTTGAACCTCCTTTAGCTCTTTGACATACTCCACATTGCTCTACATACCTCCTGACATCCCTTGCTAGCTTAGGCCAAAAGTAGTATCTCTGTACTAACTCCAATGTCTTGTTTATGCCAAAATGACCACTTAGGCTGCCATTATGCTTCTCTTGGATCAGATTTTCCCTCATGGATCCTCTAGGTACACAAATTTGATTACCTTTAAACAATAGTCCATTCTGAAGGGTGTAATCTGCAAACTCACCATGAAAATGGTTCTCAAACTCCAAGCACACCTTATAGGCTTGTGAGAAGTCTTCATCCTCCTCATATAAATCTTTAAAACCTGCTATTCCAATGCTTTGCAGCTGTACCTCTTGGACAGTCAATAACTTCCTACTCAAGGCATCTGCTACCTTGTTGAGCTGCCCTTTCTTATGCTTGATTGTGAAGGTAAAGGATTGGAGATACTCCATCCACTTCCAGTGCCTGTTACTAAGCTTCTCCTGAGTGTTTATGTAGCTTAAAGCCTGATTATCAATAAAAACAACAAATTCTTTTGGCAAAAGGTAATGCCTCCACTTCTTGAGAGATTGTACTAATGCATACAACTCCAAGTCATAAGCTGAATACTTCTTCTTTGCCTCATTGAGCTTCTCATTGAAGAATGCCATAGGCCTTCCTTCTTGACTCAAAACACCCCTACTGTTGTACCACTTGCATCACATTCAATGGTAAACAGTTTATCAAAAGTAGGTAAGAGTAGGATAGGTTTAGTGGCTACCTCTTGCTTCAATGTTTGGAATGCTTTCTCAACTGCCTCAGTCCATTTGAACTTGGTTTTCAGCCCTCCTTTGATAGTGTCTAATACTGGTGCACAAATCCCACTGAAATTCCTGATGAACTTTCTATAAAATTGGGCTAAACCATGAAAACTTCTAACTTATGTCCCTGTTTTTGGGGTAGACCAATTCAAGATTGCCTCCACCTTGCTTGGGTCCATTTTCAAGGTACCCTTGGACACCACAAAGCCCAAATAAATCAGCTCTTGCTGCATAAACTCACACTTTTCCAAATTGATGGCTAATTGCTCTTCATGTAGCTTCTTCATAACGAACCTTAAGTGTTCTAGGTGTTCTGCTTTTGTCTTGCTATATATGAGTATATCATCTAGATACACCACCACAAATCTGCCTGTGAAGTCCTTCAAGACCTCATTCATCAACCTCATGAAGGTGTTGGGGGCATTGGTAAGCCCAAATGGCATCACAAGCCATTCATACAAACCATCAGTGGTTTTAAAAGTGGTCTTCCACTCATCACCCTCCTTAACTCTGATTTGGTGATAACCACTCTTCAAATCCAGCTTTGTAAAATACATAGCACCTCCTAAGCAATCCATCAAATCCTCTATTCTTGGAATGGGGAACTTATACCTAATAGTGATCCTATTGATAGCTCTTGAATTTGTGCAAAGTCTCCATTTTCCTCCTTTCTTGGATGCCAAAGCTACTGGGACTGCACATGGACTTATACTCTTCTTGATGAGCCCTTGATCCAACAACTCTTGCACTTGTCTTGCCACTTCCTTATTCTGGTCCGAGGTAAACTTGTAGGCTGCTTTATTAGGCAAAGATGCACCGGGAACAAAGTCAATTTGATGACTTATAGCTTTTCTTGGAGGTAAAGTGGTAGGGGTTCCATCACTTACAATATCTCTGAATTCTTCCAACATTTGTTGCACTTCCAATGGTAAATCTGCCTTTAACTTCTTGTCTTCCTCCTTTGGTTTCACCATGATAGCATATCCTATGGTCTCCTCATCCTGTAGAGCATATAAGAACTCTTTACCACTGCTAAGCAACACACTAGGTGTCTTAGAACCTTCTTCATTCTCTGTTATGGACTGAATTTTGAAAGTCCTTGCATCTTTCTTAAAAGAAATGGAGTTCTCTCCATCATAGATCATCTTCTTATCAAATTGCCAGGGTCTTCCCAATAGATGATGGCATGCATCCATGGGTAAGACATCACAAAGAATTATGTCTTTATAGCCTCCAATGGAAAACTCTACCCATGTCTGCTCATTAACTAGCACACTCTATTCCTGGTTCAACCAAGTTACCTTGTAGGGGTTTGCATGTGGAATCTTTGTGAGTTTCAACTTCTTTGTTGCTTCCTCTACTATAATGTTATCAGTAGACCCTGAATCTACTATAACCTTGCATACTTATCCTTGTATCTTGCACCTGACTCTAAAAATAGCCCTTCTTTGCTTGGGTTCACCTTGATTAGGCTGCCTGATAAGTACCCTTTTGAACATAAGATTCTCCCCTATTTCTGATTCCAATTTTTTGACCTCATTAGTGCATGAGCTTTTGCTGTCCTCTTGGGTATAGGCTACCCTCTTCTCATTATGTGAGGCTGATGGTTTATCAGGACACCTATAGGCAGGGTGTCCAAGCTATCCACACTAATAGCACTTCATAGTGGCAAAGTAGGAGCTGCTCCTTCCTGTTCCTCTTCATCTGCTTCCTTGAGAACCTCTTCCTCTACCATAAGATCCTCTTGTACTAATTTCTGAACTTTGTTCCAAGAGTCTTCTCTCACCTTGGTTTCTTGATTCACCACCTCTATTAGAACCTCCTCTTTGACCCCCTCTAGAGTCTCTACCTCTTCCTCTGTTCTTGGAATTAGGTTCTTGCTTTCTCCTTTATTTGTCTTCAAGCTTTTGTGCCATATGCTGACAACCAAGTACGATGGTAGGAGTGAACAAACTCATCTCTTTTGCTATGCTCCATTTCAAGCCATTGAGGTACCTTTCCACTTTAATGCTCTCATCCTCTTGGACTCTAGATCTCAAACTCAATTTGTGGAACTCTTCAGTATAAGTAGCTACATCCATCTCCTTCTGTCTAAGTATAAATCTTTTCTTATGCTGTTATATTTCATAATCAGCTGGTAGGTATGCTTCCCTAACTTTGTTGACCATAGCTTTCCAATTAGAGATTGGATTCTTTCCCTCTTTCTCTCTTTCACCCTGCAAGTAGTTCCACCAGGTTAATGCTTGTCCTCTCAACCTAGATTTGGCCACTTTGACCTTCTGTGCCTCTGAGATCTCTTCACACTCAAAGTGATTCTCCATGCCTTCAATCCACTGCATCACAAGCTCAGTATCCATCCTGCTAGTCAGTAATGGGACACCTTCAAGTGCCTTGTCTGTGATAGCCTTTAGAGCTTTGAGAAACTGCTCATCTTGTGTTGGATGATCAGGTGTGGGTACATCATCATCAAGAGTCTTCTCTTTCCCTTTAGCATCCTGCTCCTCCATTTTCACATTCACCTTATCTGCTTTGGCTTGGACATCATCCAAGAGTTGCTCCATCTGTAACAATCTTTCCTGCAAGAGTCTGTTAGCTTCCTCCTGATCTTCTAATTTCTTGGCTAGCTTTGCATTGGTCACCATCTTCTATTTCTGAAATGATCCACTTGATTCTTCCAGTGGTTGAAACATCCACCCTTCACTTCCCAAGCCTTAAGTAGCTCTGATACCAATCTGATGGGATTAGCTAGGATAGACTAGCTAGTCTATGCTCTGAACCTTTTCTAAGGACTCCAGTGTGCTCTAACACCTATGGATGATCTATAGGATACTTATTACATTCAAGTACCCCCTGATCTACCTAACTATCCCACCAAGTTACACAAATTCAACTATCACCAAGACACACCTTGCTTGCAAGCACTAACCCTTACATTGGCTCAAAAAGGGTCTTTTTGCTTCCAAACCTACTCTGCATTTTAACAGAGAGTTCTAATGAGTTCCAAGGAATTTTTATGGTTATTTTCACCTTTTCATGGCATTGACAAGATTTGGGGATCACCCGATTTGGTAGTTCCTTTGGAAACTAGGGCTACTAGAATAGGCCTAATTAGCCCTCCACCCGGATTAATAGGGAGTTTTATGCCTTTTGCTCAATGATTCAGCACCTCTAGTTTGAAGAACATATACTAGGATTGATCCCCTCTAAGTGATTTTTGGGGTCTCAGATACCCAAAAGACCGTACAGTACTAGTCCCTATTTATTAGGGTTTCAAGGGTTTCAAGACTTTCCTCTGCTCCTAGCTTCACCAGTGTCTTTCTAAAGCTCTTCAAAGCTTCTCCTTCTCAACACTTAACCTTTCCTCAACTACCTAGCTTCCCTCCAAAGGGCTTCCTCTGAAACTCATTCCACTATCGGCAGTAGCTTCTACACTGCTGCTTGCTTCTAGCCGGGCTATGCCTTAGCTCGCCTAGGGCTTCCACAAACAATTGTTTGTCTTCCTGCTCCAGGGCCTTACTTTATGATACAAACTCATTGGGGTCTGTACTTTCAGAATCCACAAATCCATGGTGTTTCCACAGTGGACATGAAAGCTACAGACCTACATTTGCATTCCTCTCCAAACTAGCAGAGAGCTAATAACAATAAGAAATGAACAACAGTTGCTAATAAAATTTAAAAAGAACTATTCTATGCACACATAAAAGCAATAATAAACACTTAAACACTATGAACAATGTTTCTCACAACAAGAACACAAGCTTTCTTCTATATTCTTCAAAACATATCAAATAACTGTGACTGTTCCTGCAATTCCTAGTTCAAACTTAATTTTCTTTATTGTAGCCATACAATAACATGAACAACCCTTGATTTAGGGTTCCACAGTCTTAAATACTCTCCTCCTCGATATATGTGTTGAGTTAGGGCTCCTTAGCCACTTAAACAAGGTTAAAAGACTTCAAAGGAGAAGTTACTAAGCAACTTTTGAAAAGTTGCTAGCAACTTCAACTTTTGCTCATACATTGCTAAGACCATTTCTAGGTCTTTCCAAGGCACTCTAGTGCTCTTAACACTATCAAACACATAACCTAAGTCCTCTAATCTCATAGCTAGACAAAGATCTCAGGATGCTAATCTGCCCTGAGTCATAGTACAGCCAAGTAAGAAGTTACAAAACAAAAACAAGACCTCCACTAAGGCCTTCACACACAAGTGAGCCAAAACTCTTATTCTACTTACAAACTTCTTTAAAGAAGTACTTCTCACAACCAAAATTAGATGGTGGGAGCCCTTAGAAGGGTGCTCCTGCACCAGCAAGTTTGGGGATCTTCATAAGTATCATGTATCTTATTTGCTTCGCATTGCCCATATCCCTCTTGGTCCTTATTGTTAATCCTATTCACATTCATTTTAGTCCTTATCATTGGATCTTATCTGACCCTTTAGTTATATTGTTTACCCATCCTTTTGATATTTCTTATCCTTTCATGTCCTAGCATTGTCCTTGATCTTGGTATAAAATAAGGATATTAAATGCAAAACCATTTTTTCAAAACCTCTTGACATGTGCATTCTTGTACATCACTTGTCAATCAATGCACAATGTCTTTACCTTACCTCGACATGTCTAATCCCTTGGCTTGCAAAAAGAACATATTCTCTCCTCGTCAGATGGTCAATGCCATAATAGAGTTGCCACCATCCTCCATCCATTGTCATTCCATCAGTCCATTCATACATTCAAAATGTCCCTATCTTGCTAGACACTAGGGGAAAACAAATACATCTTGCACGAGCATCAATGTCATTAAAATATCTTTAAAATTCAAATAATGTCATAAAAAAATCTTTAAAATTAAATAACATCCTAAAAAAATCTTTAAAATTAAATAGTCCTAAAAAATTAAATAATGTCCCGAAAAAAATCATAAAAATTATAAAAAGTCCTAAAAAATTAAAAAATCCTAAAAAATAAAATAACTTTAAAAAAAATCCAAAGCAATAAAGTGTCATTTTTTTATACCAATGTCATTTCATTTAATTTTTTGTTTCATTTCATTTTCAATAAGTTGTTCTTTGAGACAAGATAGACATTTCACTAGACGCGATCAGGAGATGTAGAACCATGCGCTTCACGAATCATGCATTAATAGACAAACCTACCCAATCATGTCAGCAATCAGTTTGATCAAACTTGTCATCATCAAATAGTCATCATTACTAGCTCTTTTGTCATTTGTCCTATCGACATTTTGTCTTACACAGAATGTGTCCTTCCCAAAACCAAACATTGTCGTTATCTATTATGTGTCTTATACAAGATGTGTTCTTCCTGAAACCAGGCATATTGATCATTATTATTATCATCATTATCATTATTCAGCTTAGGTAATCAAATCTGATTAGTTGTTTCTTTGTGTAGTTTAGTAAGTCTTATCTTTTATTGATTTCATTCTAGCACCATGTTTCTATGCTACTCAAGGATATCACTAAGTGATGAGAGTGGTTGGGATGGTTCGTGGTATTTTATTTTGCTTTGTCTTATCTATCATTGATTTTATGTTTTGTCATGTTCCTATTCTACTCAAGGATACCACTGAGTGTTGATAGTTGTTGGGATGGTTCATGGTCCTTTATTTTGGTTGTCTTCTGTTTGTGGGATGTTCTCATAAAAATTTTGGGTATGTACCTCAACCCATGATGTGCATATGTTTCAAGGTGCATTGGGGCATTCCTTGTCAACATTATGTTTGATCTCATGCAAAAAGGATCACAAGATCGCTTTGACTTTGTATCTGTCATGATATGGTGCATCCAATTTGTTATATCAAAAAGCTCTTCAAAAGACAAACAGTGCACTAATAAAGAAAAGAAAGGATTGAGTTTGCTTTTGTTTTTCCTTTTTGTTTCGGCTCATATCCTTTCAAGTTGGATTTATTTTCCTTTTGGATTGTCTTGTTTCTCTCTTCAGTTAGCCTTATTTGGGTCTTGTCTTCTTTTCTTTATTTTCAAAAAAATTGGTCTCTTCTTTTTAGTTTTTTGCCTAGTTTTTCGAGGGGGCACACCCTCACAGCTTTTTGTGTTTGATTCATCATTTTAATGTGATCTTTCTTTTTTCTTTGAAACAACACTCAGAATCGCATTGTCTCAAAGACGGACAAAATGTAGACACCTAAAAATTGTCATTGCCTATCCCTCCCCTTTTAAGTCATATTTTATGTCCTCGGTGAATTTTGCTCAATTTTGTCCATTTTTTTCCATTTTGACATTTTTTTTTCATTTTAGGTCATTTTCAAATATTTTGAATTATTTTGATTTTTTTGTCATCATGTCACATTTTTGGCATGTTTAACTAGATATATTAATAATTTTTTAGTGAATGTCTAATTTTCTTCCTTAGAGAATTAATCAATTAATTAATATCCATTGCCCCCTTAAATATAAATATATTCCATTTATTTATGTATTTTTTTGTCTTTTATTTTACATTTGAATATTTTAAATATTCAAATGGTTTTTCATTTTCTATTTTTATTTCACGTTTAAATATGATTTTATATTTTAGTGTCTTTTGGGATTTTTGACAGACAATTGATAATTTGATTTATTATATGGTTTTATTATTGTCTTTTGGCTCTTCTTTTCCCTCTGACTGTTGATTTCTTCTTGGTGTATGTTCAATTTTCTATTTAATGGGTCTTCTGTTAAATTTGATCATATTTATATGATGGTATTTTTAAATTTATTTACTATTATGCAGATGTAAATATATTCTCAATAATGATCAAACCCTACATAGTTCGATGATCTTGAAGGATGGCTAGTTTCAATCCACAAAGATATATTTAACAATATCAATTTGTTGTGAATTAATATTGATATGTTGTGAATCAATATGGATCTGTTGTTGCTCTATATCGATGAGACAAGTTAATAGAATGTTGTATACTTATATTGCTTTGCACTTAATGATTTGTGTACATTTGCAAAGTGTATATTGAGTGCAAAGAGTCATGTCTCACATAGAGACATGGCTCTACATGAAACTACACGTTTCATGTAGAGACATGTCTTTCTATTAACAAATGTTGTTCGATGATTAACAAGTCTTCAACGATATCATTAACAATTACATGATCGATATATCTGTTGTAATACTTATAATTTTATATTTATATAAATTATCGATACACTCAACAATAATATGATTATTAATCATTGCAATATAATCGATCAAGTATATACATGATCGGTAATTATTAAGTCATTGACTATTAATCATGTATAATAGAGATTAATTATGATAACCATGATAATATCATATAATCATATCAGTATACTGTAAAAGATAGAGATCAATTGTTCAAGGTCAATAGGCCACTTATACATTTGATTACATCGGTTAGAGTAATCCAACCGAAGCTACATATCTCTAATACTCCCTCTTATCTAGGGAATAGTATTTCTATCCATAATGTAAACATGATAGATCCATTTATTGTGAGAGAGAAAGATATCACCTCGTCGTGAATCAAGAGTAATGGCATGTCCACGAATATCAAGTCATATAATATTCACCATAACTCACAATGTAATATCTATCACTATGGTATGTGCACAGGCATCAAGTCACATGATACCTACCATAAAGATATTTGTTCATGGCATATCCACGGATATTAAGTCACATAATATCCACCATGAATATCTTAGTAATATCGATCATCATGGCTTATCCATAGATATCAAGTCTTATGATATCCACCATTCAATTGATATTGCTTAAGAGATAAAGTGATTATTGTAAAACCATCACCTTACAATAATAACCAATAATACAAGTGCTCATCATTGAAAGATCGTCACCTCTCAACGATGTTCACAGAGGCCCATGAAGTCATGGAGTCACACACATGACAATAAAAGAGTTTATACATTAAACATATTTAGAGTATATTAGTACAAGAAATTAACATTGTTGAGACTCAATCTCAGATAAGGTTACATTTTCTACCATACCAAGCTTACCTCGAAAGTATTCAACCTTTGTCTTGGAAAGAGGCTTGCTAAGAATGTATGCTGTTTGTTCACTTGTACTAACATATATTAACTAGATAACATTTATCTACACCATGTCTCTAACATAATGGTAGGGAATTTCTATATGTTTTGATCTGTCATGGAACACTAGATTCACAGAAAGTTTTATACAACTCTGGTTGTCACAGTGAATGATAGTAGGATCCAAGGATTGTCCAAACAATCCTACAAGAAATTTCCTTAACCATATAGTTTTTTGAGCTCTCATGGATGTTGCAATGTACTCAGCTTCTGTGGAAATTTGTGCAACTGAGGATTGCTTCGTACTAAACCAAGAGATCATGTAGATGACCCTAAGCTGAAACAATACCCTAATGTGCTTTCCAATCCACTACATTTCCAGCCCACTCTGAATTAGTATATCCATGTAGATTCAAATATACATTATTATATTTAAGACTGTATCCAATTGTGCCGCGCGAATACCTTAGAATGTGTTTTGTTGCAACTAGTTGTAATTGTCTTGATTCACACATGAACTTACTAAGAGTATTTACTACATAGCAATTGTCAAGTCTAGTGTTGACCAAGTACATCAAGGACCCAATAATTTTTCGATAGAGAGTAGGATCTACCAAGTCTGAGTTTGTTGCAGCTTCTTTTAACTTATGTAAGTTTGTTTCCATGGGAGTAGTCATGGGTTTACAATTCATCATTTCAAACTTTTTCAAAATGTCAATACTGTACTTTCCTTGATTTAGAGTGATCCCATCAGCCTGTTGTCATATTTCTAACCCAAGGAAATAGTGTAAAGGACCTAGATCCTTCATGTCAAACTTAGATGCAAAATCTTGTTTACATTTAGTAATTAGATGATCTTCTCATGTAATCAATAAGTCATCAACATATAGAATGAGAATCAACATTTCACCATTAATTACACCATTGGATCTGCATCATTTTTGGAGAAACTCAAGTCTAAGAGATAATGATATATCCTCTCATACTAGGCGTGAGGAGCCTATTTAATACCATATAGTGCCTTCTTCAATTTGCAAACATGAGAATCATTTCCATGTATTAGAAATGCTTTCGGTTGCTCTAGGTACACTTTCTCTTCTATTATGCCATTAAGAAAAGCAATATTTACATTCATTTGGTGAATCTTCCATCATTTTGATGCAGCAATAAAAATCACAGTCTTGACAAAGGTATATAGAGAAACTAGAGTGATTCCTCGTAATCAATCCCTTCCTTTTGAGAAAATCCTATGGCAACAAATCTTGCTTTATATTTTTCAATACTGTCATTTGCAACATATTTGATTTTGAATAGTCGTATAGATGAAACCACTGATTTATCCTTTGGTCTAGGAACAATGTCCCAAACATTATTCTTAAGAATAGATTGATATTGTTTTCTCATAAAATCTTTCCAAACTTGGAGTTTGAAGGCTTTCTCAACATTAGAAGGTTTTAACTTGATGATTTCACTCATTAAGGCAACATAGCTGGAGTATCTATGAGGTCTTTTGCTTTCCCTAAAGTTCCTTTAGCTGCTACAAAACTTCCAGCCTCTTGAATCATTTTTCTTGCCCATAAAGGTCTTTTTGGGTTCACAATAATGTCTCTAGGCCCATTAGCAGGATCCATAGGCTCATTTGAATTAGCATCTTCCATAAGTTCATGGGTCTCCCTTTGAATCTCAAAACCATGATCCTCTTCCATATTTTGAGGAGACTCTTGATCTTCAATGTTCATCTCATGAATGTCTTTAGATCTTGAATGCAACATCTTCTTCAAATATTACATCCCTACTAAGCTCAATTAATTTTTGTCTAGGAATATAAATCCTATAAGCTTTAGATATTTCACTATAGCCTACAAATATTTCTTTTTTTCGTGAGGGTTCTAGTTTAGATCTATTTTCTTTGGGTATGTGATTGTAAACAGGATAACCAAAGATTCACAAGTGGCCTATATCAGGTTTTATCCCTGTTAATGCTTATTCAGGAGTTTTGTTATCCAAAAGGGAGTGAGGACATTTGTTTTGAATATAGACAGCGGTACTAGAGGCTTCAACACAAAAAGAGGTATGAAGGTTTTGGTCATGCATCATACCTTTGGCTGCTTCTACAATGGTCTTATTTTTCCTTTCTACCACCCTTTTTTGTTGAGGGTTATAAAAATACTAAACTCCCTCTTAATCCCAACATTATTACAAAATTTTTGAAGTTATAAGAGGTATATTTTCCTCCATTATCTGATCTTAAGGTTTTGATTCTTTTCCTAGACATATTTTCTACTAGAGCTTTGAATTCCTTAAACCTCATAAGGACTTTATCATACTCTTTACATTTCAAGAAATATATCTAAGTTTTCCTAGAATAATCATCTAGATAAATAACATAGTACAAGAATCCTCTTAAAGAGGTTACTGTCATAGGTCCACATAAATATTAGTGAAAAAGTTCCAATACATGTTTAGATCTACTTTCACTATTATGGAAGGTGACTTTAGTGTTCTTTTTCAAGGCACATCCTTTGTAAGTTCCTTCATGTTCTTGTTTAAGTTTAGATAAACTTGTCACCATTTTCTCTATTGAAGGTAAAGCACAAAAATGGAGATGCCCTAATCTTCTATGCCAAATCTGACATGTATTTGAAGATTCATGAATTAAGGCTTGAGAAGGAGAAGTGCAAAGTTTATATAAACATCCATGTCGAACTCCTATGGTGTGAGTTTTCTTGATATTTGAATTCTTGGGCCATGCTAGAACCTTACCATCCATGAAGGTAATTTGGTATCCTTTGTCTTCAAGGGTTGATATGGAGACCAAGTTTTGCTTGATTCCCGGTACAAATAATACACTTGTTAATTGAAGGGAAATGCATGATTTAAAATGTATATTATAAGTTCTGATTCCTTTTACACGATACTTAGAATCATCTCCAATAGTAACTTCCTCATCTGAATTTTCCATTGAGCTATTTAGGTGTTCTCTAAATCTTGTGATGTGACGTGATGCCCCACTATCAATTACCTAAGCGTTAAGGCTGGTTGACACATGACTTGACAAGGCTAAATAAAATACAAGTATTTTTGAGTCCTTTTATGAGCCTACCTTACTAACTTCAACAATGGAGGCTTGAGGTTTAGACCTGTCCGGACACTTCATTGCATAGTGACCATATTTGTCATATCTAAAACATTGTACTTTAGACATGTCCCTCCTTTTCTTGAATGAGCATTTTCCATTTGAATCTTTGTCTTTCTTCCTTTTGAAGTTTCCTCTTTTACCCTTCTTGTGAGAGTGAGAATTTAGAACTTGTATATCTTCATTTGTGGAGTTTTGACCAATCTCTCTTGTGACTAGCCTTGACTCTCCTTGAATGCAATCAATTTTTTAGACGATCAAACTTAAGAAGTTTAAATCGGGCACTTATCCCTTGAATGAATGCTTCCCAAGATTTGGGAGCCCATTAAGAGCCAACATGGTTAACTCCTTGCTATCAATTGTGTGACCAATGGTGGATAGTTGATCTCTTAATTTTGTTATTCTCATCAAGTAAGATGTGATGGATTCTCCTTTGTTCATTTTCATGTGATGGAGTTGTTGCTTCAATGCAAGAGCCCTACTTGTGTTATTTATTTCATACATGCTCTCTAAAGTTGTGAACATGTGATAGGTTGTATCCAATTTGGAGATAATTGGAACTATGTGATCTTTCACTACATCCACCAACATCTTCATGGCTTTATTGTTGTTTTTCTTCCATAGAATTTTCTCATTGTCTTCATCAAGTACGGGTATTGCCTTCTCCACGAATGTATCTAAATCATGTTCTCTTAGGGCAAGCATGATCCTGAATTTCCAAGATACAAAATTTGAAGCCCCTTCAAGTCGGTCCTCAAATCTAACACCATTCACCATTTTGCTCAAAATAAGGATTTCTAGAAAATTTAATGGCAATTAGATAATCTTTGCTTATAAATCTGCTCGGATACCATGTTAAATTTGATTAGATTTATATGATGGTATTTTTTAGTTTATTTATTGTTATGCAGATGTGAATATATAATCAACAATGATCAAACCCTACATAGTTCAATGACCAGATAATCTTTGCTTGTAAATCTGACTGTATCTTCCTTAAGCTAGCTGGGATACCATGTTAAATTTGATCATATTTATATGATGGTATTTTTTAATTTATTTACTATTATGTAGATGTGAATATATAATCAACAATGATCAAACCCTACATAGTTCAATGATCTTGAAGGATTGTTGCTTTCAATCCACAAAGATATATTTAACAATATCGATCAAACTTTTAAAGGTCTTCCTGTTGAGATCAAACTTGTTACCCCTAGTGGTAGAAGTTGGATTCAACACTTGGATTATGAAGGCCTCCCCTTCAGATGCAAAAGGTGCTTCAAGACAGGTCATGTTTTGGACCAATGTGAGCTTCAGAAATTTAAAAAGACTTCCTCGTGGTGGCAAGGTGTCTCTTCTCAGCACTATACGATGGAGAAGGAGTCTCTCATCGAAGTTTTTCACAAGTGGTGGAGCAAGTTGGCCCTGTGTCTTCTCCCCTTCCTCCAGCCTTTGTTGCTAGAGTTGTTGAGGGTGTTGTTGTTCCTCCTTCTTCAACATGTGTTAGGGATCCCCCCGCGTCCGGGGTGACCTCCCTATCTGTTGGAGCTGACTCTGTTCCTTTTGGTTCTTCTACAGGGTCTGCCTCTGGGTCTGTCCCTACTGGTCCTTCTACTGGCTATGTCCCTCTCCTTGGCCCTGGCTCTCCGCTAGCTACCTTAGGGCAGGATGTTGCCCCCTCTGGGGGCTTTGTTTCTTCTGGTTTGGACTCGTTGGTTTGGCAAAATGTTGCTGCTAAGGTTGAAGAAGGATGGATCAAGTTTAAAGGAAAACATTCCAAGCGATCTTCGCCTTCTTTCGATATGACCCTTCGATCTCATCAGAAGGGGGCTAAAGAAAAATCCTAAATTTTTGGGATTTTCTTTTGGTTGGGCTTACTTGGGGCCTCACCCGAGTTGTCTATTCCAGGTTGTGGGAGCCTATTGGAAAAACCCTCGTTAAGGTCTAGAACTATTTCGTCTTAGTGGGTTGTCTTTGTCTATCTTTTGTGACCTTCTTGTAAAGGGTTTCAGGTCGCTTCAAAACTTGTTTTCCTTAATATCAAAAACAATATTGATCTATTGTGAATTAATATTGATATGCTGTCAACCAATATCAATATGTTGTTGCTCTATATCGATGAGACAATTTAATTGAATGTTGTATACTTATATTGCTCTACACTTAATGATTTATGTACGTTTGCAAAGTATGGAAACGACTTCATATATATGAGTGCAAAGAGTCGTGTCTCACATAGAGACATGGCTCTACGTGAAACTACATGTTTCATGTAGAGACATGTCTCTACGTGAGAGATGTCTTTCTATTAACAAATGTTGTTCGATGATTAACAACTCTTCATCATTAACAATTACATGATCGATATATCTGTTGTGATACTCATAATTTTATATCGATACACTCAACAATAATATGATTATTAATCATTGCAATATAATCGATCATGTATATATTTAATAATATGACTTATTAAATATATATTCATGATCGGTGTTTATTAAGTCACTGATTATTAATATGCACAGTAGAGAATAATTATGATAACCATAATCATAGCAAATAATCAGATCAGTATACTGTAAAAGATAGAGATCAAATGTTCAAGGCTGATAGGCCACTTATAAGTTTGATTACATTAGTTAGAGTAATCCAACCAAAGCTACATATCTCTAACACCATCTTTATTTGACTAACCACAATTCGAGTATCCCAATTGCATTATCATGTTTATTTAATAATATGACTTATTAAATATATATTCGTGATCGGTGATTATTAAGTCACTGATTATTAATATGCACAGTAGAGATTAATTATGATAACCATAATCATAGCAGATAATCATATCAGTATATTGTAAACGATAGAGATCAAATGTTCAAGGCTAATAGGCCACTTATAAGTTTGATTACATCGGTTAGAGTAATCCAACCAAAGCTACATATCTCTAACACCTTTATTTGACTAACCACAATTTGAGTATCCCAATTGCATTATTGTGTTTATACTTGCCTTTTCAAATATGTATTAGCGCACTTGTCATAAAGAGCAACATTAATTGGGGGAGAAAGAAAAACAGTTGGGTGCAATAGAGAGCTTGCAAATTTTATTTTTTTACGTTTTCATGTTATTGTTTTATGCAAATTTTGCTAATACATCATTGAAGATTAGAAGTAGTTGAATGTGATTTTTATGCTTTTTGTGGTTAAGTTTTCATATTTGCACACTAATTGATTTCCCTATCTACAATTGTTACATGTGTTTTCCAATTACATTGAGACTTATAATTATATATATTATAGGTACGTCACTTACTACATCTTGATAGAGATGCTTGAGGTGCATGAGCCTCTACAACTGATGGCGGTGAATCCAAAGTTGACCTAATGATCTAATTCTAGCTCTTCTGAAGGAAGATTAGTCAAGAAAAAGACCCTTGATGATAGTTGGACTACAATAAGGTAAGTTTTGATTTTATTTAAAAATTAAAATTAAAAATTAGTCTTTAGATTGTTGATTTTCATATTAAACTAAAATTTCTAATTCTAATTATAAATTTATAATTCTTTAAAACTTTTAGTTTCCATTTTGTAGATATCTTCTGTGTCATCTCACCCATCATAGATGTCATTAGATATGTTGATACAAACTCTCCTAGACTTGGAGAGATGTATGAGACATTTGACAGTATGTTGGGGAATATAAAGAAAACAATTTTGGCTAGGGATCCTACTTTGGGGTTATAGGAGCAACATATTAAACCCATTGTCACACGGTGATAGAACACAATGAATACCCCGCTTCATATGACAACATACACTCTAAATCCTAAATGGTATGCAGAAATGGATGGAATGGTGCCTCCAAGTGATGATTCAGAGGTATTAGATGGGTTCTCACAAGCCATTGATAAAAAGTTTTCAGAGGAGGCTTCCATACTTCACACACAGTTCCTTGACTTCACAAAATTTCATGTCCTAGCATTTAGTAAACCACAGGCGAGGTTGGATAGAGTCATATTAGCACAAAAAGATCCTATCAAGTGGTGGCCATGACATGCGAGAGATACACCACAATTGAAAGTGTTTGCCTCTCGCCTCCTTCACAGATTGCTAGTTCCTCTGTTGCAAGGAAGAATTGGTCTACATGTGCCTTTATCCACTCTTTCAAGAGGAATAGACTTACCTCTTTGACTTTATGATCATCAAACTCTAGAGTACAGGCAAACTCCAACTTTATGGTAGGATGTTGATCCTGAAAGTGTGGCTTAGGTTGATGAGGAAGAGACACCACCGAGATTGGTTGGGGTTCCATTAGACGAGGATACAATGGCAATGACTCAGATGACTTTGGGTTTGATACAGTGTTGATAGAAACAAAATAGGAACAACGGTGTGTTTTGTTTTTTTGTATTTTGATTTTTATATTCAGCATGAAACTATATGGCAGCACTTAGCCTTTGGGCATTTTGTATGTTAAAGGTGAACTTGTTTTTTTGTTATCACATGCATAATGACAATGAATCCTGAATTCTGAATGCATATTGAGTATTGAACATTGAAACTTGACTATTTACTTTTAGTATTTAGTATTGAAACAATGAAATGTTGTATGTTAAGGTTCTATGATGTTTAAATGACATGTTTTATCCATATTTTCATATGAATGTAATGTATATCTACAAATTTCTCTATATATTTTAAAATTTCCCTATATTTTATATAGTTGTCCCATTTGTCGTCCCCAAACTAGCCAAAAAAATTGTCGTCCCAAAAACTTGGGATAATACTAATTATTCACTCAAGCATAACTTTGTTCACTCAAGGCAAACTATACGCAACTTGCAAGGAATACACGATTTGATATTTTAGATCATATGCCCAAGTTTGGTTAGTAATAACATATTTTAATATTTAGGATTGCCTTAAGGTATGAAGCCCACACAAGATTTAAAAAAATTGCAAATATTTTATAAAATTATCTTTCATTTTGCCTCCCACCGTTGAAAACGGTAGTCCATCCCTGGGATGGCCAGGGAACGACTTGGCTGTCCCCAACCATCTCGGGGACGGCCAATGGTTTTTGAAACCTTTGTTGATCATCCCCAAGTTTCCAGGAAGGTTTCCAAAAATTTTCTGTCATCGGAAACGGCTTGGAAATGTTTCTTGTCATCCCCCATCCCTGAAACCATTTCCATTTCCAAAACAGGGGCATTTAGATGGAAATGCATTTACGAGTAACACTGATTATAGGGCCTACTATCTTAGAATGCTAATATGTTTAAAAAATTAAATCCACAAGATGCTTGACAAGGGATATGTTCCACAATATAGTCTGTGTGGAAGTATGTCTTCAAAGCTCAAACGACATCTTAGCCAAGCCACGGAATCTGAGACCTTTTCGTCAAGTTTATGTCATGATTGATATGATTAAATCAAATACAAAGTCTCTGTTTGAACAAAAAATAGTACAAAAACGAGAGTTTTAAGTTGTTCATGTTATTTGGCAGGTGTCAATGACTTGATGTGGCCGAATACATGGGACTTCAAAATTGTGTAAACAAAATCTTTAATAATCATAGGCTACCCATTAGATTAAGTTGTTCTACTATTGCTGTGTGGCCCCTCTTACATAAGGTTTCACAGTTCAGAGATTTACAGATCCACTTACCATACTTGTATCTTAACCATCCAGCAGTATTACTTATTCTTACCATTCATTCATAAGGAAATTAACAAGTTGGTACCACATACATGTTCACTTGGTACCGCATACGGTTACAGAAAATTGAGGATTGTCACTATGCAAAATAGCCTTCACACAAATACATATAAAGTGAATAGTTTGACAAACTGTCCCTACTAGTCCATGATATTTACAAAGCTGAAAAATATTTCCCAACCATTGAACTAACTGCCACAGGTGTCTCAAGACAGCCAAATAAAGAAAGGCACCTTTCATAACTATCACCCAACCATTTCAAATTTATTGCAGCATCGCTACAGCTGATCCATCTTTAAACCTGTAAACAGAGAGTTTGTAAGGCTTGCCATTCCATCAAACAGTATCACCAGAATCTAAAAAATTATAAGGTTCATCAATAACAACACATGGATTACGATTTGCACCATTTTAGGTAATGCAACTCGTACTGTTTTCAAGGAGGCAATGATTCATTGTCTTTTTACAACCTAACCATCCTCCGACAATTCATATGATCACAATGGAGAAAATGTAAGCACAAGAACAAAAACTTCTTGTTAATTCCCTGTCAGATTTTACAGAATTTGCATCTTGAATGTCATTTCATATGCAAAGTAAGTTTAAGAGGAGTCGTGAATGTCATAATAGTTCCCTACAAACAGCCTCCTCCTGCTTTACTCAATTAAAGAATTTATTTTCTTATGCCATGCGCATCCCCATAAACATCTTGAACTGTATATTCAAGAACTTAACACGAACAACAAAATAGGAAAACTGTCCCCAATCAAATCAGATAAAACACATTCACTAGATACGCATGGGCAAGATATGAATAATGTAATGATAGTAATTACCACAAAACAATATTGGCATGTTCATTTAGGTGGCATTTTCGCAGTTTATTGAATTGTATAATGTTTTTATCAGGATTCAAATGCATAATTTTGACTTGATCTGAAAGTAGTTTTCAGGCTTGCTCCTTAAACAGAGCTTTTATCCATAGATTCCATATGCTGGAAGATGGGAAGATGGGAAGATGTAGAGGAAAACTGTAATATGACAAGGAAAAATTGTGTGAATTATTGATCTTGCTTCAAAAGAACAAAAGCATAGATGGAAGACTTGCAGAATACACGTGCAACTTTTCAGATGAACAAAATCAGTGAGCTTTCACAAGTTTTACTCACAAGTTCTGTGCTGCTGGTTTTTTGGCATCAATTTTGGGCATAATTTGAGCTGGTTATTGGGTTGCCGACTCTCTCAGAGGTCTATTGAATATTCCATTGGCAAATTTAAGACTGAGGTGTTACAACTTGGTTGTGAATTTGTGGCAATAATCGAAATTGAATAGCAAAGAGAAGAAATAGAAGACTATGGAAGACCTATACTGCCAATAACCAAGCATCCTATTTATCTACCACAACACACTGAGTACAAATAAGGTAATGCAAGCTAGATGAAGAGCCAACACACCAATTTGGTAGCATCAAGGATATAAATTATAAAGAGCCTCCTAGGATAGAGATGAATTTGTGACCAAAAATAAATCCCCAAATGATTATGATTGGAGACAGCTGGGACCTAATTTTCATGGACAAAAGTCTTTACTTTGACATACAAGAATCTAAAAGGAGTTCCACAAAATATGTGCATATAGAATTCCTTTGATAACTAGAGCATTACCGATGCTGAGAAAAGCTTACACAACAAATCCAAACTATATTGCAAGGGTCCAAAAGGAGACTGGTAAAATGCTTGATGCTGGCAATTTCTTACAATACAAGCATGTGAATAGGTATCCCATTAATGATTAGCCTAAAGAAAGAATTGACACACATAGGAGTATGTGTTGACTTTAAGTAGTTTGAATGCAATCACTATTTAAGGATAGACATCTAGGTATGATTAAATTATCATAGTTGAAGAGGCTGCAAAAAATTAAAACAAGCAAACCCCACACAAATTGTCCTCTTTACTGCAAAAACCAAAGATTTAGATAATGCCTTGAGAAGTATATCACTGCAAGACAATATTACCAATACACATGGGAAATGGAAGAAAAACAAAAACCTGCATCATTTAAAGTAGGATCAACTTTAGTGTACAGAACTTCAAACCCTACTTGATCTGAAAGGTGCCCTACCACATCAAAGCAAAAAAGAATCATACATACACTACATCGACTAGAAAGTTCAGACTACTTACAGTCCAACACAAATTTTCAAAGTTGTTAACATATCTTGAACAACAGCCCTTGTTCAAAAACCCACCATCAATGACACACAAGTACAAGACGATTTGCAATGCATACATCATGCAAGGCCAATTTGACTACTAGTTGGTTAAGATGTTCAAAAAAAGAAACCAATGCCTAAAAAGGAATGCTTGGCTATTGAAGAATCAATATGAATTATGGAACTAATCAAAAGCAAATCGATGGGGCCAACAAAGGCTTCAAATATTGTAGCATGGATGACAAAGTATAAGGTAGGGACCTCAAGAAAGGGAATGCAGTTCTTTACAATGCATGTTTTGCTTAAAGAAACCATAAACTATTAGATTTTTGCCCCTTGATACTACATGATCATATGTTCCATGCACAACTATTAAATCTAAAACCTGCAATTACAGTGTTACCAATAGTTTAAACTGTGTGCATGTAGTTTTGAGCATAATAAAGAGCAAATTAAAACAATATTAACCCACTACTCAAAACACAAACAACACTCAGATTAAGTATAAGAGTTAGTAACCATCCGTGAGGTGGTTGTGCTAGTGGATGGTTGGATGTGGGTATTTGTGCTGGCAACATAAGATTGCATGTAAGATAATCCATAAAACAGCTTGGATGAGGGTGGATTTATAGATTTTTAGCTTGACGGATCGATGGCTAGCATTAAAAAATGAAATCAATGGGACATATTGGTCAAGAGCCATGGGAAGATGAGAAGAGAATGAGTGTCCTCAATTGTTGGAGGAGTTAGCGGGAGAGGGATGTAATGTCCCCTTCTTGAACCTAGTCATTTTGAGGTTTCCATTAGCTTATTCCCGAATTCCTGTAGGCTAAGTAGATGTAGTTAGGGAACTCACTGTCTTGAGAAGAGCTCTAGCAGGTGTTTTCAATGTATTCTGGCAGTGTTTCTATTTTTAGCAGATGGCTATGTTTAATAAGTGTTATTTTTAGCACTTGATGTTGGCTTCTATCTCCTATCAATTTAAAGTGCAATGCTTACCAATTCACTGCCTTGGTGAGTCCTATGGTTGACAGGATGATATTTGATTTATTTCACTTTAGTGTTTTTTTATTTAGAGTTACTTTATAAATTAAGTGAAAGGTGACGTGTTCATGAAGTAATCCCCTATTCCTATGCCTGGAAAAGTTGACAACTTTAATTTGTTTTAAAAGGCAAGTATAGAGATTATTAATATAGAAGGTTTGAATCTTGCCTCCAAAAGTGACAGCAAGATTAAAGGTGCGGTAAAGAGTTCTTAAAATGTTATGTTGTGGGCTCAAAAAGGGTGTTGAACCTCTTTGGATTAATTTCATGTCATTTGGATACAGATGAATTGATAATTTAAGGAGATGCTGCTGGACTAAGCTAAGGGAGTTCGTCTTTGCTGGTTGAGGATGAAAACTCTCTTCTTTTGCTAGTTTTGGTGGTGAAACATCCACCCTAGCTGATTGGTATTTTTGGTTTGAGATTTTCAGTATTTTTTTGTGTGATTTTAATTTTTAGGTTTGGAAAAGATGAAGATATATGCAGTTTTTTGATATGGGTAACTAGTTGGTGTGGTATGTACTTTCTTGAGTATGGATTGAGTTTTGAAAATATTGAAAGCTTTTTCAGTATGCTGGTGTGCCTTTTCAGGAAAACTGTATATCAAATTTATGCTCATAACTCAGTGGTTGATAGAGATTTTGCTCTGGGTATTGTTTCATTGCATCCCTCACAGCTGAGCGCCATCTTTTGAGTATCTCTTTGTGATTTTTGGTTGATTATTGATTTTTCAAGGCAAATTGCCCTACCCTAAGGGCCATACCTCTTCCATTGGCACTTAAAAGTCATTGGGATTAATCTGCATTTGATTGAGGTATGGAATTAATCTTTGGAGGTGCCTGACTAACTCAGATTTGAAGCTGTTTGGAAGTTTTTAATATCATCCCAAGAATCACCCTTGTCATACTTGGGCACATAGTTGGTGCTGGTCTATTTCCTGAATATTATCTTTCATTTTTTGAAGACTAAAGGTCTGCTATATGTGTTTTAAATCTGATTTGAAATGCTTTGAATGAGTTTGATGAAGATTGTATGAAGACTAGTTGTAATCAGCTCATTACTTTTTATTATATATTGCAAATATATCATGCTTGTGTATATAACATCAAAAAGAAAACTACTTTCATTGGTTACATAAACATGCAAACATATTTCGAAAAAAAATATATCGGGTGTGAAAACTCCAAGGGATCAAGGGGAGAATCAAGAGTGGAGATTCTCCTAGAAGAAGTGGATGGATAAGATGGAAAGGGTGTTAATGTTTGGTATCTAGATCGGATTCTAGCTTCACATTATTTTAATTAGGAGAAATAAAATAATAAATTTATTATTTAATTAGAGAATTAAATAATATAGAAGATTAAATTATTTGATTGGAGAATTAAATTATTTATTTATTTTAATTAGAGAATTAAAATAATATCAATTAAACCGATTAAGGGCCGGGCCCTTTGAATTTCCTAAAAACTTCGGGCCCTTATTGTATTTTTAAATACATGGAAATTCTAAATTATATCGCCCTATACAAAATGGGCCCAAATCGAATATAATTTGTAATTTTAGTTTGGCACCAATAAAGGGCCAACTTTGCCATTTTATTTGTAA
The DNA here is from genome assembly GCA_027943335.1 of Chamaecyparis obtusa. NCBI lineage: Eukaryota > Viridiplantae > Streptophyta > Pinopsida > Cupressales > Cupressaceae > Chamaecyparis > Chamaecyparis obtusa. The sequence goes on along the minus strand of BSBK01000353.1, from coordinate 23,332 downwards.
CATCCTCATATATATATATATATATATATGAGGTGTGGATAATCAGTTAACAAATACTGGTGAAAAATTATATGAGGTGGCAAATTTACACCAGCGATTCATCTCTGGAATATATACATTACCTTGCAATTTGATCAACACATATTGCAATCTGCCCCATCAGCAAATTCAGATTGCGATCTGGTCCGATCTATAAACACAGTGATTGCATCTACACTAAGGTCATTTGATCTATGCACTCAGCTGGTCTTCGGATTGATTGATCAGAGATCATTACATCTTGGAGAACTACTACAGCAGTTACATCTGGAACAATGTTCATGATCTCCATTCATACTTCATTGATGATTTGCTTGGCGATTGCACTCCTACATTGATTGCACCAATTTGATTTGCTTCATTGATCTACGATCCTCAGCAAATCTTCAACAAGTGAATTGTGTAATCTGATCTTGAAGGGCAATAACAGATAATCCATTGATGCTGGGTTTTTCCTTCTTATCAGAAGGTTTCCCAGGGTAAATTGTGTTGAGTCTCTTGTGTTTTTTCTATTTTGATTTGTTTAAATTACTGTTCTGATTTTTGCTCTAGATCTGATTACTTAAACTTAACAAAGGGTACTTGGGAGTACCCTTGAGGGATGGGAAAGTCATTTGACCCATGTGACATGGTACCAAAGCCATGTCACACGTACAAAGGCCCATGTCTTGTATACAAGAGGCCATGCCTTGTGTACAAGAGGTCATGCCTTTGTACACGTGAGGATATAGAGGATTTGATGGGAGGGTTCACAAGGATTAGGCGTGTTCAAGTGGGGAATTAAGGAATTAAGTGTATTGATCCACTTAATAAAAAGTGGAAGATATCTTAGTTACCTCGTACATACTTAAGGCATCCCACACCCGTACCAGGTACCCCCGGGTACTGGTTAACTCGAGGGTATGCCCAAGTATGTACCAAGGCGTACCCAAAGGCACTGAGCACCAAAAAGTAACAAAAAAGATGTTTTTTAACGTCTTTTTGCATCCAAAATCCCTAAAGCATCATTTTGCTCAATACAAATATTATTTTTCTCTCTTTTTCTCTTTTCTATCATTGGATTTTCCTCACCTCTAACACTTTATGCAGCCTATCATTGCTGCCCCTCAAACCCATTAGGGTCTCCACTCCCAAACCCCCACTAGTATTTGGGAGCTCTTGTCATATAAGAAATTTGATTACAATCAGGGGTTTGGAAGTGGAGAGTAGAATCAAGAACTTAGATAACTAAAGTTAGCACTATTAAATGCGAATTTATGAAGATAAATATTAAATATGTAACTATCAATTGGCATTTAATATTTATCTTTATCACTACCATTTTGGCATTTGGCATTGATCAATGATAAAGTATCATACTATCAAATATATTTAGCTTTACAATTATGTATTTCTTTAAATTTTGTAAAATTTTGCTCGTACCCATGTACCCAGTTCTTGTACCCATACCAGAACTTGGGAAGAGGATTTAGGTAAATTAGATAAATGAAATATTTATATATATTTTGGGATGAGGATAGGAGACAATAAATAATTGGATTTATCTGCCTAAGGTGGAGTATAGAAGGGTCATTAAATAATTTAAAACAGAAATAGATGCTGGTGAATAGTGATCAATAGTAGATGAATAGTAATTTTATTAATTGAATAGTAAAATGTTATTTAATTAATGAGGAGATGGGAATGGGCTAATCGATTGAATGATTAGGGTTGCATTCAATCAATTGGAGAAGAAATAGTCGGGTAATGATGATCTTTCCATTTTAGGTGTCTAGATAAACTAAGCATCATATACTTGTCTTTATGTAGCCTGTAGGTCCTAGGAAATAGGTGTTGTACAATTATCAAAAATCAATAAATATAAGCTCAGTTAGTATAATCCCTGTCCCTATTTTGTGACCTATCCCAGCATGCCAATTTTTTTCATCCACTATCGTATAAAGAAGGATTTAGCTTGCACATTTAGGCATATTACGAGGGTTTTAGCTTACATTAAATTACTACCACTCTAGCATTAATAAGTCCAATAGAGCATTATTCCTTTTCCTAGTTGTAAAGGTTATAAACAAGTAAAGATAGCTTTTTCGGTCATTGGGTCACCGCTAAACAAGAAATCAATTTGGTGTATGATACCCCTCTTTATGCAAGCAACCATTTTACAAGGGAATTCTTTCTCCATGGACCTTATATTTTGTTTAAATCAGATGTACAGACCTAGATTTAAACCTGTGACCACTGCTCTGGACTACATAAGCCTTCAGCATTAAGCATGGCACACGTCAACACCACTTTCCAAGAGTTTAGGTATTATTGCACCACTCTATGGCTGTGTTTGTTGGAGGTGCATCACCTAACCTTTTGGACCTGTTCCCATTAAAAGGATGTTCTAAGGATACCTCAAAAACATCCCCCTCCTATCCCCTGGCTGCAACTTTATAGAGGAAACGGCCCGAAATCGTGGCTTTGCATGAAAATTGCCACGGACAACAAGCAGTCCCCACATAGAACTAGTTTTTAAAAAAGGATCTCCCTTTGATAAAAAATATTTTATTCCTTTTCTATTGTGAGCCCCCACACCACTCGGCCCTAAATGAGTAAACGATAGCTTCGTCTTCCATTCCAAACCAATTTAGTTATAAGCAATTTTGAATTTTATTTATACCAACCATGCTATAACAATATAATATTAATATCAAATTAATATTTTGAATGTCTATGTGGTCTCAAAACCTTTATTTGCGCTTGGTGTGGAGACTCTACCTCTTGACCCCACCTTCTATTGTAGGAACTACCACCTTCAAATTCCCACTCTAGTTTTAAAAAGCAAAAAGTAGACTATGCTACATGGACAAGCAACATTTTTGTATACATATATAGATGACCACACCCTCTGGGCATTTTGTTGGAATTTTATATAATATGTGTCTATTGAGAAATAATAGCAATGAAATTTTGACATTGGTTAGTTTGTATCTTTACCCTACCTTGTGTTGCGATAAAGAGTCTGCAAGGGATGCTCCCCAAAGAGCCCCACAAGGCTGTTGCCCCAAAATCTCTCAAGGGCTATTGCCCCTCAACACCAATAGGGGCCACCACCCTCAATATACCCGCATTAGTTTCAGAAAGAAAAAAAAGAAAAATCATTTTTTACCATGCTGGATAGACAAGCAGCATTGTTTTATACAGACATCACATCCTTTGGACATTTTATTGGAATATTTATATAATATATGTACATTGTCAATAAAAGAAATGAAATTTTGACATTTGTTAATGTGTTAACTCTGATGTGAAATCTCAATTCAGCTATATATTTTATAATAAGAATCTATAATGTATACAATGACTGTCTAACTAATGTTATCATATGAATATTTAGAATTTCCCAAAATTTTAGGATTTTCCATATTCTTAATTTGTCATCCCTTGCCATGCCCTAAAATGGCCTCCCAATTATCTATCCCAAAAATGCATTCCCCCATCCCTTGCTTTCTCATCCTAGAAACTTAGTGTAACATAGCCTTTGGGGAATTTCCGTAACTGTGGTCTTCAATTGTCAAGATTCATTAAGGAAAATACCAACGAACCTAACTGCTGTGATGGATGACAAACAGTTTGCAATAGAATGATACTACGGACATTATATCTCATCTTTTGGGTCATTCACCCCAGTCACACTTTAGATACTAACATGCAAAAGGACTACTATCATTCACAAAACAATATCAACTGATACCGATAAAAAGCACAAAGACAAGGGTGAACACTGCTCTAATATTGTGCATATTATATGTGACGTATAGACTATATCTCACCCTTCATCATAATGTTCTTTTCTACTGATGCACAATTTTGGCGGAGGGGGCAAATTGTTGACCCTCCTTTGTTGCAATGACGATATAATTCTTGTAAAGATAATGCACACAAGAAGCTACAAAGAGGCTCCTAAAGTGATATTTGACTAGATGGATTTTTATATTAATCTCTGCTAAGGCAGCACCATAGGAAAGTAGAGTCATTTCACCAGATTACACAAAGGAAAAAGATGAGATGGGTGCCTTTAGATATTACTATTACAAATATGATACTACGGACATTATATCTCATCTTTTGGGTCATTCACCCCAGTCACACTTTACATACTAACATGCGAAAGGACTACTATCATTCACAAAGACAAGGGTGAACACTGCTCTATGAACACTGCTCTAATATTGTGCATATCATATGTGATGTATAGACTATATCTTACCCTCCATCATAATGTTCTTTTCTAATGATGCACACTTTTGGCCGAGGGGGCAAATTGTTGACCCTCTTTTGTTGCAATGACGATATAATTCTTGTACAAATAATGCACACAAGAAGCTACAAAGAGGCTCCTGAAGTGATATTTGACTAGATAGATTTTTATATTAATCTCTGCTAAGGCAGCACCACAGGAAAGTAGAGTCATTTCACCAGATTACACAAAGGAAAAAGATGAGATGGGCGCCTTTAGATATTAGAAATAAATGAATAACAACCATAATAACAATAATATAGAAATAAGCTGTCTTTTAAATTCTGTAAGAATTCGCAGTCTGTCTGTTCTCTTGAGCCTATGTAAAAATATAGTAGACCTATACCATGTATTGTATACAAAATCAGTTTTTTATTAACCAGAGTGGATATGTTCTGTTAGGGTCATTTTGATGTGAGACTCATATTATACTTTAGATAAATGGAAATATTCTTCTCAAACTTCTTGATGTGACTGTGTCAAAGAAGAAAATATGTTTTATCTTCTACTTCAATAAAATACAACATTCTAGATATTTTCATCCAAAAATAAGACATTGCAAATATTTTTTCTTCTTCATAAAAACATGATATTTAACTTTTCTTTCAATGAATAAATTATTAACCAGCAATATAAATAGTAAAACATCAGTTATGTTCTTAGGAGTGTCGCACACTTAGCTTTGCCCATTTGAACAAGTTAGGTGTAAAAACATTAATTATATTCTGACTAAAACATAAATTAAATCTACCCATTATCAAATTGAGTGTTCCATTATTGCAACAATCAAGCCATTTTAAGATGGAAAAACAGATTTCTCACTCTGAACCATAATCCTGCGTATGCAAACACTGCAGGATCTTCTCAAATAAAAGAAATCCTTTTCCACACTTAAAACTTTGTAGAAGGTTGTTTATGTATAACTTTCATATAATTCTAAAATGGAGAGTGTGGGAGAGAGAAATCTCACATATAAGAAAATATAATTGTTTAAAGATTGGCTATAAGGGTGTGCAATAAAAGAGGCCATACCTGTTAACAAGGCTGATAGTGACGCGAGGATTGTTAGCTTTAATAGTATTCCAATCCTCTTCGCCTTCCTTTAACCTTTCCATTAACTCATTCACAGCTCCATAACTGCAACTGCACTCTATCGTCTTCAGTGTTTTCAGCTTCTCCAATCCATCTGGAACTTTCTTCACTCTCGGACAATCCCATATCTTTAGTATCTTGAGGCGTTCCATTGCTCTATCCTCCAATGCTGGGAACTCTTCCAAGAGGGGGAAGCCTTGAACTGACAGTTGAACGAGCCTTGGAAATCCCCTTGACTCTCCAAAATGCTTTGGTAATTTTGTGCATTTGTGATTACCAATTAGAGATAATACTTCTAAGTTGAGGATATTTTGTAGTGCTGGATAATCACAACTACAATAAGTCAAAACAAGCTCTCTCAAATTTCCCGCAAGGCATAGCCAACTCGGCACAGAGAATCGGCATAGATGAAGTGTTCCAAGATATTTCAAGCATTTCATTGTTTCCGGGAAAGGTGGAAGAAGCAATTCCGTATCATGTTCCTTTTGAGGAACATTATTCCATAAACCAAGATGCCGCATTTTCACCAGGCGTGCAAGGATGCCACCTTCAACACTTCTCAAACATTGTTTATCATTTATAGAAATCCTTAGTTCCTGGAGGTTGATCATGTTGCTCACATCTTTTAGATTTAACCACTCGTTCTCTTCAAAACCAAGCTTCAACCATGACGATCTCAGAGTCTTCAGATTGACAAGCTTCAGTATTCCCTTAGGCATACAATCCAACATTTCAGAGCATAATATTACATTGAGATAGGATAGACAATTGAGTTCTCCTATCCAGTCTGGTAGCCTTCGCAGGTTTGCACAAAATGTAAGATCAAGAAACTGGAGATACTGAAGTCTTCTCACACATTCTGGCAGCTCATTAATTTTTGTCCCAGATAAATTTAAAACCTTGAGAAGTTGCATGTTGCCAACAGATTTAGGTAACGTGCTGATCTGAGTATAACCAAAATCAAGAACCCGCAGCACTCTGAGACGATCAAACAAGTTCTCTGGAATATTTCGAATTTTGAAATTTTCCGACAGTGAAAGAGTGCGGAGAAATTTCTGATTACGAAGACTGCTCTGTGAAATAGCATCAGTATCCATACCTTGTTGAGCCAATAATATCCTACGGCAGCTTTTCAGGAGAGAGGGAGGAGCAAATTCACATCTATTTTCCATAGAAATATAAATGGCCAAATCCATCATTAGTTCGTGGACAGAGCAAGAGAGTGATGCATCTAAAGACTGCCCTGTTACATCAACTAAACATAGATTTGCAAGCTGAATCAGGTAACTCAACCCAACATCCAGCTCATCTTCTCCGGGATATGATGGAGTAATAAGTCCCTCTGCTAACCATAAATGTATGAGATATTCGCAGGGAATAATATAGTCCTTGGGAAAAAAGCAAAAGTAGGCAAAGCAGACTTTCAGGTGTCTAGGCAGGGAGTCATAACTCGGCTTCAGAATCTGCAAGATGGGCTCCTTTGATATCAGCAATTCTTTCAATTTTAACTCCCATTCTCCTTCTAGACTGTAGTTTGCCATAGAAGCAGCAACCATTTTCACTGCAAGTGGCAACCTACCACATTCACTTTCAACTGAACGAGCCAAACTCTCCAGGTACTTTGGTGGTCTGTTTGCCTCCGACTTAGGGAAAGCATGAATGCAGAACAGCTTCCAACTATCTTCAGCTGACAGAAGTTCCATTTCATATTTATGGACATTCATAGTTGGAAAAAGATTCCTAGTCCTAGACGTGACTACAATTTTGCATTTGCTATTCCGGCCCCCGGGAAGCCCGATTCTTGAAATGATGCTATTTATCACGCTGTTCTCCGAATTTGTGGTCCACAAATCATCCACAACTATTAAACATTTTTTTCCATCTAAATAACCATGAATGACCTCTGAGCCTCTAACCTCACTGATACCCTCGTCTATCTCTAACCCTAATTGCGATCCAAGGTCGACTTGCAAACGTTTAAGAGAATAAAACTGGGAAAGATTAATCCAAGCAGACTTCTCATACCTCTCATAAGCCCTGCCATACACATGCTGCATCAGGAAGGATTTTCCTATGCCCCCCATGCCCGTGAGGGTAAGGACGGTCACAGAAGGATCCTCTAACAGACTCAAAATGTCCTCCACTTTGTCTTTGATGCCCACAGGTGGCGAATCGCTGACCCATTTATCCGATCTTCTTCTTCTTGAATACCCCATTCCCCTGTTACTCCATGAATCGCTCAGCTGACTACCTCGTTCGATCACAGACATAACTCTCTCTTTCAACTCCTTGATCCTCTTCCTCATAGCCAAGCGGCGCAAGATCCAGTCGCTGCCCAAACATGACTGAGTCGGAGGCACAACAGCACACAGATCCATAATGTCCTCGGTGTCGAGGCATATATCTCCGACTTCCTGCAGCCATTCTTTCACGGCGTCGCTCTGCTTGCTGTCTTCATCTTCAGAACCATACAGATAACCACTAATTCGTGCAAGTTTTTTCTCCAGCCATTGAAATTCTTTTCTGAAACTCATCGCCAGCGAGTCCTCATCAAACCCCATTTTATCTAGCTTGGTGAAAATGGCGTTTGCACACGCGGCCACAATTCCAGCTGCCATGGTGACAATGGAAGCACTGCTTCAGATCTGATTTCCTCCTTCCTGGTTATCGCATAATGGGGTCCTAGGTTATTGTAGATGGGGTTTCTGTATAAAGGTAAAATTGTCGAATCTGCCACTGCAACATTCTTGTTTGATCCAACACCCAATTTAGTTACTCAATTTCTACGTTTAATTCAACAAGAGAGAATATATTCAAAGCACATAATTTACCAACATCTCTCTTCTTTCTCTTCTTCTCAAATTTATTCTTAGACTAAGGGTTATCCTTCCTTCTCGTTTTTCTTCTTCTCTTTTTCTCAAATTTGTTCCTGGGACCATCTCTTTTTTTCTTTTTTTTTCAAATTTATTCTTAGAACTGATCTCTTTCTTCTTCTTTTTTCAAATTTATTCTTAAGAGTGTGGGCTCATTTAGAATCATTCAACTTGAGAGAAGAGTCCATCCACAATTGAAATGTAGATGGAATTTAAAACTTAACTACCATATTTATATTTAATAAATATAAATAAAATAAATTGAAAAAGATATTTATTTTTAAAAAAATAGACCCGCAATCATAAAAAAATTTATATATAATAAAAAAATATTTATAACAAATAATAATATTTCTTTATTTTAAAAAAATAGAGCTAGAAATGAAATGATAAACATATGGAAAGTAATTATTTTTGAGTTTTAATTAAATATTTTTTATTATTTATAAAATTTACTTATGATATTTTATTTTTTAATTAAATTTATTGAATTATATTTCATGAGTGGTTCATACCACTCATCTTTTATGAACATTAATGGTCCAAAAGATCCTTGGCAAGCAATAGATTTGATGTATATGCATGATTGACTTAGATTTCAAATTTTGTATGTCTTAAAGCGCAAGAAGAACCTCACATTCAAATACCCATGTGGCACTGGCCTAATAGGTGTGTGAAGTGATCAAATCTCATTTTAAGGCAAAATCAAGCACATATGATGAGATGTGTATGATTAGAGGGTTAGTATGATATTTCTTGAACATTAGGTTTATTTCATGAAACAGGTAATGCTTCAAAATTCCAGGTGGTTCTAACACATTTTCGTCTAAACAATGAATTCTTGAACTTACATACTAAAAATTGGCCTAGAGAAGAAAGTTTGTAATGCCCCTATTAGATTGCTAAAAAAACCCAACCAAACGTTGTAAAATTCTATTGAATCTATGTTGTTTGTACATGAACCAAAAAAATCCTTTGATGAGTATGCAAATTTCTCATTCAAAGAGCCAAATGCCTCCTTAAAACAAAAGCTTGGGTCTTCAATCTTGAATTTCAATAAATTTTCGCAAGAATTTCAATAAATTTTTGCATCATATAAAAGTTTAATTAGGGAAAACAAAATAGTGTCCACAAAAGTTTCTTAAGATTCCATGCACAGACTCAAAAATGACCAACATTTTTTAGAAAAGATGATATGTTTGATCACTCTTTGGTCATACCAATAAGGGTAGCAGAAGAAAGAGAGACCAAAAACCTTTCAATCAAGCCATTAAGTTGCCTAAACAAGAAAGAGATGTTCAACCAAAACCAAAACCAAAAACCAACTTTCCCGGAGTCTATTTCAAATTCAATAATATTTACAGACTTCTTCTGAAACTCAAGAAATGAATAGAACAATAGGGACAAGATATTTAACAAAAACCAGAAACCAACTTCCCCAAAGAGCTATTTCATAATCAATAATATTGGCAAATTTCTTCTGAAACTCGAGTACAAGATAGAATTTGAATTGTTGAACCAGACCAAACACCAAATTTCCTAGTGGTCTATCTTAAACTCAACAATGTTAAGACTTCTTCCAAAACTCCCATCATAGACCAAAATGGCCCAATCTACTTAAAGAAAACAAATTGTTTAGACCATCAGAAGGAGACAAAATCAAAATTCCAATGCCGTAGAAATATTCCCATAAGCAAAGACAATAATAAAGACTATCGAATCCAACAGTGTAACACCACCAAAAAGAAACTTACAAGAAACACAACATCGATCCCAAATATACACACAATAGTTTTTTTTTTTAAACTACTATAACAGAAATACAGATTACAAAATTGTACATCCGAAACTACTTAAGTTTACAACTGAGTATTCAAACATACTCATAGTCAAATCATAATTCATCATGTGGTACAACAAATAACTTAATGTTTTATACAACGATAGAATCATTCTGATACTTAATTACAAACAAATGATATGCTGTTTATAGTCTCAACTGTTATCCACTGTCTCATTCTCATAGTTAAATCCGTTAAAACCTGGAAATCAAGATGGACATAAAACCGAAACAATACAGGGCTTAGTAACAATGAATATGCTGACTAAAAACCTCCAGAAATCTGCATATCAAGATTAACAGCAAGAACAATAATCGTACAACTTAATAATTAAGACCACTGGAAATAAACAACTTTCTTTTTTCTTTTTTTTTCTTAACAGAAAATAGCAAGTACCATATTCCATTTCTATTGAAAACAAACTCGCAAAGAATATGACAAGATGATGATCCAAAAGTCCATGGGTGTCTACATAATAATCTACGCCATGTATCCAATAAGGAAACCCCGTAGTAATCATTATGCCGGTGAAACCATAATTTTATTTTATCTTGTTAAGAGATGCCCAAGCCCATGAATTTCAAGAATTATCACTTAGTTAATTAACTGACAGAAATTCTTTCCCATAAGGACCCGACTAGTATCAAACATTCTGATAAAAATTCTGTCACTTCAAGGTACTAGACTAGTGCCAGCCACCCACCTATGGATCATCCTTGCATAATCTCAAAAACACATACAATCATAGCTAACTTAATTGAAAAGGAATAATTTACTTATTCCATTTTAATTAAGTAGCAATTTCTAAAATACTTCCATAATCAAATCTGAAACAGCAATCAGATATTCCCAATGAAACCATACATCCATATTTCCTCATTGCACCATAATAGAACTTAAAAATTCACATCAAAAAATCAATTTACATGATTTCTACATCACTGTTCTAGTTCAAATAACATAACATATCTAGTTCAAGAATAGTAATGCGTAGTAAACAAACTCAATACAAACAGTGAAGTCATATGTTTACTGAAATATTATTCTATCTTCCTCATTCAAGACACAATTTCATTATAAATAAATCTACATCACAGCCGCATTTAAAATCCTATCCTATACTCTGTTTCATGATGAAAAGGAAAAGTTGATGCAACTGAACGACAGTGTTTCTCAAGGTATAAACAATGGCACATGCTCATACACCTATATTCAAATAACCCTACGAATATGATATCAGAACAGAATACCATAAGACTAAGTTCTCAATGTTGATAACAAGCTAAGTTCCAGAATACATTCAAGAAACCAAATGATGATTCACATTCAAACATAAAACTCAATCCTAGAAGAACCCTGTTTACCGACATTTCTACAAATGCTAAAATACCACTAAGGTTCAGTTTAAGCTAGCTGTCGACCATGCTGGTTCGTAGTACAGCAGTGAATCATTCCTCTACACTACCATTAACAGCTTAAATGACACAATGTCTACAGCCTAACCTTATATATCTCAATCTAAAACATGCAAGGTTTAACCATGAAAAACACATCTGTGAAACGTTATAAAATTATGAGACCCTAAGTTTACAATATCTGTCCCATGACCAGATTCAAAACAAGAAATTGGTATGATAGCATAATTGCCAACTAGAGACTCCTAGAATGTCACCAATCAAGTTTAAAACCACTGTAACAGAGCTAATCAAATCAACTAAGTACCCTATTCCAAATCAGGGTTTTACCAAGATTTAAGAATAAATACGATTTCATGCAATAGCTCTTGAAGAAAAATTAAAGAATTAAGACATCTCATTAGGAAACTGTAACAAAGCAAGAACAAAGCATATCATCAAATAGGGAAATACCCATAAACAAATTCACAACGTAACCCTTATAATAATTGAAGGTCACAATAGCCATCGTAACAAACTTTCCTTTATTCGATAACAAGTGTTCAAGAAAGAAGTTTTTATCTAAATACTGGTTCATAACCGAAAACACTAAAAAGACATTCGCAAACATTACTTCCTTCATCAATTCATTAACTACCCTCTTACAATCTTTTTCAACAACCATTTGTATGCAAAATCTGAAGAGTAATATGAGAATAGAGTTAGAGAATGCCCCTGCCTGGAAAAATGCAGAGAGGAAATGACCCAAAAAAAAAAGCTGTCACCAACTCCTTTCCAAACAAGCTCTACCAAAACTTGCAATTCCCAGTGACCAGACAAAGCACAAAATGATAGACCCAAAATCTCGTGCCATCCCAAAGATGTTATAATCCTTTTAACATCAAGGATAAGTCCACCAATTGACTCCATATTCAACCGAAATACCAAACACCCGCAGAGATTCATGGTCGCTACTTGAGTCCCATAACAACACAATTACAATTCCAGAGAAAATGGCGGATTCAACCACCCAGAGCAACACAAAAAACCTAGCTCAAAAAGATCGAGCCTCTTCAAACTGCCAGAAAACAGCGTTACATGCCAAATGTCATGTGAGGTACCAGCTCGTGGATCGAAGCCACTGGCACAGTTAATGCCCACTAAGCCGTGGTTTCCCACTTGCCAATGCCGCGAACAACATTCAAATCAATGCAAAGGGCTGAATAATAATAAGGTTTCCATGACATGCAATGTATATATATATATATATATATATATATATATATATATATATATATATATATATATATATATATATATATATATATATATATATATATGTATATATATATATATATATATATATATATATGTATATATATATATATATATATATATATATATATATATATGTATATGTATATATATATGTATGTATATGTATGTATGTATGTATGTATGTATGTATGTATTACATATATCCTTCATACATACGTATATACATTTATCTTGACACATACAATACATACACAGTTACAAATACATATGCATATTATACTAACAGCATAATCTTAAAAGATTTAAAATTTAAACACAGAAATAGCATAGTTAAACTAATAATCTTACTTACGTTATTCCAGTAACTCAGATGATCTCAGAAAGACAATCTTAGAAACAAAAATATAATCAAAACATCATAACCGTATAGTTCATTGTCATCAATAGAAAATACTGCTGTTCAGAACAGAATTAACTTAAACAATTATCATACTGAATCACATCCAACCTAACTGAAAAATACATTTTCAGAACTCAAACTAAATAGTCCTGCTATCAGTTCACAATAGAAATGAAATATTAAAGAAAAGTTAAACCCAAGACTGTCAAGGGCATGACAAACAGTGAAAACTACAAAAGAAAAATACCAGAAATAGAAACTTGATTGTGCACCAGAACTATCAAACCATCTTAAGGCCAAATTGGGTGATGTCAAAATCAAAAAAATTGTGCAGCCCAAAAATTTCAAGGAACAAAAAGCTATTCAATCAAACAACCAAACAAAGAAATAAAGGTACATAAATTTGAGAACAAATTGCAGTCAATCAAATGTAGAAACCATATTTTCCTTCTCAGGACCAATCAAAACTTATAGTGCCTTGTGGCTTTGCCGAAAACTCAGTTGCAATGAAGCTTGAGAAAGCTCAAGGAACAAAAACCCCACTTTGAAGGAAGGCTAGAGAAATGAGCGAAGAAGATTGCAAGTTCAGAATTTGATGCCCAAATGCTTAAAATTCATTCACACTCAACTAAATAGAAATCCCAATTCATGTGCCTCATTTTTGCTTCCACTTCCACTTTCGTTTCGTAACTACCATGGTTGGAATCAATTTGTAACTGCCTACATTCTTTTTTATTTACTCTGCCAACTCAACAAAAGTAAAATGAATGTCAATTTTTTTCTAAAAGCCTAAATGTTTACATTGAATTTTGCTTCCATTGTAAGAAGCCTCTCGGTTTAATTAGTATTAAATAATTAAAAAATTATTTAATTATTTAATTATGTGCATCAGACTATAATAAATAAAATAAAGATTTTATTTGTTTCAGTGGAAGTTGTTTTCTTAAAAAGTAAATAATTAAATAGATTAAATAACTTATTTAATTAAAAAAGATTGAGATAAATAAATAAAATAAAGATTTTATTTATTTTAAGAAAAGTTGGTTTTTTTGGAGAAAAATAAATAATTAAATAAATGAAAATTTAATTTAATTTGAGAAGATTGTAATAAATAAATAAAATTTAGATTTTATTTATTTTGTAGAAGACTTTGCTTTCTTTAAAAAAGTGAATAGTTAAATAAATTAAAGAACTTATTTAATTATAAAATATTTTGATAAATAAAAGATTTAATTATTTGTAGAAGATTTAAGTGCCCTCATTCCCAAGAAAGAGGTCACATAATCTTTTGATGATTTTTGGTCAATCTCGTTGTGTAATGTCACCTATAAAGTGATCGCCAAGGTCATAGCAAATTAGTTGAAGTCACTCCTACCTCATATTATTTTTGAAGAGCAAAGTGAGTTTGTTCCGGGGAGATTCATTATGGAGGGCATCATCATTGCACATGAGGCTATTCATTATGTGAGAAGTGCCAAGACGAATAGAATGCTAGTTAAACTAGATATAAAAAGGCCTATGACCATGCAAATCAGTCCTTTTTGTTATATATTTTGAAGTGTTTTGGGTTTTATGAGCATGGATCACTTGGATTGGGAGTTGCATTTGCACACCAAAATTTCCATTTCTTATTAATGGCAGCCTGCATGACTTATTTGAATCCACTAGAGGCATTAGACAGGGTGACCTACTATCTCTAGCACTTTTCATCATCATGGAAAAATTTATTGGGAGACTCATCAACAAAAGGCGTCTAGAAGGCAGATGGAAAGGCATTCTAGTGGTACGAGGAATGGAGGCAGTCACACACCAGAAATTTTTTGATCACACTCTCCTCATGGGGCAATATACACTCTGAAAGGAAAAATGCATGAAGGCTACACTTAACAAGTATTGCGTTGTTTCTGAGCAATCGATAAACTAGTATAAATCTGAAATTCTATTATTCGATGCATGTGGGACCAAGCAAATAGACATGCAAAATCTTAAAGGGTTCAGAGTGGATCATTGCCAGGTAAGTTTCTCGGCCTCCCACTTTTTACAGGAGAAAATAGAACAAATTTGTAGTCCAAGCTGGTTGATTCTTGCTTGGGTAAATTAGATGGTTGAAAAAGTAGATGGTTATCCTCTACAAGTCAATTGCTTATGCCCAAGTCTATTATATCGGTTATCCTAATAAACTCTAATGTGTATGAATATCCTGGCCAAGATCATTAGAGTTGTAGAGAAGAAAATGAGAAAGTTTTTCTATAATGTTAGTCAAGCCTAAGACAAAACCCTGATGGTGGTATGGGATAAAGTATATTTACCAAGAACCGCAGGAAGTGTAGATCTTAGAAAATGGAATGTCATGAAGGATGCAATGAGATCCAAGCTCATTTAGATGATGTATAGGAGGTTGAAGCACAAATGGGAAAGAATACTTAGTCATAAATATTTGGGTAAACAATCTAGTGAAAGGATTTTAAAAGTATTGGAGCCTCCAAGAGGATCAACTATCTAGAATTTCATGATGGATTGTAGACATGTTATAACAGAGCATCTTACCTGGAAAGTTGGGAATGGAATGAAGGTTAACTTTTGGGGTGACTCTTTGGAAGGACGACCAGCTCTCATTGATAGACCCTAAAACCAAGAAGTACATAGAGTCACTGAACTAAAACGGGACACAAAATTGGTTGATTTTTGGTGAAAGATCTAGTCGATGGTTCTATGTAGTGGCGTTGGAAGGATTGTAAAGGAATGGGACTATCTCAAACACATAGGAATTGGAGGAAGTTATCAAGAAAAGTCACTTTCTATTATCAGAGGATGTGGGTGAATTGATTTGGCGCAGCTCTAAAAGTGGAGAATATTTAGTAAGAATTGGATACAAATTAACAAAGGCTGCTATGATTGGTGATGAGAGGCTAGGGCATTTATGTTGGAATAAATACTACCTTCCAAACACTGGATCTTTTTCCTGGTTAGATATCAAATAGAGAATCCTTATGGGTGAAAGATTGATGAGAGATGGATATAATGGACCTTTTGAATGTGTTTTGTGTAGGCAAGAGGAGGAAAATGTTAATCACCTCTTGCCCAAGTATGAAAACTTGATAAAATAATCAACATCATTTGAAATAAACTTGGAGTTTTCAAAAATTTCAAAGCATCCCACATATATTGAGAGGGCAATGCAAGAGTTCTCATTATCCAAATTAGTAGTGACATCTGCGAATAGGTTCAAGGATTAAATTTGGTGAAAATTTGGTCAAGATGACATAAGGTGGCAAGGATGACATCTGTGGCATTTATGAATTGCAAGGTTGGCATACTATAGGGGTATATTGGTTAACATCACACACAAGCTAGGACTCTACATTGAATGTTAGGTGAGTTTTGATGCAACTTTATTCTTGTTATCAAGTGTGAGGTTGTATATCATGTTGTCTTTGCAATGAGCACACATACACATAGTTGAGTGGTGGTGGGTTTGGCGGCATAATGGAATCAAACTTCCACTTTAAAGCTCTAAAATAATAGATGCCATTTTGGGCTCTAGTATAAGAAGAGTGCCTAAAGATTTTTTCACCATGAGCGACCCTTTCTTCCTTATTTTGGTTTGGGCATTGTTGGGGATTGATTTCTTAGCGTTGAAGTTTTATTTTTGTGTGAACATGGATATTTTTTCCCTATTCTATACTTGGGGCCTTCACTTTGGCATGAAGCTATAGGTGAAAAGGGTGGTGGAGAGGTGTGTTCAGCAAGAGTAGCAAGTAGTTTTGGAGGAGATTTTGGCATGTGTCATGTTGGAATTAGGGTATGTCGTTGCACATGGTGACTAGATTGGCAACCCTGGTGTGCCTCACCATGTGCATCATTTTCTTCTTCACAGGGAACTTGGAAATATTCTGGAGTGGAATATAGAAGCCCAAAAATATTAGGCTTACATTGTGGACTATGTCCACCATTGGGATTTGGTCATAGTCATTGGTATACCAAGGGATCAAATGAACCAAAACTTGTTTAGATTCAAGTTGAATGGGGCATGGACAGAAATGAAAGTGTAGGGGAGGGTCAGTGGTCATGGATATTGTAGGCATGGGAGAGGAATAGCTCGTGGGTGTGGAAGAGGATGTGAATGTGGACGTGGGCATATGCTCTAAACAGGGGTGATTCAACACCCTTTTTCTCTAAATTTTCATATATTTTCTAGGTTCTGGATGTCACCTTTTTTGGATGTAGATTTCTCTGGATCATAGTTTTTTGTTTGACACTAGCAGTGAACATGTATAGACATGAGTTTTTGATGGCATGTATATCACTTGGGTAAATCTCTCTGTATGTATCTAGGGTTAGAGTTCCAAAAATTTGAGAGTTCCGCATTTTTGGATTTGCATATGGATGATGTCAGCAGAACATTTGTTATGTTATATTTCAATTATTGTAAAACTTTACTTTATATTAATATAAAATATGAAGTTATTTAATCGACAAAAACAATGATTTTATCTATTTTTAGAAGACTTTGCTTTCTTCAAGAAAAGTGAAGAATTAAATAAATTAAATAAATTATTTAATTATAAAAAGAATACGATTAATAAATAAATAAAGATTTTATTTATATTTTAGAAGAGATTGTTTTATTTGAAAAAAATAAATAATTAAAAAATTAATTCAATTATAGAAGACTTAGTTAACTAATTAAATAGTTAAAATAATTATTTAATTATGAGGAAAAATGGAAGACAACTTTTAATTGAATAATAAAGATTATTTAATTAAAATGGAGGAAATTGATTAGAGAAAATTAGATAATTAAATAATTAAAAACTATTTAATTATGAGAAGGGAAGGAAATGTTAATTTTTGAATTCGAATTAGAAGAATGATATTGAATTAATTAAATAATTAAAATTATTTAATTAATTAAAAAGAAAGTAAAATTGTTGCTTGCAAACATGGATAATTTTATTGTGCCCCTCTTTGAGACAATGTAATTTTGAGCCTGGTAATATGGTGCCCCTCGAGAGATTATTTGTACAATAAAGTCATGAATGATTTATCAAAAGAAGAAGATGAATGTTAGATGACAGGATGCAATATGATAAAGAGAAAATGGTTGATGGATAATATGAAGTAAATAGGTAGGAGATGGGTGATGATTTGATTGCTTGATTGATTCATGAAATAATTTCTAACTGATAGAAGAAATGTTATAACATGACTAGGTCAAGAGACAATTAGGTAGATTGGATGAAAAATGAATCGACATTACAAATCTTGAATTCATGAATACCATATTCTTTTGAATCTCTAGGCTTTGAGCAATTTTATTTTAATCATTGAGCCACTTTTATTTAGCAAAATTGGTATGTCCACATCAAGATATTGAGAAATCAAGATGGGATGTTCTCTTTGCATTTAACAAGAACTTGGAATAGACAAGGAATGTTCTCATCCATCTGAGGGTGTGAGCATTAAGAGATAATATTTGTGGGATAGTCACAAGTAACATTTTTTTTTGCATTAAATACTTTGCTTGTATACGAATGTGTCAATCAAAGACACCCAAAGTACCTATCCTCAAACTTCGTAAAAAAACATCCCACAGACAATAGACAAAGAAAAATAAAGCAATGAATCATTTTGGTCTCTCTAATCACTTATGGATATCTCGAAGAAACATAGGAACATCACTTAAGATAAATCAAAATATGATAAGACTCACTTATCCAAACTAGTCAACAATCATACGAAAGATAAGGACATGGTATGCAAGTTGCAGAAGGCTCTTTATGGATTGAAGTAGGCACCATGAGCATGGTATGAGAGACTCCACTCATATCTGATCAAGATCAGTTTCATAAGGAAAAGTGAGGACAATAATGTTTACTTGAAGATTGAGAAGGATGACTGATTGTTGATTGCTGAAATTTTTGTGGATGACATCATTTTTGGTGGAAATGATGAGATGAGCATTGCATTTGTAGAAGAAATGAGAACAAAATTTGAGATGTTGATGTTTGGTGAGATCAAATTTTTTGTGGGATTGCAAGTATCTCATCTCAGTGATGGAATCTACATCAGTAATATTCTTAAAATTCTTACCAAAGATGAGTACTTCTCGATAGGATAATGTTTAATAGGATGCCTATTGTAGAAAAGACATATCTTTTAAAGCATGATATCTGATAGGGGCATGTTCTAGGAAAGACATATCTGTAAAGACACATTATTTGATAGGTGTGTATAAAACTGATAGGTAATTGATAAGTTGGGTTGTAAACTAGTTTGATAGGTTTGTTTGATTATGCATGATTTGTTAAGCTTGGTGTTTCATATAATATACTATTTTTTTCTACTCAAATTGTCTATCATTGCAAAAAGATTATTTTATCATAGACGACGGAAAGAAAAAAAAAAGGTTTTTTTTATAATTTTTTATTTTTAGGGGTTTTTTAAGGATAATTTGTATTTTTTAAATATTTTTAAAGGAATTTTTATGATTTTTTCAAGACTTTTTAGCGAGCACTGGTTGAGGTGAGAGACACATGTCAGGATTTATTCTCAAACAAAATGTATTTATTTGTCCCAATGTCTACCAAGGCATGGAGCTTTATGAATAGATGAATGAGCTATTGGTATGGAAATGGATAGGTGAAAGGCAAATGTATCTTGTTATGGAATCAAAGCTGATTTGGTTGCAAGGATTATCTCACAGTGGGACAAAATTTTTATCCAAGATAAGGGATTGGAGATGTGGCTATTCAAGAAATGTCATGATGCTCTTAATGGAGTGTGATCCATGAGAATGGACATGTCAAGAGGTTTCTGAAAACATGTTTTATATTTTATGTTCTCAGTTCTAATCAATATCAAGGGATGGATTTGGATAGGGTGGAGATAGGATAAGAAATATCAAAGGTGGTAATGGATGAGGAAAGTAAATGATGGATACGATAAGGGATATGGATTAAAGGGTGACAATAAGATAATACTGGTAATAAGCATGGTGCTTATGAGATCCTTAGCCTTGTTAAGATCAAAGGTGGAAAAGGGAATATGGAGGTAGATAAGATGATGTATAATGAAGGATGAAGGATCATGGAGGGGGTGAACCCACAATAGTGGGTTACACTTTTTGGCCTCAACGGACACTGAACTCTACATTTTGAAAAAACCTTTCAGATTCAAATGCATATTGTCATTAAACTGTTTGAAATTGGTAGATGAAGTAAATTAGAGTCTTTTAAGATTTTTTGTCTAGATTCTAAATATATTTTTTATTTTTATTTTTTAATTTATTTGAATGGTTTTTCTTTCTCCCACAAAAATTGGTATGTTGTTGAAAACATCATTTTCAACAAGTCGCATTATTTTCATAGAGCATAACTTTTTTTCTAAAATAGATATCAATGTGATTCTTTCGAATTTAGTTTTTTAACATCCATACGGAGGGCATGAAATTGGTCTGATGACATTATCATGATTATTACATATTTTATTAGCATTTGAAATTAACTAAACCATAATTTTGACATACCTTGACTACATAGCTTATAACTTGTCGTGTATTTGTCCAATTTCATTTTTATTTTTTTTGATAGAAAGAGAACTTCAATACCTAGGGCATAAATATTTTTTAGTTTTTTTTTTCTCTCATTTACTATTTTTCCATAAGCATCAAACATAGAGGTAGATATACGGTGAAATATGTATGTTTAGTAAAACTAAAAATACAAAGTCATAATAAACTTAATATATATTAACATTGTAATCATTGGAAAGATTTTTCTTAGTAGTACCTTACTACATAGATAGGTTTATCAAATGGATTCATTTGATCTACCAAAAGATAAAGTCAAAGTGATTTTTTGTCAGCATTTTAATAGGTGTGAAGGAGACTCTGTTGTAGGTATAAATGAGGAGTATAGATGTTATATCAATGTTTTTTTAGTCCAAGAGGCTTTGAGCTAACCATTTGTAATTAATTCATTCAAATTGAACTTATGAAGTCTTAAATCATCATATTTTATTAAAAATGTGTTATTTCAACAAAAATCAGCATGTCTAAAAAAGTGTAACCCACTATTGTGGGGTCACCTGAGGATGTAGTAGGTAGGATAACATGGATGAACCTTGTCCCCAAGTGTAGAGTGCAAGAGGGTAATAGATTTCACATGACACCTATTTTCTAGGTTTTCATCATAGTACTTGCCCAAGGTGCCACAAGAAGTGGTTTTCACCATAGAATGAATTATTTCTCTTTTCTTTTTCTTTACATTTTTTTAATGTCACATGAGACACTTGTTTGTTAGGTTTTCATAAAGGTGATGATTTTTTTACTTTTATTTTTTTTGTATTTTTTACTTTTTGAAAGACAATGGATATATGAAAGGACATGGAGGAAGGACTCGATCATCTTGTTCTTTAGATAGTACTCTTGAAGATGTGTTATAATATACCATGGATATTGAAGGCATGCTCAAATACATTGATAGGGCGATGGAAAAGGGGGATGAAATAGATGAAGATGAAATATGATAAAGGTTTATGCATAGGATTCAACAAGAGGAATAAAAGGATAAAAAATAGGTGGTGGATAATGGATAGGGTGTTGGAATATTTGGGTATGGGTGGATAGAAATGTTGGCACACACATTGAGGGGTGGTGGAGTGATGGAAGAAAGATTGAGTTTGGATTTAGAGATTTGTATGGAGGAGTGGATGGATTTTGGGACACAAGGACTCACAATGGATGGAGATGATGTAGTATCTATAATAGTGGATTTTGGGACATAGGGGCCCAAAATCGATTTGGAAGATGGAAGATATTTAGGTAGAGGAATGATGGGAGTCTTTGGAATAGAAAAATTGGATGCCAATTTTGATTTTGATTTAAGATGCAATGCTTCTATGAGCAACTTGGGAATCCAAATAGTTTTTCATTTTTCATTTTTCTTGATGGGTCTTTATAGACTTTTGTAATTTTCTTTTTTTCTTTTGGATTAATATTTTTTTTGCTTTTACATGTCTTTTAGATGGGACATGTTGATCCCTTGACATGTGTGAACTTTTGAACTTGTGGATTTTATGCTTGGCATCCAAATTGCTTCCAAGAGCTTTGGAATGCATAGATGGATAGGGATAAAATGGAGGCCTTTTGAAGGAGTTCATGTAGATGGAGGATTAGAAGGTTCTCAAGTATGTGTTCCTTTGTTGATCTTGATTTATAAAAGGGAAAGTAGACTATGGACTAGGGGTGATATGGATGTTTAATGGCTGGATATAAGGATCTAAGATGGGTGAAAGGGATGAAGATTGTAATGCCTCGTTAAGGAACCCTTGGAACAAAGGGTTAATATATGCACTAAATAAATTTTTTTGAAACAATCATAATCATAATATAACAGTATGCATCTTGTAACCATAACCATAACAATAAACAACATGATAAAGCAAACACAATTATCATCACCATGATTGTACACAACTGGAAGACTTCACAAGCACTTCCAAAGGCTCCAAGACAATCAAATCACATGCTCAGAATCAAGAATACACATTCACAAGACTATCCTTCAAGGATTTTGACAACATCCATGAATCACGAGAGGCTAAGTCGGTGAGAACTCATGGCTACACTAGGAGGAGACTAATTCCATCCTCAAACCCATATAATTGGTGTTCATTTTAAGCCCAAAATAAATGTTCCTAGCATGGTTAAACAACATGTTAATTACCAATTAATCACAAGTATAAATAATAATACAAGAAACAATCCTCAAATGATCATGCTCAAGGAGAGGACTCGAGATTACAATCCAATCGTCACATGGAAATCATGTTGAAGAAAATATGAAAATTCCTGAAATTTGGCTAAGCCTTGAATTTCCCAAAAACCTTAAAATTTAGAATATTTATCTCAACTCCTATGAATCTAAAACCCCTCTCAAACATCTTGAAAGTATTATGTATAAAATGTAACTTCAAGTAAAAGAATATGTAAATTATACTTAAATGTTACATTTTATGTACAATCCTATGTTTGGAATCAGGATGACAAGGCTTAGAAATCATCCAAGAACCCTTAAGAAACCAACCCAAAAGCATAAGCACATCACTTAGCTCCCAAAATTGATTGGAAG